>OZ022263.1:109205945-109230945 GCA_963978885.1 Nemotelus pantherinus | reverse complement strand
TAACTAACAAAAACGTAAAAAGATAGCACACTAAAGAGAAACAAACAAACTAAAGCAGCCTCAAAAACCAACCAAAAACAAAATCGGCAAAATTGTCTAACGACTAAAGGGCACTTAGTGGAGTTTAACCAAAAGTAATATTCGAAGCTACTGATTACATAAGATGCATTTTTTTGGCATCCAGATTAGTGCAGAATAGCGGTTATACACGCGAAAAAATAACAGCATCCAGAGTACAAACACTTGTCAAATCAGTGTTGTTCGTACTCTTTCTTACTCGTGCATTCTGTGGAACGTACTTCGATAATCATATCAACTGAAACAGTTGGATCCAGTGATGAATTCCTCACAATTTCCCCGTCAATCTTACAACCAGGAAACATTGAATTGGATGAATATGATTAAAAAGTCAATGCTGTCAATAAATTTTTCATCCTATGAGTCGGATTATTTTTCGATTAAGTTTTAAAAAGCAGTTGAGCTTGTGGCAGCACGGCATGTTGCCTCTCGTCGTCCATCAAACTCGTCGTTGTCGCAGAAAGAAGAAAAAGAATGCAGTTCAGCGGTCGAGAACGAAGATCACTCTCTTGGTAATCGGAGACGAACGAGATCGGGTGTTTGAGAAAAATAGTGATGTAATCATAGAGTTAAACGGCCCACAGACACGGAGATCTGGCCGTCGACTGGATCTCAATTGATTTGCCACAGACACAGAATGTAATTGCAACTTGAATTGCAATCTCATTCAAACGTTGTTTTCGTTGAGGCAACACACGCTTTGGAATGGGTGTTTTCAAGTCATTTTCGTTGCAAGAAAACGGAGGACATACATTGTAAGCATTGTTGACAAATGATGTTTTACGTAAAGTAATTTCGAACAGGTACATATATGAGGTATTTGTACTTTCTGCTTCAGGCATCTGTAGCTTAGTCATAGAGCGTTTTTACAACAGTTCCCAATTCGGGATTGGGAATATACCGTAATTCGTGAGCTTTAGCTCGATTTCCATGTATGTGTGCGCAGACTGTGTACGTGCACGGAAGCTCCTCATGAGCTTGATTTGCGAATACCGGTTTTGTACGAAGCGTTTATATGTGTGTGTGCCGGATAAAATTGTATGGCTACACGAAGATCGGATTAAAACCGGTTTGAAATCCCGATTTCGTGTAACCATACAAATTTGAGCGGCGATCTGGTTTACCAACACATAGATTGTGATTTGTTTTCAATAGGGCGTGTCCAAAAGGGAAATTTCTAATTTCGTGGCTTCTAGCGGCCGCTGTTGACTTCATCGAACAGTTTGGTGGCCATCCACCAAACAACATGCATCGGAATGCAATATCGTTCGGAAAATGCCTCTGAGCGGATAGCACGTGCGCTGTATCTGAGCGTTGAATGCTCTTAAGGATTTATTTTCAGTGCAGGTGAAGAAATTCTGCTGCTGATGAATACTTCACGTGTAGGATATATTTTTTTGTATGAGCGAATCAAATTGTTTCGCAATTTTCCACAATTTAAAATTCTGTAGACTATTTAGATTGCTGAACGAGATCTTAAACTCCCTATGAATTTTCTTATAAGAAACGGAGCATGACCACGGTTCAACGGCATTCTGAAAATAATAATTTGTCAAAATATTTGCAGGCATACCATATTGCCTACCATTTATGGCATGCCATCAAATATGGCATATCATAGGCCGCCTCCATTAGCAATTTTAAATGTTTTGCCATGGGAAATCGCTAATGAAGGCGGCTTATAATAATGAATTAATGGGTTAGAAAACATGCAGTTTTAACGAGTATATATCACCTATACACTTTTATGAATTATTAGCGATAATTTTAACGATTTCAAATACATAAGCTTTTGCGATTTGAAAATGAGCTAAAATTATTTACGCATGGTAGAGTAAATTTGAAGGACTAAAAGAATGAAGCAATATAGGCTGCTAAAGTTGAACTTAAAACATCGTAACATTAGAACATTTTTCAGCACAGACAAATTGTTTGGCATACCGCGACCAGCAAACTAGGGAAAAAATCTTGGTAATGGGCCAAAGGGTACATACACATGGCATGCATTATTATTATTTGTCGCTAATCGTAAGGAAAATTATTGTTGCTGATATGTTTGCGAACAGGCTCGGTTTCGTATAAGGGATATGCCTGTTGATTGTCGAGAAACTATCGTTTTTAGGAAACGCTTTATAAATTGCTTGCTGGGTACTTTATGCTGCCGTTAGCAGGGCTCGCACTTCGTGGACAAAATTTGAAGTAGAAGTGGAAAATAAATTGAAGTAGATTTGAAGTAGAAATAAATGAAATAGATGAACGATTGGGGTCACTTAATGTAAAGCATTAATTTATTTTTCATATAAACTAGGTAAACATAATTTTTACGATAACAGAAAAAATATTAAGTAAAACAACGTCAAAAACTCCAATCAAAAGTTATTTAAACAAAACATTAAGGCATAATAAAACTTTTATACACAAAACATAATGATATTTGCAGTCTTGACCATTTTTCCCCAAGCAGTATTATTTTTGAATTAAGCCTAGCGTTAGTGACTTGCAATAAGTTGTTCGTTGCATTGAAACACCATTGGACTAGAAAAGTGTTGCTGTCGAAACTCGGTGCAGGAAAAAAAAATTTGAAAAAGAAAAACAAACTGAAGGAGTGAAGTAGCTATTATTTTCAAAATAGAAATCAAGTAAACCTTCTTCAAATTTAGTAAAGTGTAAACCCTGGGCGTGAGTACATGAACGATTTGCTATTATGGTTCTGTAAATTTATGAAAATGATTAGACTGTTGTTGTCGTTTGACAATAAAAACCGGTATGCACAATTTGAACGAAATCCAGAGCCACGACTTTTTTTCGTTGTCCGCTTCACGTGAAAAGCCCCTTATTTTAAATTAGTAAAATGTGCTGTTTTGGTTCTTCTAAATATATTTTCTCTCATAAATATAATTAGAAATTAAATCAAACACTCGCTCTGCCCTGATTCCCATAAACTTTCTTTCAAAATTCTGGTCATTTTTGCGTTAGTAATACTCGAAAATTAAATACTCTACTGCAGGGGTGGGCAAACCTAATACTGGTATGATCGAAATTGATTTTTTACTAATGTTCGAAGAAGAACATTAGTATTAAAATCACTTTGGCCAAAAATTCATATTTCTATATATATATATATATATATCATCAAAAAATTTCAGTGAAAAAATCTCAGGAACGCGCTATCCGATTGAGCTGAAATTTTCAGGACACATTGGTGTATATGCAGAATAGTGCCAGGTCTCAGAAAAAGTTAAAAATCTTTAACCCTTTGGCGCCGGCGGCCATTTGAGTGATATTTTTAATATACCTATTATTCCGTACACAAATAAGTTTTGCAAAAATAAAGTTAACAAAATAAATTTCCAACATGTTTTACATGTGAATCGAATAATGTTTTGGAATTTTTTAACCCCATGTGTGCGCTGGGTGCCTAAAAAGAGATCGGGAAAAATTGAAAATTTTTAAATTGCGATAACTTTTGACAGAGCTATTCAATCATTACCAAATTTTCAGAGCATATTGGTATTATTTAGTTGTAAATTCGTGTAGCTTTTAATGAGCGTGCTGGCAACCCTGAAGCTAGGGCAAGCACTGAAAGTGAAAACCTCCAATTTACCGTCTCTCTTGAAAAAATGCCGTTTCTTCAAAAAAAAGCCACTTATATGTAAATTTCGTGCTTTGTTTACATAGACAAAAAATAAAATTTGATATGGTATAACGGGCACGCCTGGTAACCCTTGCCCAATTTACCTATATTTTTAGCATCAAAAACTTCTGTTCACGGAAACTCACGATCCAATGAGCAGAATTAATTGAAATTTGCAGATTATATTGGTCTTAACTAGGACCAGGTCTGATAGAAGTAATTTTGAAATTCGGGCGATTCTGTGCCAGTGGTGCCATCTTGAAAAATCACTATAAATGATAACTGTTTTTAGCCCTATAAATTCTGATTGAATCGTTCGATTTTGACGAAATTCACACAGTAGCTGGACCTTACTTTAAACCACGTTTGGTAGAAATTTGGTTGAAAAATTCGGTTGGATCTGCCAGCTATGATAATTTTGGGGTCTTAAATTTGAAAAAATAAAAATTTGGAAGTGAAAACATTCAAATCATCGAATATCCTAAAAATGTCCGTTTCTTACAATAAAACCAATCTGTATACAAATCTTATGCTTAATCTACACGTTCAAAGTAAAACTTTGGAAATCTCATGTCGGACAAGAACGGTAACCCTCTCCCAGTTAACCTATATTTTTAGCATCAAAAACTTCTGTTCACGGGAATTCACGAACCAATAATCAGATACCATTGAAATTTACACAATGCATTGGACTTAAGTAGAACCAGGTCTGATAGAAGCGATTTTGAATTGTGGGCAACTCTGTGCCAGTGGTGCCATCTTGAAAAATTACAAAGAAAAAAAAACTGCTTTTTGCCCTATGAAATGTGAATTAGTAACCCGATTTTCATGAAATTGACACAGTAGCTGCACTTTACTCTAAACTCTGTTTGATAGAAATTTGGTTGAAAAATTCGATTGGTGCTGCCAGCTATGGTAATTTTTGTGTCTTTAGTTTTGAGAATTCGCTCAGGAAAATAAAACTTTTTGCCCTATAGCTTCCAGTGCAGTCATGAAATCAATACGAATTTCATACAATTAATGGAACCTATTATAAGCATTATTCAGGCCAAATTTGGTTGAAAAGCCACGATAGGGTTGCCAGCTATTGTTGGTTTTGTGTTTGTTTGCAATATCTTTATTAAGCGGTTTTATCGTAGAATTTTCAATTGGTAATGATATTGTAGTGACAATAAACAGCAAATATTAAGCTTTCGATTATTTGAAAAAACTCGCTGTAGGTAACCCTAAGTTTCTTTATACTCCTATAACTTCGAATGTAATATAACAACGTGAAGCAGATGTGATATATTCTTGGCTTTGATACTGGCAAAAGGTTGCCAGCACGAGTCGGTTGTGCATCTTTTGTCTCAATAAATGCTTACAGTTAGTATTCATACCGGAAACATTTACAATGAAAATAAATAATCAATGTTTCAATTCCCAAAGTTCTGCAAATTTTTCGGATCGCAGCCCCAAACACCAACTTCAGTTACAGTGCTGCAGGCACTGAGCATTTTCTTCATTGATGTTATATGAGATGCTGTTTTCAAAGTTTGGTGAAATAAGCAACTGATAACGAATATAATTAACAAGTGTTTTTCTTTCATAAACTTTGAAATCCATGCCAGTGGTAATATCTGAAACCTTCTACCATATGAGTTATAATGCATTCTTGAGACCAAAGTAAAACGTGGCATTTGAAACAGTTTGGCCGTAATAAGCAGCTCATGTGGTGGAATATGCACTCAAAACCCGCACGATTCTTCTACTGTTCTTCGAACATTAGTGTTTCTAGCGGTTCAGGTGCGCTAGAGTTTTTTAATTTATACGCGATCGACTTCGAAAAATGGGTTAAATTAAAAACAAATAAAAATTAAATTAAGGTCTTTACTGATGTTAATATATTAAATACATTGTATTACTACTTTGTACAATGTACTTTATTAATAAATATTTTGGATTAATTTTTGATGTATATGAGCGACTTTCCATTTCATCAAATAGTATTGTTGAGTTAGGCTTGTAAGCACTGAAGCACAATCAAATAGATGCCGTTAAGTGGTCATTAGTCAGAGAACTCCTAAGTTGCGATTCGATTATTTTCATTTGAGAAAACGTTGCTTCACATCGATAAAAATGCAAATATCCACATTGCCACCAATCTCAATAATGGCTATTTTTTATGGGAACAAAATAAAAAAATAATTTTCATTTGCGCGTGCTATGGTTAAAATTTCTAACTCTAGATTCGATTAATTCAATTGTAAAGTATGAGCTAGATTTGATGAAATATCCTCGTTATCGAATTCTCTAAAAGGAAATGAAATAAATTCAAAAATCGGTTGAAGGTTATTGAGATTTGCAAATCGTGTCTCGAATTCTTGTTTAAAATTTTCCAGTTCAGGACAAAACATTTCAATATTACATTCACCAGTAGGTTAGGGTAGGTTGTACCAGTTGGCAAAAGGCCACACATGGACCTATTGGTACATAGTGCTACCAGATAAATGGGGCAGGAGAAAAAAAATCAGTCCAAGCGGCCATCGCAGGCCCCGGACTCTTTCGCAAACTGAAGAATGTCTTTCAGCTTTCAGCTAGATTCACCAGTAAGTTTAATATGTTTTTCAAAATATGGAAAATATTTAAAAAATTGGCCTATTTAATTGTGAAGCAAAATGTTTTAATTTTATTTAAAAAACATTTACCGAACTCAACAAGTCAACAATGTTTTCCTTTTCCTTGTAATTGTAAATTTAGCAAGTTATAACGGCCCATAAAATCCGTGAGATATGCTAATATCTTTGCCCATACTGGATTTTCCAATTGTTCATGTTTTTCTCCCAATGTGTCAGGCAAAAGATTTAGAAATCTTTGCAAAAATCTTCCTGAGCTAAGCCATCTAAAGCTTAGAACTGTTTTCGATTTCACGTTAAATTTTCATGCAAATTTTGACGTGAAATTTATTTCGGCGAAAATTTAGCTTGAAAATAAGCAAGAGTTGTACTCACTTTTAAGCGTGAAAAATTGCTTGGAACATGCTTTCGCTTTGAAAATGCAAATAGCTTTGGCACATGTCTCCAATCATTTCACGCCAATTTAGTAGGTGCAGTTCATTTTTTAGGCTAGTACTGAGTTAATCGTGAAGCTAAATTTTGACATGTCTCCATTATCTGGTCATTCTTTCGAGCAAAAATTTTGAAAATGCAGAAAAGCGGGGACACATCATTTCTGACGGATAAGATGTCAAGAATTTCAATTTTTGAACGATTTTATTATCGAAAAGACATTTACACAATTCAATTTTAAAAATTCACACACCAAATGTCACTATTTAGCTCGAAAGAATGAACTACACAAACTACATTGGCGTGAAAAGATTTTAATTTTAATTTTATTTTATCTAAAATTGAAATTAACCTTTCTTGCGCTGTGTGTGACAATTTACTATCTCGGTAGCAGGGAGACGAATGCAAATGCAGGCAAGGTGTATAGAACAGAGAGATTTAAGGAAAAGAAACAACCGTATACGACATTTAGTGAAGCAGTTTTACTAAAATGATATAAATCTATAAACTGCACTAATCGAGAGCATAGCTATCTCGTATTTTTTCCCGTTGGCTTCTCCGCCACCAAGGCTCTGAGAGCTTTTGTGTGAACTGAAACTGCGTGGACTGTCCGATTGGATCTATTAGCCCAAGGCCCATTCCAAAATGTACTGAATAAATTGTCTACTAAATTTTTAGCTCACATTTTAAATTAACTTAGTTAATTATTAAAAATGTCTGTGATCGACTGTCGAACTGTTTGTGATCGACCGTTTGCCCACCCCGACTCTACTGCATCATTCTGATAAATTTTAAATACTTATCTTTTGTGGAAGTATGCTAAAATCAATTTTCAAAATTTACCTCTCCATATATCTGCAGCACGAATCAAAACACAAATCATCGAATATCTCGAAAGCGCTAAAATGTGCACAGAGCATTAATGCGATTCACGGCCGCGGTGCCACCAAATGCCTATACCACATAACCATCATCGCAAATGGTTCATGTAACGTTGATGCATAAAGTGGCGACATCGCTATTCACCAGACACGCACCAACTAAGTGAACAGCACTCGCCAGAAGCCTCAATAAAACAAATTTCCCTGTTTCCACACGCTTCAAAGAAGTAAACGGTGAATTTCAGAAGCCGCCACATTGGAATTCCCTTACATGAATACGCTTCTACGAAGTGCACTGCACCCGCCAGAAGCCGACATATTAGAAGTGTGCCCGTTTGTACACGCTCCTGCGAAATGAACAGCGTTTTTCAGAAGTCGCCATGTAAAGAATTTCCCTGTATGGAAACGCCCTTACGAAACCAGCACCAATCAGCAGAAGCCGCTAGGGAAAATCTTCTTCACGAACATGCTCGCACGGTATGAACAGGATAAGTCAGAATCTGCCATATTGGAAATCTGACTACACGGATGTGCTGACACGAAGCAAGCAGCGTTGGTCAGAAGCCGCCATATCGGAAAGCTGCGTGCATGAACATGCTCGAACGAAGTGAACAGCAGTAGTCAGATGGTGCCATGATGAAAACCGACGTGTACGTACACAGAACTATCGTGTACACACAAATACAATAACACGCAGAGAAAGCTCACGAATTTCGGTATATTCCCAATCCCGAATTGGGAACTGCTGTAAAATCCCTCATAGATCCCTCTTAATAACTTTTAATTGGCGGTCATCATAACCAGGCAGTAATTGTTCGTATTAGGGGTGTATTAACTGATTTTCGAAGAACATTATAAATTTATATGTATCATGAGCTGGCAGCAATTGTGCCTTAATAGGGTTTAAAATTATGTTTCCGTAAAGTTAGTTCGAACAGGTTTGTACGAGTATCTAGGTATTTGTACTTTCTGGTTCAGACACCTGTAGCCCTCTAAATACTTTTTTAATTGAATTTTAATTGGCGGTCATCATAGGTGGACAGCACTGAAAATAAACTAAATATCCGTGACCATTGAACCATTTTGGTCCAGTTAGCATCCCAATATTGTATCGATTCCCAGGTCTGACTCAAACAATTTTTGCTGAGTAAATGACTATATCGAGAAATTAAATATTTACTGCCATTATGGAGCTTGACCGTAACAAGGAACCTGGCCCTGACCTCCTCCCTCCTACTTTTCTGATCAAGTGTGTAAAACAACAGTTCTCACCCTTTCATACTAAATTCAACAGTTCTCTCTCCTCTGGGCTATTTCCTTCGTATTGGAAATAATCTTATATGACACCAATTTACAAAAGTGACGATAGACACTTTGTTCAAAATTATAGAGGCATTGCCATTCTATCCGCTGTTCCCAAATTATTTGAAAAAATCATCTATTGCAAATTTTCTCCTCTGGTTGACGCTCGACTGAACAAACAGCGGCACGGATTTAGGAAAGATCGTTCGATTACAACTAATCTTATGGTACTTGTTTTTGATGTTTTATGCAAAATGGACAAAAGTGGTCAAATTGACACAGTCTATACAGACTTCTGCAAAGCGTCCGACAGAGTTCATCACTCCATTTTGATCCCCAAGCTGAAACAATTGGAAATTGCAGGATATTTACTAAAGTGGCTTTGCTCCAACCTCCACGATCGCTTTCAATTCGCGAAATTCGCGGATCTTATTTCTAAGAAAGTCGACGTTAAATCCGGTCTACCTCAAGAAAGTTATCTTGGCTCTCTTCTATTTAATATTTTTATATCTGACATATCGGAGGTTTTCTCTGACTTTTCTCGTTCAATTTATGCGGACGACCTCAATTCCTACCATGTCATCAGGTCACCGTCTGTCACTTCCTTTTTGCAGTCTAAACTGATATCTTTAGGCCATTAGTTATATGCGAACAAGCTCCCTCTTAACATAGCCAAGTGCCACGCAATTAGCTTTTTTCGCAAAGCTGCACTCGTGCAATATACGTACCCCCGCAGCAACATGGCACTCAGTGAGGATTGACAACATAAGCTGGGTTTTTTTTTCATCTAGAGTGGAGGAGATATCCTGCATGCATAAAATAAAACGATCCAGAGCAGCATGCAAGTTTATTTCTATTTGACAGTAGTGATTTCAAAATTTGAATTGATATATAGCCAACGCCGTTTTCAAATGTTAGACTATTTATCCTGATTGCCAGGGTGACCTGGCAATTTCAACAATTTCAGTTGACATGACTTATCGAAATACGTTCCACAAAGTGCACGAGTACGAATTCCACTAAATCCACAAGTGTTCGGACTCTGGATGTTGCTGTTGTTTCGCATGCAAATCGCTATCCTGCACTACTCCGAATGCATAAAAAACGCACCTGTATAAGATCTCGGTGTCATCCTGGATGAAAAGCTCCACTTCAATCTGCATTACGATAGAGTGCTTTCCCGAGCAAGTAAACAACTTGGCTTCATGAAGCGACAACCAAAGAGTTTAAGAATCTTTGGGTTACTAAATCTTTCACTCGTGCGTTCTCTTCTTGAATAATTGTGCAATATCTGAAACCCGGCTTTCCGAATTCACCGCCAAAGATTTGAGTCTGCTCAGAAACAGTTTTTACTGTTCGGTCTGAGAGATCTTTTCAACCCTTATGATTTTAGTAATCTACCACCATACGAATATCGCCTCAAATGTTACCCCTTGCGACGAGAAGATTAATGGGTTCGTTTTTTGCACACCCGAGCAGATCAAATTTTGTTAAGTATATTGAATACAGCAACAATTTTGTTGCTGTATATTGTATACAACATATAATATACACAACAAGTATATTGAATAGAACAACAAAATTGTTCTTGTATTCAATACACTTAACAAAATTTGATCTGCTCGGGTGTGCAAAAAAATGCACCTAATGTTATCTGCCTGCTTCAGCTTTGATGCTATCAGAGACGTGGCTAATATCGTCTACTTGAAAGAAAAGTTTGTGCTCTATCAGCCCTTGAGAGTCACTGGATCCCGACAATTGTTTATTGAAAGCCAATAAATAGGTGCTGCAGGCTATTCAATAGATGAGCGAGGATTTTTCCCCTACGATATCTAACGCAACTTTATAAAATAACATTATCAATGCTCTCTCTCCATAGTCTCCCTCTTCCCCCACCATACTGATATATATGTATTGCATATTTAATTTGTAAACATTTTGTAAATTTGGTATTTAACTGTTATTCATTTAGTTATTTTTCATTTATTTATTACTTTATTTGTTATCTATTTGCTACTAATTTATTTTTGCGTTATTTATTAGTTTTGTATTCACCTATAGATTTTTTTAGTTTGTTTCGTAATTTTATGAATGTACTATTTTTATTCTTTTATAAATGCACACCCTGCTTAGTGAAATAAATAAATAAAATCATCTTTTATCTAATAATTTGCTTTGAATTTGTTGAAATATACTTTGTTGAAATATGCTGTGTAAGAAATCTTTAGTCTTTGCGTCATATATATATATATATATATATATATATATATATATATATATATATATATATATATATATATATATATATATATATATATATATACACATATATATATATATATAAATATATATATATATATATATATATATATATATATATATATATATAAATATATATATATATATATATAAATATATATATATATATATATATATATATATATAATATATATATATATATATATATATATATATATATATATATATATATATATATATATATATATATATATATATATATATAAATATCAGTGAAAATACTGCCTCTAGGATTATATGTGATAATAATTCTTCCATACCGCAGCAAAATGATTGCGCGACTTTTATTATGAATTTACAACCTATTGATAGCTCTGAGATTCTTATACGTATTCGAAATCTTGAAGATAACAAGTCGTCTGGCTTTGATAAAATAAGTACAAAAATACTAAAAAATTGTGGCCAATTAATTGTTGAACCTATAGCATTTATATTTAACATGGTCTTGACTAAAGGGGATTTTCCAATCAGGCTAAAAGATGCAACTATTGTCCCGCTTTACAAAGAAGGAGATCCGCTAGATCCGAGTAACTACCGCCCGATTTCCCTTACTTCAAGCTTGAGTAAATTATTAGAAAGATGCATCAAAGTTCGACTCATGTGGTATTTTGAGCAAAATAATGTTTTCGCTCCAAATCAATATGGTTTCAGATCAAAAATAGGTACCTTAGATGATTTATACGAAGTTACAAAATTTGTTAATAATGAAGTCGATAATAGCTGTGTTTAATGAGCTGCTCTAGGTTGAGCTAGGTTGAGATATCTCAACAAAATGTGTTTAATGAGCAATTTGGCTGCTCTAACTTGCTCGAAGTTGCTCTGATTTGTGTTTCATAAGTCTTCTCTAAGTTGAACTAGAGCACTTTGGAGCACGATATTTACTCTACTTTTTTTGGTAGAGCAAGTTCGCGCAAGCAACCAGCTGTTTTCCAACTGTCACGGAACCGACTTTCAACAAAAAATTGTTACTGAAGTGCAGTTTTTTGTTAGTGAATTGACAGGTTGACCTTCTGACAAGTAATGAAAATTGAGAATTGCCTCTCAATTGCTCTCACTTGCTCGACTTTTTTCTGCCTCTCAATTGCTCTGGCTTGCTCGACTTTTTTTGACAGCCGCACTACTATAACTTGCCTTGAGATGCTCTGCTTTTTTTTCGTGCTCATTAAACACAGCTAATAACAAACAAATTCTAGCTATTTTTTTAGATCTCAAGAAAACTTTCGACACAGTAAACCATGATATACTTTTATCCCAGCTTCGGAATGTAGGATTGAGAGGTAATGCTCTTATGTTAATAAAATCTTATTTATCATTCAGGACTCAAAATGTTCGGATAGGTGAATCCATAAGTGATAATCTCGCACGCAATACCTCAAGGAACTGTTTTGGGTCCAATACTTTTCCTTATATATGTGAATGAGCTATGTAAATTTCAAGAAACCATGATTAAAGGGAGAATTGCATGTTTCGCTGATGATATGGTACTTCTGTCTAGTAATGATTGCAAGAATAATCTTGTTTCAAATATCAATCGTGATTTGGAGCTTATTTATAACTGGCTGTGTAAGCAAAGCACAAGCTAGCCCTAAATTTAGGAAAAACAAAATACATTTGCTTTGGGAAAAATTCGTTCAACAACAGGTCACTTAATATTAAAATTAATAACATTAACTTGAGAGAAGCCAATGCCATTAAGTACTTGGGTATAACTATTGATTCTTTCTTGAAATGGAATATTCATGTTGAAAATTTGTGCGGAAGAATAAGAAAAACTTTGCATAAAATATATAGCCTTCGATATATACTTCCACCACAACAAATGAAAATGGTGTATTTTGCAATAATTTAATCAGAATTGCAGTATGGAATATTGGTGTGGGACTCAGCATATTCTGCGACTGTTAATGTTCTCCAAAATTTGCAAAATAGAGTGGTAAAAATCTGCATTAAGCAATCAAAATTCTATTCTACCACTTTAGCTTTTTCTGAGTTTGATGTGCTTGATATACGTCAGTTGTTTGTTTATGAAGTACTTAAATACGTTTACTTGCATCTCAATAAATTCGAAATTCAGCGCTCTTTTTATCTTACTCTTTCACAAGTCAAGAGAACTCTAGCTCTACAAAGTTATAGGAAGACCAGAACGTCAAGGCATGAATGTAATTTAGGTCCAAAATTAAATAATCAAGTACCGACTGAAATTAAAGAATCAGTCAATGTATCAAATTGCAGGAAAGTCCTAAAAAAGTATGTTGTTAATAGTCCTTGTTCAGTGTTTATTATTTAAAAATTAAGTTTCATAATGCAACCCATGAGTAGTATGAGCTATACACGGAATAATTAGATAGTTTGTATACATATTGATTATGTTCAATTGTATTATTATAAAGCTATAGCTATAACTGTTCAAGTAACGCCGCAACCACTCACAAGTTTGTCTTATGTGGGCTGTGAGCTTTATATTTTAAAAGGAATTCTGTTTATTTAAGATTAACTTGTAAGCTATAATGATTGAATAAATAAATATAAATATAAATATAAATATATATATATATATATATATATATATATATATATATATATATATATATATAAATATAAATATATATATATATGTATAAATATATATATATATATATATATATATATATATATATATATATATACATATATCTATATATATATATATATATATATATATGTATATATATATAGGTACATATATCTATATATATATATATATATATATATATATATATATATATATATATATATATATATATATATATATATATATATATATATATATATATATATATATATGTATATATATATATATATATATATATATATATATGTATATATATATATATATATATATATATATATATATATATATATTTATATATATATATATATATATATATATATATATATACATATATATATATATATATATATATATATATATATATATATATATATATATATATATATATATTTGATTATTTATACATATACATGTTACAATACTCTATATAATATTTCCCGACTTATAAAGGTAGGTATCCATATGTTGCATTTCTTCCGTATCGTATCCCTGTTGCGTATCATTCACTAAACGGATACGGTGTCCACACTACTCAATATTCCATGTATCATCAATACGATCCGTTGCAAAAAGCTCGATACGCAGCTTCAACGCTTTTTTTCACTAATCTATAGTGTACAACGCAACGTGTCCACACATGACTCCACTTAGTATCGTTCATTCCTTGGATGCGACGGCAAGAAACCGCCAACTGACCGATCGAGTTCGTTGCGTTTCTTTGTATCAAATTTTGATACGCAACGAAGATACGTTTGTCGTTTCCACTGATACGCAACGGCGATACGAAACGCGAAAATGATACATATAGAAGTTATCGCGATTATCCAAGAGGACGTCAAAAAAATAAGACGTGCTTCGTTTAATAATTCTTTATTGAATACAGCAACTGAACTTACTACTAACCGTTCACCTCTATTTATGTTTTATCTTAATGCCTAATCATCATTTATTGAATAATTACAATATAATCATTAATTACCATATTCAATGTGCAATACCTTTAATTAGGTCAGGATGTAGCAACGATCGCAAACAAACACGCTTGGAAAAATATTAAGCATTCAGCAAAACAATATGATGCAATTCAAATAGGTGCGAGAATGCAATATGCTTACGCGGAAATATAGATCGCTTATTGGACTATGGAATGATATGAGGAAACTAGGTCGAGTCGAGTGATGGCCAATGAACTTGCTGGACATTTAGATTTGTATTGGTGGAAAGTGAGAGGCATAGAGCTGTGATAACTCCTCCCTTCTTAAAAATCTGTGTCCCACAGATTAAAACGGTAATTTAATATGATCTGGAGAGCTACCATATACATCTGTTTTCAAGGTTGTCTTTGGATTTCTTCGCTTAAAGTAAAGAACTGAGAGGATTGAAAGCAATAGTATTATCAAAACGACTATTGTTGAGTCAGAAGTAATGGACAAAATGTTGTTGAAGGATAAATCTTCCAGTTTCTTCACATTATCAATGTGAAGCTTATGCAAATAATGAAGGTCTAGCTTGATTTCCTTTTCAGTTAAATTGCTAGTTAAAACTGGGGGTAGGAGATGAAACGATTGAACTTCCCTACTGGGGTACTCCACACAGTTAATCTGAAACAGAGGGAATATTCTTAAGGTGCGATTTGTGAATTTTTTTCCCTGTAGTTGTAGTAATGGTGGTACGATTATTTTTTGAAACTATCTCTTTTTTGAATAAGGGTTTATTTTTTTATTTAATTTGCTTATTAACAGCAAAGACAACCTCCCCTGGCTTATATATTTTAGGCTTAGTTCTTTTCGAATTATGATTCTTAATTTGGCTTCTCTGTTTACGTAATATTTCACACTTAACGTTCTGGCTTAATTTATCTTTAAATTCGAGTAAACTTTGGTAATTAATGCGTTGGGACCTGGCAAAAAATATGTCAACTGGTTTTTGCTTGGTAACGGAATGGAAAGAATTATTGTATCTATCAACTGCGATGTTCACCAATTCTATCGGAGAAGCATCAGGATACTCCTGCTGAAGACATCTACAAATTTCTAATATAGTTGAGTAAAGTCGTTCGACTATACCGTTTACCTCACTTTTTTGAGTCGGCGTAAGGTATACGGTTATCCCTAATGTCTCCAAAAAATTCAGAATTGTTGGACTAACAAAGCTTCCCTCGTTGTCCGAGACCAGTATTTTAGGCACTGAAAAGTAATGCAAAACTTTCACCATTTTCTCGCGGAGATATATGGCAGATTTGTTTTTAATATGAAAAAACTTCGCAAACTTACTAAACTTATCTATGCACGTTATGAATTTTCTCCCAGAGATTTCGAAAATGTCTATGTGAAGAATTTCTGTTGGATATTCAGGAATCGGTGTTTTCAGCAATTCTGGCTTTAGCGGATGACGGTCGTATTTACTGACACTACATATTTCACAATTTACCGTATATTTTTTGATTAATTTACTCATCTGCGGAAAATAGTATTTTTCTAAAATTTGCTCTTTGTTCTCCCTGTGGTTTCTGTGAGCCCTGTGGTGTTCCTTTTGAATTATTTCCAGTTTGTTATCCTCATTAGTAATATCCTGTACCAAACGCTGCGTAATGCGGATTTTAAATTTGGAAAAATGTTCTCTATAAACATCCTGGAGTAGTTGAATATGCTGTTCCGGGATCTTAACACCATTGACTATATTGGGGTTTAAATTCTCTTTCAATACTTTTATTAGATTGCCTTCGTTTATCTCCCGTAATCGAATAAAGTGTCTATGATACGACGGGTGTGGTTGCTCGTAAGCACTTACTTCCTTACCCTCAGACAGTATAATTTGTTTCTTGAATACGTTTAGAGGAGCTTCGCAATGCGGGATAAGCTCCGTACTGTCCTCATTTGCACTATGCACTGTTCCAGAACTAGAAGTCAAGATATTAGCAGTTAATGGTAATCGGGAAAGAGCGTCAACAACGACATTAGTTTTTCCAGGCTTGTAAACCAATTCATAGTTGAATTCCTCGATTCTAGCTTTCCAACGCTTAAGTTTTGCGTTATGATTGCTGTTACTCAAGGCAAACGTCAGCGGCTGGTGATCCGTTAGAATTTTCACCTTTTTTGCTCCATAGAGATACATTCTTAGTTTATCAAGGGCCCATACTATCGCTAGCATCTCCTTTTCGTTTGCTGCGTAGTTTTCTTCGGTTTCATTTAACGACCTGGATATGTAAATAATGGGTCTGTCTCTGCCAATTTCTCCTTGCGAAAGAACTGCTCCCATCGCATAGCTTGACGCATCCGTGGTCAAAATAAATGTTTTTTCGAAATCCGGAAACGCTAATATTTCCGACGAAGTAAGAAGCTGCTTAAGATCATTAAATGCCTTTAATTCTTGGTCGCCGAATTCGATCGGTACCCTCCTTGACTGGCTTGCTCTGATTTGAGCGTTTGCTCCTCTCGTCATGTTCGTTAAGGGTTTCGCGACTTTTGCAAAATCTCTTATAAACTTCCTATAGTAAGAAGCTAGGCCCAGAAATCCTTTTAACTCCTTCAGATTTGTCGGGGGTTTCATATTGCTTATTGCTAAAATTTTCTTAGGATCGGGTAAAATACCTTTACTCGAGATGATATATCCCAAAAAATCTACCTGTGGCTGCATGAATGTGGACTTTTCCAAATTCACCTTAAGGTTTGCTTTTTCTAATTGCCTAAGCACGACTTGCAAGTTTTCCAAATGTTGTACCTCAGTCTCGCCGAGAATAATTATGTCGTCTATATAGACGTAGCAAATTTTGCCTATAAATGGTTTCAAAACATCATCGATCATCCTTTGAAAGATGGCCGGTGCATTTTTAAGACCAAATGGTAGTCTAGTAAATTCATACTTCCCATTTGCCGTTGAGAAAGCAGTTTTGGGGATATCGCTTTCTTTCATTTTAATTTGGTGAAATCCTGAAGTTAAGTCTAAAGTGGTAAAATACCTTGACTTTCCGAAGCTGGCAAGAGTATTTGTAATATCCGGAATAGGATACGTATCGGATATAGTAACGGCATTAAGCCTCTTAAAATCAATTACAAGTCGATATTGTTTTTCACCCAGAGAATTAGGTTTTTTAGGAACAATCCAGAGGGGGGAATTATAGGCGCTTTTCGAAGGACGTATAATTCCGTCTCCCAACATTTTTGATATTTGCCGCTCAACTTCATCTCTTAAATTTACCGGATAGGGATATGATTTGGTGTAAATAGGCTCAGACGTTGAAGTTCTAATTTCAGCTCTTACATTTGTTTCCACTACTTCTTCATCGCTGATCGGTCCAAACATTGAAGTGAATTTATCCAACAAACCCTGTAGCTCTGTTTTGATTTCTTGGCTCAAATGATCAGCCTTGACTTCAATGGCGTTTACTTGCCTGGATTCTCTGGCTTTTAAGGGAATTAAAATGTTTGGCTTAATTTTGAGAGTGTTATTTTTCCTATCAATCACAGCGTCTAATTCCTTCAGGGAGTCGTCGCCTATTATTCCGTCAAATGACGTGAGGCCGGGCAACACATAAAAATCTAAGGACGTATTATTTCCCGTATATTTAAAAAACTGACCAGTAATTTTTTTCGTTATAAGGATTTCACCTGCTGCAGATTGTATTACAAAGGGTTTGGTAACTGGTTTTGCTTCCTGCGCAAATTGACTTGAAACAAAATTTTTATTTGCGCCTGTATCAATTAAGAACTTCAATATACGCCCATCTTTAGTTATATATTCTAAGTATGGAACGCTAGAGAGGCGTCCATCATAAAATTTAGATGATTACCTTCTGATGAGTCTTCACTTTCCTCGAAGTGGTTACTACAAGAATCTTCCAAAGCTTCTTGAACCTGAAGACCGTAACTATCGTCAGAATAATAAGTGTCAGGCTCAGCCTGCGTTTCTGGAAGTTCCAGGTTGTATAACCGTTGGGACTTCCTTGGTACGTTGGCAGACTCGTTGGATCGCTTTATTTGATTATAATTCAATGGTTTATTGATGTAATCAACTTGACGTGTCTGCACAGATTTGTCTACATCCATTGGAACTGGAGGTTTAGGATGAGTTGGCCTGGGTGGTGGATCGCGAGGAACGGCTTGATGTTGGTTCCTGCGTTTAATATTGTAAGCTAAATTACGCTCGTGAGTAGTCAACCGTTGATTTGCTATAGGCGCGTTGGCTCTGTCTAAAGCAAAACGAGAGCTAAATATCTGATTTACAGGAGAAGATACCGTGTTCCCAATATTTTTCGGGTGAATAGCAAAGTTCCTACAATTCAGATTCTGAAACTCCAAACAGGAAGCATAAGCTTCTGGAAGGGTTTGGGGTCTCTGAATAATAAGTGCTCTAGAAAGGTCGCCATTTATGCCTCTTATAAAGACATCTAAAGCTCTGTTCCTGTAACTTTGAGTCAATGCAGTAATTGTCTCCTGCGAATGATCCTCGGTCTTAATTTTATTTATTAGAAGGGAAAGTTGATGGTTCACAGCAGCGTAGAACTCATCAACGCTTTTATTGCCTTGAAACATAGAATGTAATTGATGTTCCAAGGTACGAATGTCTCGTTTGTCAGCATAATGCAACGATAGACATTGCTTTATACTTGACCAATCATCATCGAATATATTGTAAGAAATTAGGGCAGCATCAGCTGGCCCCCTTACTTTCTGCCTTATGTGGCGAAGGATTGCTCTGTACAAGGGTTTATGGCGCACAATACTGTAATCTTCCAGTATTGTCTCAACGCTATGGACCCACGATATATATTGTACGGGATTTCCGTCAAAAGTTTGCAGATCCCTCACACAGTCTGGAAGTTTTTTAATATCGTTTAGATCCTGTTCTGTCTTTGGCAGAACAAGATCTAAATTTACAGGTGCAACAGATGGAGAGGGTTTATTTATCTCCCTTTCAACCAAGTTTAATCTAGATTCTATTTTTTTTGTCAAGTCTATCTGAGCATTGATCGCCCCGGTTAGTTGCCTCAATGTCTCTTGGATTTGTTCCATTATCGCGATTATATTTTTTTTTAATAGGACGGCTCAGATACAAAAAGTTCAAAATAATGAATTCACGTTAAAACTCGCACCAATCTAAAAATCGTTAATGCACAGAAATTAGCACTTGCACATTGAAAAATGGTTTACACTATTTTCAACAAATCACTAATTCACTAATATGCACAATTAACAGTATATAAATGTATCAAACTTCAATTTACTGATTATATCAAAAATCGTATATGATTTCATTTATTCATAAAAATATCATTTAAACTTCAATAAATCTTGACCTTTATAAATTTATTAACTTGATCTAGAAATATTTATCTTATATTATTTTTTAATTTAATAGTTAGAGGTGAACTTACATGAATATAAACAGTTTCTTAGACATAATTGCTGCCTCCTTCATGGGACCGTCTGTATTTCTCCTTTTTGGTGCAACCGTTCGGTAATTTGGAGACGCCTACTATTGGTACTGGATCGGCTCACACAATCTTCAGGAATTCTGGAATTCTGCCTTCACTTTAATTTTATCACTTTGTTCACCGTCTGCACGTGGATTGATCTACAAATCGTACTTCGCGTTTTTAAAATCGTTTGCCGCCGTTCCGTGTGAACAGCTAACCTTAGCTTTGTTCTCGTGGTAAAAGCTTACTGGTTAATTAATTCTTTTAAATATACGCGCTCACCGTGTTCTCGTGGTAACGGTGGTTGTACTAACTTTCGCGTTTGTAAATATCGCGTACACCGTGTTCTCGTGGTAACGGTGGTTATATTAACTTTTCGCGTTTATAAATATCGCGTACACCGTGTTCTCGTGGTAACGGTGAAAAACTGCTCGGGCGCCAGTTATCGCGATTATCCAAGAGGACGTCAAAAAAATAAGACGTGCTTCGTTTAATAATTCTTTATTGAATACAGCAACTGAACTTACTACTAACCGTTCACCTCTATTTATGTTTTATCTTAATGCCTAATCATCATTTATTGAATAATTACAATATAATCATTAATTACCATATTCAATGTGCAATACCTTTAATTAGGTCAGGTAGCAACGATCGCAAACAAACACGCTTGGAAAAATATTAAGCATTCAGCAAAACAATATGATGCAATTCAAATAGGTGCGAGAATGCAATATGCTTACGCGGAAATATAGATCGCTTATTGGACTATGGAATGATATGAGGAAACTAGGTCGAGTCGAGTGATGGCCAATGAACTTGCTGGACATTTAGATTTGTATTGGTGGAAAGTGAGAGGCATAGAGCTGTGATAACTTAGATACATACCTTAAGGGGTTACCTCCACTTGTAGCGCAATAAAATAGGTCATTTTCATGAATTTATTTTGGCAAAACTACGAAATGTTTTTAAACGACTGTTACATTTTCTTAAAGTACATACTTTGAACACCTTTCAGTAAGTTTTTTATTGAAAAATATTACATGATTTAATAACAAATGGCCGACAAAACAATGGAATTTTATTTTTCACCTTTTGCGGTGACCAAAATTGTGTCGAAGTGGATCATCCGGAACAAAAAATAGCGATGGACTTAGTTAAATAACAGTATAAACTAGTGTTTGATCGAAGGATTTAAAACAATATCCATTTTTCACAAAATGGCGGACAGTCAACGTTAATATTTCGATTTTCACTAAAAAAAATGGTCGTCTTTTGGCTATAAAACGGCCATTTTTTATTAAAAATAAAATCGTACGATCAAACACTACATTTTTATGTATTAAATAAGCCTGCTAAGTTTCAAAAAGATCGGTTCAGTAGTTTTCGAGTAATTTTGGTCACCGACTTCAAAGATGTCATTTCGAGAAAAACGCGTTTATAAGTATAAGTAATGGTTGTATAAACAACAGTTTCTTCTCTTTCAACGCTCATATCTCAGTTAATTATGTTTGGATTGACTTGAAATTTGAAGGACGTATTCTTAGATAGTTATACTTAAAAAAAATGCAACAAAAAAAACGAAAATTTCAGAGTTATAAGTGGAGGTAACCCCTTAAGAGGCGTACCAAATTAGCATTAAGCTACGGTCAGACATCGCTACTTTTTGCGCTGCGCAGCACAAAAAACTGCGTTGACAGAAAGTAGCGATGTGTGATCAATGTAGAAACCTTGGAAACTGCGCCTGCAGCCAGACTGCGGTCGCAACTTCCAGCTTAAAAAGTAGCGATGTATGTAGAGCTTTTCAATGAGTTACAAGTGCAGCAAAAAAACATTGGTTTGGTTGAAACTTTGCTGTGGCTGTGGCTGCGTCTGCAGCTTTTCGTTTTGTTATTGCCGATTCAATTAGTGCCTTAAGAAGTGTCAGTATTGTGTGTACGGTAGTGATAGCAATTTTAATATTTTTTACGGTAAGTATTTCAAAATTTCTAAATGGTAGAATATTAATTTTGTTTAACCAAATAGGAAATGGCTAAATACAATTGGACAAAAGATATACTATAGTTCACAAACTATTATCTTTGATTGAAGGAAGAGCATTTTTAAGCGTTTTTAACTAAGACAAGTTATGGGCGATACGGTTTATTCTAATTATAAGTCTATGTTATAGCTATTTTGCAAAATCTAACTTAAATATTAAAAAAAGATAAAAAAAATTTACGTAAATCATTCTATTCTAATGTTTCAAAACAAATTTGTTTAAATTTGTTTAGATAATTGAAGGAAGAGAATCGTTCACTTGGGCTTATTGACTTTCTCATCCAAGTGTCTTTTTTCTTTATTAAAGGAGTCACCAGTTGTAGAAGGTCATCAAAATCCCTACCCGATATTCTCAAAAAGTTTTTATGAAATGCTTCGTCATCTAAACGCAATTCATTTAACAAACAATGCACAGCTTCACAGTGTTCTCTATTTGCGATCCACGTCCTGTTCTGTTTTTGCTTTTCTTTTTTCGTTTATTTAAAACTATAACTAAACAAGCCGCAGCCAACACTTCTGGATCATCGAAATACATACTAACACAACTGGTTGAAACTTCATAACAAACTAAATAGTAAAATACTGCAACAGAGGTTGCGCGCAGCAAAAACTGCGAGTTATGTGTGAACACCTTTGCAGTTTTCTTCGCAAGAAGTTGCAGCTACCCGGTTGCGGGCAGTAAAAGTACCGGGTTACACCCACTATGTGTAAACAGAGTTAGCAGTTTTTGCCTCTGCAACCTAAAAACTGCGCAGTAAAAGTAGCGATGTCTGACCCAAGATTTACATCGAGTCCTTGCAAATAGCTGATGTCGAGAAAAAGTGCCGATCACTGATATCTATGGCATATTTGCAACCAGCTGAAGATTTACTGGTGTTTTTGATGTTTTTAACATGTATCTATGTATGTTTCTCAGCTATGAAAAAGATATTGTGCGAACTGGTTACAGATTTTTCCTTAAAACCGCAATTTTGCACATCAATTACTTTTGTGACCTCGATTACATACATACATACATACATACATCTTACTTGCTAGTTATTCCTGAACTGCATTCGCTTAGCAACTCAAAATTTACTCAACACAGCGTTCAAATTTATTCCAATACGTTGGTAAATTGTTTCCAAAAATGCCACTACTATTGCGATATTCCGGTTTTCCCTCAGGAGAGATATAACGATGTGAAAACAGCAGTGAGAATTGAAGCAATTTGCCTGAATCTGAGCGTTAGTACTAGCGTAGGAATAAGCATTATGGGCAAATTTGACAGTCTTCTACTCAGCGAACAGAGAGATAGAGATAGTATGCCGTGCGAACGCGAATTTGACAAGTTAGAACTTAGGTAGCGGAGCAACCAGAAGGAATATCTGAAGTAGTAATTCTCCCGATTTATT
This sequence comes from Nemotelus pantherinus, assembly GCA_963978885.1. Classification (NCBI taxonomy): domain Eukaryota; kingdom Metazoa; phylum Arthropoda; class Insecta; order Diptera; family Stratiomyidae; genus Nemotelus; species Nemotelus pantherinus. The sequence continues at coordinate 109,207,224 of OZ022263.1, read as the reverse complement.
ATATTTATAGATTGTATCTTTGAAGTGAAATTACTTCACTAAATTTTGTTTATGAATACGCTTGTTTCTTTTCCTTAAATCTCTCTGTTCTGAGGGTTTTTACCAATAAAGGCTGGTACTGAGTTCGAGTTCACGTGAAATTTTGACATGTCTCCAGTATCTGGTCATTCTTTCGAGCGAAAATTTTGGCAATGGAGAAAAGCAGAGACAATGCTCATTTCTGAGGGATAAAATGTCAAGAATTTCACTTTTCGATCGATCTTCTTATTGGAAAGACATTCGCACTGCTCCATTTCCAAATTGAAACACCAAATGTCACTTTTTCGCTCGAAAGAATGAACTGCACAAACTAAATTGGCGTGAAATGATTGGAGACATGTTTCAGTGCCATCTACGTTTTCAACGCGAAAACAACTTCAAAGCAACTTTTCATGCTAAGAACTTAGTACCACTCTTGCTTATTTTCAAGCTAAATTTTCGCCGAAGCAGATTTCACGTGAAATTTTGCATGAAAATTTCACGTGAAATCGAACTCAGTACTATGCTTAACTTGATAAGTGGTTAGGAAAAAATTCACACAGCAACAGTACTTTGCTGTCAGCAATTTTCGGAACATAACGCTTGATGCTCCGAACATGCAGAGCTTTGCACTCGACTTCTCCTCGGAACCGCTCGACTCACGCATCCGTCCGGCACGGTGGATTCAAATCAACTGATCGTCAGGGCTGCCAGGTTCTCCCAAAAAAATTTTTAAAATACCCCAAAAGCTACTGCAATGTATGAAAAATCTCACAAGTGAACTTTTCTACGTTAAGCTAATATTAGCTTCGGTTTCACGTGAAGCTTTCAACCTCACACCGGGGCTCGACTAGCAATTTACCCTGCAATTTCCGATGGAAGCGACTGTCAAATTTATGGTATGCAATCTGTGCATGGGCAATTTCATGGCATGCAATTTCATTTCGAAAATGACTCTGAGCGAGAAGGACGTGCGCTGTGTCCGAGTCTCAAATGCTCTTAAGAAGTTATTTGAAGCGCAGAGCGAAGAAAATCTGCTACTTATGAAAAGTTCACGTGTAGGATTAGTTTCTTTTTAGATAAGCGGGTGAAATTTCAGACGAAAATGTAACTATTATATGATTTGCTGGGGTACGAAGGGGAGTGAGATAAAAGTAATTTGAAAAATCCACCAATCATCAACTGGGAGTCTCATAAATTTACTCATCATCCAAAATCGAAATTATTTCATTTTTAAATCAAAAAATTATATATAATTTCA
>OZ022263.1:109143445-109200945 GCA_963978885.1 Nemotelus pantherinus | reverse complement strand
AAAAAACAGACCGTTCGCACCAGTACGCACTTGCATTTTGCTTAAGCTGCATCCTCCTGACTGCGAGCAGCAAATAGCTGCTACCGTAGTGTAAATTTTTTGTAGATTTATTTTTTGATGTTGAATATTAAGTGGCATAGAATCAATTAATTTGTTTTGAATTTCAACATGCATTGTTATTTTTCTTTTATTTTATTTTTCCTTGTGTAAGGAATATTTAGCAGGAGAAGCACTGCTTCCGTTGCGCCCAACGATCCACCGCCTCTGGGAAAATCTCGATATCTTGTTTCTTGATACCGAGCAAAGTTTTTTTTGCGCAATACCTTATTTATCAAGTATGGGAAATTGAAAGAGCGTATCAGCTATCACCAACCTTCAATTGTGTGGAAGTACTAGAACAATGTGTTTGAAGTAGCGATAATGCCCACAGACAGTACCTACATACTGACTGAGAGATATAGAATGGAAGGAAGTAAAAAAAAACTCTAGCGCACCTGAACCGCTAGAAACACTAATGTTCGAAGAACAGTAGAAGAATCGTGCAGGTTTTGAGTGCATATTCCACCACATGTGCTGCTTATTACGACCAAACTGTTTCAAATGCCACGTTTTACTTTGGTCTCAAGAATGCATTATAACTCATATGGTGGAAGGTTTCAGATATTACCACTGGCATGAATTTCAACGTTTATGAGAGGAAAACACGGGTTAATTATATTCGTTATCAGTTGCTTATTTCACATAATTTTGAAAGCAGCATCTCATATAACATCAATGAAGAAAATGCTCAGTGCCTGCAGCACTGTAACTGAAGTTGGTGTTTGGGGCTGCGATCCGAAAAATTTGCAGAGCTTTGCGAATTGCAACATTGATTATTTATTTTAATTGTAAATGTTTCCGGTATGAATACTAACTGTAAGCATTTATTGATACAAAAGTAGCACAACCGACTCGTGCTGGCAACCTTCTGCCAGTATTAAAGCCAAGAATATATCACATCTGCTTCACGTTGTTATATAACATTCGAAGTTAAAGGAGTATAAAGAAATTTAGAGTTACCTGCAGCGAGTTTTTTCAAATAATCGAAAGTTTAATATTTGCTGTTTATTGTCACCACAATATCATTACCATTTGAAAATTCTACGATAAAACCGCTTAATAAAGATATTGCAATTAAACACAAAACCAACAATAGCTGGCAACCCTATCGTGGCTTTTCAACCAAATTTGGCCTGAATAATGTTTATGACATGTTCCATTAATTGTATGAAATTCGTATTGATTTCATGACTGCAGTGGAAGTTATAGTGCAAAAAGTTTTATTTTCCTGAGCGAATTTTCAAAACCAAAGACACAAAAATTACCATAGCTGGTAGCACCAATCAAATTTTTCAACCAAATTTCCACCAAACAGATATTAGAGTAAGGTTTAGCTACTGTGCCAATTTCATGAAAATCTGGTAATTTATTCACATTTCATAGGGCAAAAAGCAGTTTTTCTTCTTTGTAATTTTTCAAGATGGCACCACTGGCACAGACTTGCCCACAATTCAAAATCGCTTCTATCAAATCTGGTCTTACTTAAGTCCAATGCATTCTGTAAATTTTAGCTGTATCTGATTATTGGTTCGTGAGTTTCCGTGAACAGAAGTTTTTGATGCTAAAAATATAGGTTAACTGGGAGAGGGTTACCGTTCTTGTCCGACATGAAATTTCCAAAGTTTTATTTTGAACGTGTAGATAAAACATAAGATTAATATACAGATTGGTTTTATTGTAAGAAACGGACATTTTTTTGATTATTCGATGGTTTGAATGTTTTCACTTCCAAATTTTTTTTTCAAAATGAAGACACCAAAATTATCATAGCTGGCAACTCCAACCGAATTTTTCAACCAAATTTCTACCAAACGTGGCTTAAGGTAAGTTCCAGCAGTTGTGTGAGTTTCGTCAAAATCGAACGATTCAATCAGAATTTATAGGGCTAAAAACAGTTATCTTTTTTAGTGGTTTTTCAAGATGGCACCACTGGCACAGAATCGAATGCATTTCAAAATCACTCCTATCAGACCTGGTCCTACTTAAGACCAATACAGTCTGCAAATTTCAATTAATTCTGCTCATCGGATCGTGAGTTTCCGTGAACAGAAGTTTTTGATGCTTAAAATATAGGTAAATTGGGCAAGGGTTACCAGGCGTGCCCGTTATACCATATCTTTTTTTTTTTTTTGGTTATGTAAACAAAGCACAAGATTTACATATGAGTGGCTTTTTTTTGAAGAAACGGCATTTTTTCAAGAGAGACGATGATTTGGAGGTTTTCACTTTCAGTGCCTGCCCTAGCTACAGGGTTGCCAGCACGCTCATGAAAAGCTACACAAATCTACAACTAAATAATATCAATATGTCCTGAAAATTTTGTAATAATTGAATAGCTCTGTCAAAAGTTATCGCAATTTAAAAATTTTCAAATTTTCCCGTCCTCTTTTTAGGCACCCAGCGCACACATAGGGTTAAAAAATTCCAAAGCATTATCTGATTCATATGTAAAACACGTTTGAAATTTATTTCGTTAACTTTATTTTTGCGAAAATTATTTGTGCACGAAATAATAGGTATATTAAAAATATCACTTAAATGGCCGCCGGCGCCAAAAGGTTAACAATAACTGACATTTAAAGAGACCTGGACCTATTCTGCATATACACCAATGTATCCTGAAAGTTTCAGCTCAATCGTATGGCGCGTTCCCGAGATTATCTCACTGAAATTTTTTGATGATATATATATATATATATATAGAAATATGAATTTTTGGCCGAATCGATTTTAATACTAATGTTCTTCGAACATTAGTAAAAATCATTTTGGAAAGCTAACAGGTTGCTAATATTTTCTAATTCAAAACAAGAATTGCTGTTTGGAGATAAGTAGAGCAAGTGAACCTACACCATTTTCCAATCTAAATAATGAGACTGATTCACGTTTTTCGTAACTTTCACTTTCATAGCACACAAAAAAATTTATCATCTATTACTTATATCTCACATACAAAAAGAACACCAAAATATAGAGAAACGTACACATTGCAAACATCAACATTGCAGCACCGTAGATATGAAGTCCACGAGGATCGTTCAATACATACTTAATCCAACCGTCGTAATAAGAGAGATTTAAATAAACGGGTCCCGAAAAATACGGAAGTTTTCGACTGGCGACAGCCACGATCCTATGATCGATAAGAAGGGGACCTCCGGCATTTGACGATAATTGAAGTAACTTGACTCGATTATCCTCTTCGGAGAGACAAAGGCACATCAATTTTTTTGGCCCTCGAGCCAAGTTATCCCCACAAGGTGCAAAATCAGTTAATAAAGCGCTTGCATAGTGAAGTTGAAAGTCTGTATCATTACCACTGAACTGTTTCCAGCCAAGAATTGTCACTTCAGTATTTTGCTCGATTCCAAACTTTTCAAATGGTACAATCCGAATAAAATCTGTTTGGTAAATTTCATGATTTAAGATCAAAACGGCGACATCGTCTTCTCCTAAATGTCCTTCGATGGGACCTTGTCTGCAAAATATGACCTTTTTTACAATTGTTCTTGTCTGGCATCCATGGTCCCAGTTTTTGGCATTGGTTGTTCCAGCTATAACCATGTAGCGATCAGCCTGGCCTGGGGGCATACAGTTCCTAATGGTAAGAACATGTTTCCGTCCTATTAGCGTGCCTACGCACCGATTTTGACGTTTGATCGTCTCTTCGATCAAAACAACGCTCGGAAATTGGCCACGTGAAGCAGTTCGTAATTGAATGCTGCTGGTAGGCTTTGATGTGGGCTGGGGCAAAGGATTTGCTAAGATAATCGTAATAGAAAGTAATAAATGTAAAATCATGATAATTTTGATGTAAACTTGCGGGGATTGATTTTGGCACTTGAATAATGTCGTCGGCTGCTTTGATGAGATAAAAATTGAAACTGTGATTTGTTATGTCATTTAAGTTTGTTGTTCATGAATTGCTCAACACTGTTCAGGACACATATTTTATTTCAGTTTTCAATAGCACAAATTTGTTTCCCGGTAACACGTTTTTGATTAATTTCTTAGTTGGCTAATTCGAAATTATTTCAGCTTATGATAATCAACTTTCAGTCGCTCCAGAAAACGATACTGCCGTCTGGATTTATTGGTATGTGAATTATTTACAACTTGATTTTATTAATTTACCTTTGCTATATTATATGTTTTCATTATAAAAGAGTTTTCAGGTTGAAAAATATATTTTACTCTGAAATTTACAACTTTTCGTTTACTTGCATTTCATTTTTTTTTATTTAATACTTCAGGAAAAATTAAGAGCTGTCAGTCGCCAAAAGTTAGATCTAGTGGAACCATTTTGAGATGGGTTCCCGATTTGCCTTCTTGTTGGTTTTTCCAATGCCTCCTAGAAGTACGGGCCGTCAGGCTACGTAATCGTTCTCGCTGTGACGTCATTGCGATAGGGATTTTGACATTTCCACGAGGCAGTGCCGACAGACACGGAGATTTCACTTGCGGTTTTGTAGCTAAAATATGAATAAAACGTTAGTTTTTTGTGCGTGGATGCTTTGTAGTGTTAATATTTAGTCATAACTTGCATTTTGTGTCGATCAATTGTATCGAAATTGAATCGACACAAAACACCACATAACCTAAGAACAACTGATAAATATTTCGTGGCGAATTTTTCCAATTATACCGCGCTTTCACTAGCACTATTTTGAAGATCTCACTTTAGTTTCACTTCACTCACTTTACCACAACCTTTACAATCAACAATTTCCCGCGGGCGTTCCATAAGACTACGTGTGTTTTTCGCGACATTTTGTCCTATTGCTGTGACGTCATCATTCTGCATTACGGCCCGTACTTCTAGGAGGCATTGGTTTTTCCTGTTGGTTCTGTGTTAGTGCGTAGCACAGCTAGGGCTGGGTCAAGAGCTCCCAACATCCGAAACTGCGCTCAGAAAAGTTTTTCTAGTCATTCACCTTCATTGGATGCTTAACAGTGCGCTGGATAACATTTTTATTGTGGGTAGACATCGGTAGAACTCAAGCTCAAAAAATTGTTTGGTAGGCAAAAATAGCTTTGGTTCAGCAGAGTCCATATTTTCAGTTGTATAAGCCTTGCGTTTTTCGATGTTTGTACCAGAGAGCAGAAGTTTGGAACGGTATGATACATTTGCTGCTTTTGCTGATCTTGGGCTGACATCTATTCTCTTCTTAGCGAGAAGAGTGCATGCGTGGTACCGTCGGAGAGAAGAATCTCACTCAAAAAGTTGGATGATTACCTCATTCTTCTTTCTTCTAGTAACTTGCTTTAAGCCCCGTTCGAAAATGTCATTAACATTTTTGTACTCTCAATACCGTTGGCTCCACTTAACAATCAACTTCTTCAACTTTCTTAACACTTTTGCAGCCATAGAGTACGCTAAATTTACCTCGCTGAGTTTTCTCTGATGTGACAACCAAAGGTGAAAAATAGAAAACAATAAAAACCCCATATTCAATCCAATGTTCAATCGATGTTTAAATCAACAATGCGCTCGCTGCGACAACGGCGTGGTTAAGAATTAACTTTCAACAACTTTTTGAAAACAACGAAATAGTATGTCATGAGATTTGAAGAAAAACATGTTGAAAACAACAAAATAGTATGTTAGGAGAAAAAAACATTTGAAAACCACAGAGCAGCATGTCATGAAAATCAAAGGAAAAATTTTGAAAATAAGAAAAAGAGTATGCCATGAGATTCAAAATGTGCGTCCATAAGAGCGTTTAATGCATAATACAATGAAAACAAGGTAGTTTATTCCGAGTACCAAAATGCGTTCGTTCTGCGCTGGTGACAACTGTGAGTAATTTCCCTTTAAGCCAATGTAAAATTGGGCATATTCAAGGAGGGCGTTTGGGGTGTTAATGGTGCGATATTTCGATTTTGATGATGAGGTTTGAATGGTTGGTCTATGCTTTTAAATGTCCTAGAAACCCGCAAGGAAAAAGCTGTTGTACAAAGCACAATGATGAAAACTAAATAGCTTATATTTCCGGAGAAGATATTAAATTCACTCACGACAACGAATAACTTAGAGTGTTCTTATGGATACGATGCTAGTTGTATAAACGTGCGATATTGGGATGCAGATTCATCCAGCTCGATAGGGTAATAGATCCAAATATGTACTGAGAATCTATGATGTGATTGATATATAGTAATTCTGTTAATTGCGGTTCTTTGTGAGCTGCGTTTTAAAAATGTCGGAACAGTTGGAAACAAGATTAGTATTTTGTTATTAGCACCGCAATTATGAAAATGCTTTATTGACACAGAAATAAGCACCGAAAAGAAATTGATTATGAGCGAAAAAATTAATAAAGTGATGTAAGGATGCGGATTTATCCAGCCCGATAAGGTAATAGATGTAAATATGCATTGAGAAGTGATGCTTTAATGAGGTATATATGTATGTGCGTATGCATATAGGTCAAAGCCAATGGAATAATTGCCGATTTTGCGCAAAGTGTATACGTATGATTTAATTGATGTATAATAATATGGACTGCGAAAATTTCGTACTGGAAACCGAAAATTTCGCACTAAAATGCGAAAATGTTAGATTGAAAAGCGAAAATTCCGCTCTAAAAAGCGAAAGTTTCGCTCTGGAAATGCAAAAATTTCGCACTGGAAACCGAACGTTTCTTTCTAAAACGTGAAAAGTCACATTCCAGTGCAAAATTTTCGCGTTTCAGTGCGAAACTTTCGCATTCCAATGCGCAATTTCACAGTACATTGCGAAATTTTCGCATTCCAGTGCGAAATTTTCGCAGTCCATATCGAAATTTTCGCAGTCCAGCGCGAAATTTTCGCATTCCAATGCGAAATTTCCACATTTCAGTGCGAAATTTTCGCATTTCAGTGCGGAATTTCTGACTTCCAGTGCGAAATTTTCGCCATCCAGTGCGAAATTTTCGCAGTCCATTGCGAAATTTTCGCAGTACATTAAGAAATTTTCGCAGTCCAGTGCAAAACTTTCGCACTCCATTGCGAAATATTCGCATTTCAGTGCGAAATTTTCGAATTCCAGTGCGAAAATTTCGCCTTTTAGTGCGAAATTTAAGTGTGAAATTTTCGCAACATAGTGCGAAATTTCCGCATTCCATTGCGAAATTTTCGCAGCCCAGTGCGATATTTTCGCAGTCCATTGCGAAATTTTCGCAGTTCATTGCGCAGTGCGAATTTTCTCAGTGAGAATTTTCGCAGTGTGAGATTTCGCAGTGCGAATTTTTGCAGTTCGAATTTTCGCAGTGCGAATTTTCTCAGGGCGAATTTTTGCATTGCGAATTTTCGCAGTGCGATTTTCGCAGTGAATTAAAAAATTAAAAAATTTCGCAATTGAGAGCGAAAAATTCGCTTTGGAATGCGAAATTTTTTTTTTTCCTCCCTTCCACACTTTCCATCACTCAATCAGTAGGCACGGTACGTGTGCATCAATATATTATCAATACATATCGTCTTAGTACTTCCCAGACAATTGAAAATTGGTATAAGGGAATATACAATTGTTATTAATTTTAATTACACTTCATACTTTAAGATGTATGTTTGTTCTCATTGACATGTGTCCAGAGAAAAGTCTACAAAAAACTCTAGTATCTTTTTCATTAAGGATTTGTGTTTTTGATGTGAGTTTTCAAGTATGTCTTGAACTCTATTATATTTTTTGTTAACTTGACCGAGTTCGGTAATGAATTGTAGTATGATATAGCCTGCTGTACTGGATCCATCCTTAATCTATCCGTTCTTGGAATTGCAAGATATAGATTTCTAGCAGCTCTGGTTTCTCGGTTAGTTATTTCTAACAGAGTGCGGGGGGTGTTAAACCACTTCAGATTGTTGTTCAGGATGTTAAAAATTAATTTTCCCCTTTCAAAATTAATTATTTGTTATATATTTAGTAATCCTGTTCGAGTGTACACAGTAATTGTTGGTGTTAGAGTCGGCATTCTTAATATAATTTTAATTGCTTTCGAAATAAGTCTTCCAATTAACTCGATGTTTTGCTTTGATGTCTGAATCAATAAAATAGTTCCGTATTTGATAGTTGAAAGTACTTAGTCCTGCCATAAGTTCTGTCACATAATTTCTCACATTGGCAACAACTTTATTTTATGAGTGACATTTCAATATCGGCCAGTTTTATAAACGTCATAATGTTGTTGACAGTTGATGGTCATTTAAAGTTTGTTCGTTAACGTGTGAAGATGGAATGGGGTGTAATAGAAAACCGAATTGCAGTGATTGCACAACATAAGTGTGGAAAAACCGTGAGTGAAATTTTCAAGTTGTTGTGCCCGTTAAAAATAACGCAAAGATTTGTGTATCGTGCGATCCAGAGATATAACGAGATCCAGACTATTGAAGATCGACCTCGTTCTGGACGTCCGCGTGATGTACGTTCTTCTACTGCCATCAAAGCGGTCGAGAGTCGAATTCGTCGAAATCCGCTTCGTAAACAACGAATAATGGCTCGAGAGATGAACATCTCCACCCGAAGTATGTCTCGCATCATAAAATCGGACCTCGGGATGAGTGCCTTTCGACGATCAACGGGACATTTGCTGACTGAGCAGTTGAAGCAAATTAGGAGCACCAGATCGAAAGAGCTCCTTCGGCGGTACGGCAACAACAAACATCGAGAAATTTTATTTACCGATGAAAAAAATTTTACGGTGGAGGAACATTTCAACCGCCAAAATGATAAGGTGTACGCCCACAGCTCCAGAGAAGCCCGAGAAGTTGCCACTAGGGTACAGCGAGGACATCATCCAGCATCAGTCATGGTATGGTGGGGTGTCAGCTACGAAGGGGTCACCGAGCTTCATTTTTGCGAAAAAGGCGTAAAAACTGCAGCGAAAAATTATCAAACGGACATCCTGGAGGGATGTGTGAAGCCGCTGAACTCTACGCTATTCAACAACCGACATTGGGTTTTCCAGCAAGATTCTGCGCCAGCCCACAAAGCTCGAACCACACAAGCGTGGTTGGAAACCAATATTCCAGAGTTTATAAGGGCGACAGAATGGCTTTCTGGGAGCCCAAATTTGAATCCCCTGGACTAAAAACTGTGGGCGGAGTTAGAGTCCATGGTGTACACGAGACGACACCCAAATATCGAGAGCCTTAAGCGATCTTTGACAGAAGCAGTAGCTAATTTTCCGCTAGAAACAGTGCGTACTGCTATCGATGACTGGCCCAACAGATTAAAGAGCTGTGTAAAGGCTAAAGGCGGCTACTTTGAATAATTTGTTGCTTATTTTACTTCCATTAGTATGCCAAAATAAAATATATTTTCCTTTGTCAAAAACTCTTTTTCATTTATACAAAAATTGCCCATATACGTGTGACAGAACTTATGGCACGACTATGTATATAAGCATTAAACATTATTAATTTTGTTCTAGTTTCCAAGAACTCAAATTTTCTTAAGCCTGCAATCATTGGTCCTACTTTATATCTGATGTGGTTAATGTGTTGTAACCATGACATTTTCTCATCTAGGATTAAGCCAAGATATTTTATTGATTCAGCTTTTTCTAGACGAATTAAATTAAATTCGCAATGGACTGTGAAAATTTCGCAATGCACTGCGAAAATTTCGCAATGGGCTGCGAAAATTTCGCAATGGACTGAAAATTTCGCAAGTCACTGCGAAAATTTCGCACTGGACTGCGAAAATTTCGCAATGGACTGCGAAAATTCCGCAACGGACTGCGAAAATTTCGCAATGGACTGCGAAATTTTAGCAATGGACTGCGAAAATTTCACACTGGAATGCGAAAATTTCGCCTTGGACTGCGAAATTTTCGCAATGGACTGCGAAATTTTCGCAATGGACTGCGAAAATTTTTCAATGCATTGCGAAAATTTCGCACTGGAAAGCGAAAGTTTCGCACTGGACTGCGAAAATTTCGCAATGGACTGCGAAAATTTCGCAATGAACTGCGAAAATTTCGCACTGGAATGCGAAAATTTGCAAGATACCTTAAAGTTATTGCTAACTTTTCTTCAGCCGCAATAGATTCCCTAAGAATGGTGTCCTTTCTTTTAATATCATCCTTGATGGCAGACAAAATTCTGGCAAAACAAGCTTCATCCATTCTTAGGAAATTTTTCGCATCCACTGAGCCCCACTTCAACTCCTTCAGTAAATTTTGGGTGTTTCCACAGCGTTTTCGATTTTTACGATACTCTTTCGTCCAGCAAGCACGACTTCGATGCATACTCTCTTCCTTTTTTGCCTCAATAGCAGCTGCCATCAATAAGCAAGCTGCAGATGACATGAGCAATGTCTCACCGATATGATCGTTTTCGTCCATCATAATATATTCTGCTATTACATCAAAATTATATCTATTAAAATTATTTTCACATTCAACAATTAATGGACAAACATGAAAACCCACCAATTTTCTTCCAAATTGATTTTATTTCCACAAATCACTATAATTTACAAAACAGTCTTTACACGGCTATAAGTTGCTTTCACAACGATCACTCTACTAGAAATGAAAATTTTCCACCACGCACACATTCATATGCATAATCGGTGTATGAACGGTTCCGTTGCTGAAGAATACAAGTGTGGAAATGGTGATTGTTGTCAAACCGGTTTCAGGCGTGCATCAAGAATACAAGTGTGAAAAGGCCCAATGGTTGAAACGCGTAGAGTGGAATTGCGTGAAATCGAAGCAGGTAAAGGCTAAAGATCCTTTTTTTTTTTAGAAAATACACTTTATTGATGCATATGTGTGTACAATTCAATTACATACAGACATTTAAAATAAAATGTTTCCCACTTGAGCATAAGGCTTGTGTGTGAGAAATTGAGCAGTCGTATCAATGCCAATACTGTAAATTATAGATTGCTAATGTTAAAACTATTGATATCTGGAATTCATGTCTGAATTTGATTCATTATTTAATTCATTTAAATAATAACATTAGTGTAATTCATGTGAGAACAATTATTGTATTACATCATTAAATACATCAAAATGCTGTGTGACAAAAAGTTTAAGCTTTAATTTGTAGTTAGTCAAATCTAGATTTGAGCGCAACTGTGAAGGAACTTTGTTAAATAATCTAGGTCCCAAGATACTGATGTGCCTTCCAGTTAGTGTTTTCTTCGTTCGTGGGATATCTAAAGGGGAATTAATTTGCGTGTTGTATAGGGTGAGCAATATAGTGGAAATTTAGCAACATTTGCAAATACGTATTTCAAAGCACTACCCAACTAACAATTTGCGCCCATATGTTACTAAATGCAGTTTTTTGACGCGAATACGTCGTGAATACTATGTCAAGTCGGAATTGTTTCGTCATTTTTCCTTCAAAGTAAAATTCCTTGATAGGCAAAATTTTAGTAAAGAAGTGGTAAAGACTATTTCTGACGCGTCTTTATAGGCATTGTATCCATAAGGGGTTAGTTCCTTCAGTGCGACTTAATCAAAATCCCAATAAGGCACATTGTACGTCAAAGTTACCACACAAAATTCATTTAATACGCCTATGCCTATCAAGGAAACTCGCATGTAATGGTTACGTAGTGTCGCCTATAACCATAATGATTTCGTTCTCACAAATCTTTAAACGTCAATACGGAATCCCATAAAGCGGGGTTAATAAAAAAGTCTCGACCGTTCAGGACAACTAGTTCAGAACAGGTCATAGCTTTAAATGTACATGACATTTTAACCCAATCGGTTTTTGGTACGCTTCATATGAGATAGCCAGTAGAGAAAATTTTTCTTTTCTCACGCTTCTGGGACAAGATGGTACTGTTTAACATTACTTAAGGGGTTAGGTACACTTGGGACGTCCAAAAAAAGCTCTTTTTTAGGAGTTTTGTTTAGATACACATTAAAATAATTGATAACAAATATTTTTTTACTTGAAAGACATATATTTGTAGAAGCTATTGTAATTTTGTTAAGGTAACAGGTTAGTCGAAATAGAGTGAATTTTTGAGAGGTCCAAAAAAAAATTGTTTTGCCGTGATCACCGTAGCTTGCCACTGGATCATCGGAATGAAAAAAAAAATCGGGGAATATTAGTTAATGACATAGTGCTCCGGATGAACGAAGGAGTTTGGCAGATTTTGATTTTTCGAAAAATGGCGGTTTTTGAAATTCAAAACTGTATTTTCGACCAATATTTCACTCACATTTTCGGCTATTGAAAAAAATACCATCCAATCGAAAAGTTCCTCGTTCATCCGGGGGACAATTACATATAAAATAAGTGAGGAAAATTTCATGCTGATCGAGAAAGCCGTTTTCAAGTTACAGTGATCACCGACTTCGAAAACATAGTTTCGACAAAAATGCTTTTAAACCATGCAAAAAATGCTTTATGCTCGACTTCATTCAAAGTTCTTTATCTCCATAAAGAATTGTCCGATTCGTCTGAAATTTGCACATAATGCTTTTGAAATATGATACATTTAGAAAATGCAAAGAAAATAAAATCGATTTTCTCAAAATTTTAAGTGTACCTCGGATATCTCACAGTTTAAATGCTTTGCCAGTGAGTGGATTACTGCCGACAGGTTTTCCGTTTTGTTTGTAGGCAAACCGGCGACGCATATGTCGTTTGATCGCAACACTTGTTGAAGAGCAGCGTTCTGATTACAAAGTTGTGTCACCTTCTGTTTTAAATTCACATTTTCTTGGCGCAAGAATTTAATTTCCTCCAAAACATCCTTAATGCTGTCAAATTTGTTCGACATGAATTGTACAGCCACAGTCAGTTCATCAATTTTGCTTGTAAGATCAGTTTTGAAATTTGTATCCAACAAAACACTGTTTTCAGAATTAACGTTGTTCCGTTGCTTGGATAACTTGCACAAATCACACTTCCACTGATCGCGCTTTTGTCCTAGTTTTCGAAGATTCACTTCATTTTTTAGTGTAGTGCACTTGGGGTGAAAATAATTTTTACATGCGATACACATTATGATGTCTTTTAAATCGGTAAAATTTTCACTACAAATGTTGCAGGAATGTTCCATGATGCACTGTGAAAAATTATTTTAAAATGATAAATGCTAAATGAATACACGTCTAACCGCGTCGACTGCTCAATTCAAATATGTATGCTCAATTCAAATATGTATTGCAGATTGGCAAAGAAATCTGAGCAAAACTCTAAATCTGCCGGTAAGCGCGCTAATTATGAAAATTACTTTCGATGGACTCAAAATCGGATGGGATATGAATAAACTTGCGACGATCAGTTTGGAAATAATATTGAACATTAAAAGATGTACTTCTTGTAGTTGAAATATGCTTCGATATTCGTTTGACCTCTAACGAATCAATGCGGTAACACGAATACGAGACGTAAATTGGGCGCGATCTACTTGTTATTCAATTGTGAGGTCACTTCACTATCAGTTTATCACTGGTCATACAGGCGACTATTCCTGCCAATCATGTATTGGCAGTCGATATTAGGGTATTTTACACTGGCGATTCTCTCGGACTGCGAAAAATGTAAATAAATTCTCAATTAGCACTTTTCCCCTGTCTTATTTCATCTCAGAAATGTGTCCGGTGTGGTATGTGGAAACGGGTTTTTATGTTATATTCATAGGCGGGCCGTGGCCTAAAATCTGGCAGGGGCCAGGGACTGAAAGGTTCACGACATGCGATGATTTGGTTTTTGATTGTACACGTGCTGTTCATAAAACTTATATAATTTACTAATACATTATATTTTTGTTGATTTATTCTTTGTTATTTGCTAATGCATAATGCATTATCAAATAAACTTCTTATCTGTGAATACGTATGAGCTACTACCACATGCATATAATTTGAATGGTAGGTATGAACTACTCATGAATTATCAATGACCGCTAAGAAAGAAAGCTTGTATGAATTATACGGGAATAGAATAGAAATAATTCAAAATGTAAGAATATTTCTTTGTTTAGAAGCTAAATATATTTCAACTTATACTTGAAGAAGAGGATAGCTTAGTTTCAAAATATCTTTAAAGAAATTGGAATATATTAAGCTTAGAAAGAAGAAATTGATCTCTTGCTTCAAACATTTGTTACCTAGAAAACCTAGAAAAAGCGAAAATAATTTGGCAAGATGAAAAGTGCTGTATCTTACTCTTTTCGAGCCATTTGGTTTGCAGAAATATCTTTGTAGCCCTAACTAAGTGTCTGAGGCTAGATGAAACAGCAATACCTTTGAAACTAGTGCTTTTTGCTGTTTTCGGTTTTCGCGATCCTCTGGCAAATGTGAGATCCAGACAGTTCTTTTCTGCGAATGATTTCATTTTTTCCCAAACTACATACAAGTCTTCTCGAACACTTAATATGTTTTAACTGTTCCATTCATAAGATTTATCCCATCCCTAAGAGTTGCATTTTTAGTTTGGAAATATGTGCTTAACATGTTTGTTATAAAAAGAACATAGTGAAAGATAAAAAGATTTACTACAAATTTAGGATTACTGATTGAATGAAAGATCCCCAATGAATAAACTGAGTCGTTGTATTTTCCTTCATTCATTTCTTTTTCTAAAGCCTCTTTCATAATCCCATAGCTATCGATCACATATTTGCAAATGTGAAATCTCATTGACTAACGAGTCGAGCTTAAACTTCTCATTCCACGCCTTGTGTTTAGACCAACTGCATCTTCAAGCTGCTTCAGCAATTCGTGTTGTGATGGCTTCGAAAAGTGTAGGTAAAGGGATTCGATGGCATTGAAATAGGAAGTACTCCTTTCGATAAGGAAAAATGTGTCCATCACAACCAGGATAATTTTATGAGCTAGACAGTGTACTAATGTGACTGCAGGGTGTTTCATCTTAATTTTGATTTGTACACCATTTTTTTGTCCTGACATGACACTAGCACCATCATAAGACTGTCCAACAACAGGCATTTCACTAAGTCCGTAGCTGTTTAACAGGCTCAAAATTATATCTACTAAATACGAGGCATTTTTAGCTCCTGCACATTCTACAAAGCTTGAGAACCTTTCTTCGACTGCTAGCTCTTTAGCAAATCTGACAACCATGGAGAGTTGTTCCTTTTGTGGGCCCTTGCTTCGTTTGCCATAATGGATATCAGTCCGCAATCTTTTATTTCAGCTGTATTGTCCTCGCGAACGATTACAGCAATTATTTTCATCAATTCATTTTGTGTTTTGCCACTACAGTAGTTCGCAACTTTTTACTAATGTTCGAAGAAGAACATTAGTATTAAAATCACTTTGGCCAAAAATTCATATTTCTATATATATATATATATATATATATATATATATATATATATATATATATATATATATATATATATATATATATATATATATATATATCATCAAAAAATTTCAGTGAAAAAATTTCAGGAACGCGCCATCCGATTGAACTGAAATTTTTAGGACACATTGGTGTATATGCAGAATAGTGCCAGGTCTGAGAAAAAGTTAAAAATCTTTAACCCTTTGGCGCCGGCGGTCATTTTAGTGATATTTTTAATATACCTATTATTCCGTACACAATTAAGTTTTGCAAAAATAAAGCTAACAAAATAAATTTCGAACGTGTTTTACATGTGAACCAGATAATATTTTGGAATTTTTTAACCCCATGTGTGCGCTGGGTGCCTAAAAAGAGAACGGGAAAAATTGAAAATTTTTAAATTGCGATAACTTTTGACAAAGCTATTCAATCATTACGAAATTTTCAGAACACATTGGTATTATTTAGTTGTAAATTCGTATAGCTTTTGATGAGCGTGCTGGCAACTCTGAAGCTAGGGCAAGCACTGAAAGTGAAAACCTCCAAATTATCGTCTCTCTTGAAAAAATGCCGTTTCTTCAAAAAAAAGCCACTTATATGTAAATTTCGTGCTTTTTTTACATTAACAAGAAAAAAAATTTGATATGGTATAACGGGCACGCCTGGTAACCCTTGCCCAATTTACCTATATTTTTAGCATTAAAAACTTCTGTTCACGGAAACTCACGATCCGATGAGCAGAATAAATTGAAATTTGCAGACTGTATTGGTCTTAAATAGGAACAGGTCTGATAGAAGTGGTGCCATCTTGAAAAATCACTAAAAAAGATAACTGCTTTTAGCCCTATAAATTCTGATTGAATCGTTCGATTTTGACGAAATTTACACAATAGCTGGACCTTACTTCAAACCACGTTTGGTAGAAATTTGGTTGAAAAATTCGGTTGGAGCTGCCAGCTATGATAACTTTGGTGTCTTAAATTTGAAAAAATAAAAATTTGGAAGTGAAAACATTCAAATCATCGAATATCCTAAAAATGTCCGTTTCTTACAATAAAACCAATCTGTATACAAATCTTATGCTTTATCTACACGTTCAAAGTAAAACTTTGGAAATTTCATGTCGGACAAGAACGGTAGCCCTTTCCCAGTTAACCTATATTTTTAGCATCAAAAACTTCTGTTCACGGGAATTCACGAACCAATAATCAGATACCATTGAAATTTACAGAATGCATTGGACTTTAGTAGAACCAGGTCTGATAGAAGCGATTTTGAATTGTGGGCAACTTTGTGCCAGTGGTGCCATCTTGAAAAATTACAAAGAAAAAAAAACTGCTTTTTGCCCTATGAAATGTGAATTAGTCACCAGATTTTCATGAAATTGACACAGTAGCTGCACCTTACTCTAAACTCTGTTCGATAGAAATTTGGTTGAAAAATTCGATTGGTGCTGCCAGCTATGGTAATTTTTGATCCTTTGGTTTTGAAAATTCGCTCAGGAAAATAAAACTTTTTGCCCCATAACTTCCAGTGCAGTCATGGAATCAATACGAATTTCATACAACTAATGGAACCTATTATAGACATTATTCAGGCCAAATTTGGGTGAAAAGGCACGATAGGGTTGCCAGCTATTGTTGGTTTTGTGTTTGTTTGCAATATCTTTATTAAGCGGTTTTATCGTAGAATTTTCAATTGGTAATGATATTGTAGTGACAATAAACAGCAAATATTAAGTTTTCGATTATTTGAAAAAACTCGCTGCAGGTAACCCTAAATTTCTTTATACTCCTATAACTTAGAATGTAATATAACAACGTGAAGCAGATGTGATATATTCTTGGCTTTGATACTGGCGAAAGGTTGCCAGCACGAGTCGGTTGTGCTACTTTTGTATCAATAAATGCTTACAGTTAGTATTCATACCGGAAACATTTACATTTACAATGAAAATAAATAACCGATGTTTCAATTCCCTAAGTTCTGCAAATTTTTCGGATCGCAGCCCCAAACACCAACTTCAGTTACAGTGCTGCAGGCATTGAGCATTTTCTTCATTGATGTTATATGAGATGCTGCTTTCAAAGTTTGGTGAAATAAGCAACTGATAACGAATATAATTAACAAGTGTTTTTCTTTCATAAACTTTGACACCCATGCCAGTGGTAATATCTGAAACCTTCTGGCATTTGAAACAGTTTGGCCGTAATAAGCAGCTCATGTGGTGGAATATGCACTCAAAACCTGCACGATTCTTCTACTGTTCTTCGAACATTAGTGTTTCTAGCGGTTCAGGTGCGCTAGAGTTTTTTTAAAATTATTTTCAAAAGTTGAATCATGCTTTGCAAAAAATGCACAAAATTCCAAAACAAATCACGGTTATCACTGGCACTACTTTCATCATGTCCTCTGAAAGCACGTCTTTGGCGACTGAGACACGTCGTAAGGTCGATAACCTTTTCCAAATAATTGCGGCTCATCTTGACAATATTCCAAGACTGTTCAAGCACCATATCATTTACTGTCTTCCAAGTACTATTAGAGTTTTCACATTGTGCATGAATTTTACTATCCGGATAATTTATCCGGATCGTGAAGTTTGGTCGAGCTGAAATTTTGGTGTATTTTGGCGACAATGGAAATTTTCTGGAAAATTTCGCATTGTGATAACTTCACACTGAGTCATCAGATCATTACAAAATTTACAAGACTCATCAATGGGCATAAAAAATAAGTTTCTGTCGTTTTTAAATAATGTCTGGACAACCTTGTAACTATCATAAGTACGTAAACACAAATCTTTCACACGGCTGTTAGAATAAAATGCAAATAATTGCTGAATTTGATACTATTTTATACAATCAAATCTAAACTTGTAAAATTCCCAATTGCACAAAAATCGCACCGAATTATTTATATAATTAGCACCTGGAACTTGCGTTTACGGTATCTCGCGACCGGATAAAATTCATAGAATATACTGGTCTTGAGTAGATACATGTTTGACAAAAGTTCAATGAATATGATAAGAACCATGTGGCGGCTGTGTCACTATGAAAAAACGCTCGGTGAAATTGAAGTGCTATGCCTTCTAACTTCCGATGCAGTTACCAAATTGTAATGAAATTCACACGGATTTAACTTGAGTGTAAACCAATTAGGTCATAAATAGCATAAAAGTGGCAGGAATAACATTTTTATTCTCCAAATGACTTCGAAAATTGTATTCTATGTTAATTACCTTATTGCCTACCATTTTTATACTTAGAGTATGTTTTGTGAAAAACATAATTGCATAAAACGCCTGTTTATAAAAGTGTTCTTATCTAAATACCTGTATATTGCCTAGTAAGAATGAACAGATAATCTTAATAAAAAAAGGATGATTGGCGTGGCGCTTTTCGTTTTTTTCTTAACGTATAACTTGTCCAAATTAAATATTGCCGTCCGTATCTCGAAATAAGTCCCATGACATCGTAATTAATACCGCAAGTAACACAGTCTCTATGTTATAAGTAGTGTAAGTTGGTATATGCTTACACCACTGCACTACACAGCTCTTGCTGTAACCACAAAAACCTTAGAGGCGAAAAATTAAGTGTCTGCTGTTGGAAATATTTATTTTTCTAGGAGGGGCCAACCTAGGGTCTGGGGGGTTTCGGCCCCCCTGGCCCCCCCTACGGTGCGCCTATGGTTATATTCGCGTTGGATATTCCCTACGCGCACCTACGATTGCATTTCTCATGAACTTGTAACTAAATGGCATACCTGACTCTTCCTCACAAGGATAAGAAGGTGAGGATGTGATCGAAGATTTACCAGCTCCCAAGAAACCCAGATACTCCCGTGTCCGTGCCAATAAATGACGATGAAACGCTGAAAATGGTCGTTACTGCTCCACTTTGCCTCTGCTTTCAAAACATTTAACCATTCACGGACTATTTCTTGTGATGGGCGCGATGTTGTAAACACCACGAGGACATTTGCCGAATTCCTTTTTTCGGGGCCTTCAAATTTGTACACAGTGGCTCGAACACATCAACATCGAAGTTTTTCGAGCTCATCGAACGGTATACAAACAAACACGTGTCTCAAGGCCCGGAGAGTTCTACGCCCGAAAAACACTCCTCTAGTAAACACTTCATCTTTCGATAATTTCAAATATCAGATCGGGTTTCTTAAATATATTTCGTAGTGTATATGATGCCGGGTTTACATTCTCGCCGAGGAATGGCAAATGTAGACAAGGTCTGTGTGTAAATGGTCTCCTTGTCTATTCTCGGCTGTTTTTTTCATGGCAAGTACGCGTGTGTAAATGGTTTGCTCGTCGGCTCTTGTTTGTTTTATGAAGGGATAATGATCCTTTTATTGCTGTGCCTGAGCGTTTATGACCGTCTCGTCCTAGCTCGAAGCCGCTGGCAGCGAAGTCGGTTTTATGCATTGAGTCAAAGGGATTCGAGAGGGTAGCATGTGCTCATTCACATTTTCGAATTTTTCGCTGGGACTTCAAACATGTCTTTGCGTGTCCCAGATTGAAATTACTCAACGCACACCAGGCAATTGCAATAGCCACAACCTGTACCTCAGCCATCGTTCACTGAACTGAACAAAACAGCTCACAACTGTCGAAAGATGCACGGTGCAATATCCTAAGTAAACAATTCACCCTATGAAAGGTGCATGGTGCATGGTCCGTGTTGCATGGTGCAATATCCTAAATAAACAATTCACCCTTTGTCTTGCTGAGTCTCGTCCAATGTCTTGGTGAGTCTTGTTGAGTCTTGTCCACGAGACGCTCGTTCTTATATATAAATCCGGCATTAGGGAGTAGCACTTATTTGATGTTCATTTGCACATTATACACTTTCCTTAATGCAGAACAAATCTTAAGCGCGCTCAAAATCGGCACACTTTTTATTTGACAGCTTCTCAGTGTTAAAACTTACCTCTTAGGGCACGCTTTCCACATAATCCACACAGTATCTGCGAGATTTTATTTATATTCAATAATTAAGGAGCAAAGAAGGTAAATAATTGTAACGAGCGTTCGCACCGCAATATCACTAAAGTGCATTTTGACTCCCATGGGGCATTAGAAGTTGGTCGATTCTAGGTTTGACTGCACGATATGCATAAATCAATTCAGGGGGAATTTGGTCACTATTCAGAATGACGGTATAAAGAACATATGACTGAATACATCACTGCGATTCGGGTCTTAATTTACACAATATTGCTTCTTTACACTTTCTCAAGATGGATTTTTACACAAGAAAACTTTTAAGCACTTTAATCACCAGCAAAAAATTTGCTATACGTTTTCTTTCACTTAGCAAATCGTACGTTGATATTCAGTTTGATCGTCACTTAGTTTTCAATTCTACTCAAAATTCCAATTAGCAATCAAAATAAGAACACCGCCTAGGATGGAAATAATTCACTTCCATCACAGCTCCCGAATTCTTCCCGGCCACGAGCTCCAAAACCTCGCCATCACGACGGCCTCAAGCAACTAAGCTCTCCTCGAGCTCTCAGTTGCGATCCGAGATGAGCGCAAAACCGATAACGGTCAATTTCGCTCGTCTCGCATATTTCAATCGCAAAGTCAAATCGGACTAACTGTACCTTGTTTTTTTCAAATCGAACAACAAGTTACAGTTAGTCCGATTGAAAAATGTAGCGATTTCGAGCACAGTAGGTACAGTGTGCGTCAAAATAGTTGGTCCAGGAATTTCGATTGAAATTACTGGGTGCTACAGAATGCCGTTTCGGAAAAAATAATGGCACATCTAGCATTCAAAATGCTAAAATGGCAGCAGTGACTCTATGATTACATCAATATTTGCTCAAACACTCGAACTTGTTCGTCCCCGATTACCAAGAGAGAAAACTTAGTTCTCGACCAGTGTTGCCAATTTAGCTATTTTGTAGCTAGATTTAGCTACAAAAAGAACCTGTTTAGCTACGTAATTTTTCATTTAGCTATTGGCTACAAATTTAGCTACAACTTTATAGATTATAGATAATTTAAATTTTTGCTTTGATTGCATTAACCTACACTAGTTTATTGATATTTAAAACACTCAGTGCTTAAAAATAATTTCCTCAAATTCTTAGGTAATCGCCAATGCTTTGGGTAGTACAATAGTACTACTATTATGTACTATGTCTTTCTAGCCATAGAACAATAATAATCTTTTACGAACAGTTTCTGTGCGAAGTGCGAAGAAAAACCGTGAGTTTTAACTCATTAGGAATAAACTAAAATAGGTAAGATAAACGAAATATGTTTAATATAGAATACACATTATCTGCCTAAATTTGAAGAACAAAAAATTCAGGCGTAGATATAAAATTGAAATAAAACGTAGACAAAGTGTTCGCACAAAACTCTAGAAGACATTAGAAGTCGTGCTCAGTAGTAAAATAAAACGCTAGAATTGTGCTAGCTATGTTTTTTTTTTCATTTTGTAGAGTTTTTCAACACAGCGAAAAATAAAGACTATATTTTCTGAGTTGGGGGCAGTTTGTTTCCATACTTCACATCGGATTTGAAGGCAGATTTTGATAACTGTATTTGCAGCATTTTAATTGACGAGTCTACGGACATTTGAGTGATATTTAGCAAAAATATATTACAATTTACTTGAAAGAGCTAGAAAGGGGAGCTGTTGAAAGTATTGCTACTGCCATAAATACGTGCTTAGAAAACTACATCCTAAATATTACAAATATGACAGACAAAGCAAATGTTATGGTCGGAGTCAATAACGGTGTATTTAAAAAATTAAGTCGTCAAAATCCTTTTTTAATATTAATAAGATGAGCTTGTCATTCCGTTCAGGTTTCAGTTTCTGCAGCTTGAGGATCGTTTCTTCCCCAAACCTTAAAGTTTTTACCTGCAGAAATTTATAATTGGCTCTCTCAATTCCTCTGAAGATGATACGGAGTTCGTAAACGAGGTGGTTGTCAATAACGGGATCAGTATCAAGGATCATTAACCAATAGATATGGCTAAAACTCCACTTCAGCGTAGTCCAAACATCAGAAGAATGTTATTTAGCAAAAATGATTTACAAGGAGTATAACAATCAAAAACCTTTTACATCTCCTATCTATTCAACCCATTTTAAAGGATGCTTCTATCATGAATAAAAAAATAGAATAGAATTCTGTTGAACTGAACAAGCTCTTCAACGATTTTTATACTCTTTTATACTGTTAAATTAATAAACTACTCATAATACAATGTACATCCAATATTTTTCCATATCAATTATACACATTAGCTTAATAAAACTGTTTTCCAGAACCTTGAGCTTTTTATTGTTGAGTTTAGCTACTCTTTTTAGCTACGAAGTGAACATTTTAGCTATTTTTTCCCTCAAATCTAGCTACAATGGCTCGAAAAAAGTTGGCAGCACTGTTCGCGACCACTGAACTGCATTCTCTTTCTTCGTTCTGCGACAACGATGCCTCTGACGGACAACGAGAGGCAGCATGCCGTGCTGCCACACATGTATCAGGCATACATTTCTCGATGTTTGTGGCTCTTTCTGGCGCCGACAGAACGGAACATGTTGTGCAAGCAAAAATATTGTTGTCATGTGAAATGGGACTGTGTCTTAGGTTCTCGAAGATTCTCAAACTGGCTTCTAGAGGGTTATTCTACGTTTTAAGATTATTGTTTTCGTTGTTTAAATACATGTATGAAATACATGTATGAGATATATGTCAAGTATTTCTCGCCTTTTGTAGCTTTTTCTGGCGCCGGTACAACGTCGTAAACTTTGTTCGGCGCGCATGCGACAATATATTCCTGGCCATTTTCATTTTCGCACATTGGTCGGGATTTCCACGTCGTTAACTCAGCCATTTGGTACAAAAACGACACATTTTTATACGTTTTGGAAGTGAAATCGGGAATTAGAACATTTTACAATGAAAAAACACGTCGGTTTTTCGTATTTTTCTTAATCAAAAACCAGGCAAATTTTCCTCCACTTCTTCATTTTCGACAGCACGACGCACAGTTTTCATAATTATCATAATTTTGGACACAACCCAGGCTTTTTCGGAACAAGACAAAAATAGACAAGAACACGTTATCCCGGTTTTATTATAATAAATTTAATAAAATTCAAATTTAATCAAAATTCTTTTTTGCCGTTCCTTTTCTGCTTTGTACAGCCATTTTGTACATACATAAAATTTGGTTCTTGCATTTGGTTATCTGTGTAATCAGTTTGGTTTCTGCAGTATTAACGCACCTCCGTTTACCTCCGCTTTCTGTGTCGTTTACACAGCCATTTTGATACAAAAACGAAACATTTTTAAAGCTTTAGAAGTGAAATCGAAGATAAGAATCATTTTTCCTAGTCAAAAACCACAAAAAAAAACTAAAACGAATAAAACAAATGCAAATGTCAAAAAATTCAATCTGGCAGTGCTCCGTAAGTTCCAATGCTTATGAGCTTACGGCGAAAACATCCGCCGTAAGCTCATAAGCTTTCAATTTCAAACCCGACCTACACTATCAATATTGATAAGACTCGGCTTGATGCTCCACACAGCCGTTACATGAATTTTACTGATAGATGTCTCGTTAGTATGTTTGTGTTTTTGTGATTGTGGCTTTTTGGGGTTTTTTTTTCGTTGTTTGTTTGTTTTTCTTAATTCTATTGTCTTCTCGAATACTTTTTTGCATAATTTTGTATGTTTTTCTTCAATATTTGAACCCTCGCCCTCTGGTGGTAGAATTTGCCGGCTGTGGTGCATCAAGTCGAGTTTATCCTAAATATTTCGAAAGAAAATAAAAGTTCAGCGTGAATCCAATAGATGAACGACTTGGGCTGTGCTAGTTTGTTTTTATGAACAAATGATTGTATCTTCGAAAACGTAGTTTTATTCCATATGAATTACAACTAATCTTCGCGTTCAGCAAGATATTATCATTATGGCTTCACTATGATGTGGATATTTAATTTGCGTATTTAGATAGATAGTTTATTTCGAATTTTTAAGTAGTGGTAAAGTCGTAAACGAAAGAATGGCTAATATGTAAGCTGCTGCTCAAATGAATTTGTTGACTTATTCTTATCTTTTGAATAATAAAAAATAGCTGCGGAAGTTAATCTAATGTATGAAAACAAAAGCTAATATATTTTTTGAATACATTGAAGCATGTTTGCCGTGGCGGCCAAAACTTATGTAGTTGTATGTATGTTTGAGGAGAAAGTTATTTTACAATAACATCAATCTGAGAATAAACGAATAATTTGAAAATATAGCTGCAAAATTCATTACTTCAAGAAATCGTAGATACAAATGAACTAGAATGAAATAGATATAATAACTTTTATCGGAGGTGAGATTTTCCGAATTTATGCTATCAAAACGAAACACAATAGCAAACCAGTCGTCGCAGCCTATGTAAATCAATGAGGGACCACTAACGGAGCGTAAGCCAATTGTCAAGAGTGAGAAGCATAGTCGTTTCGTTTTGAGAGCGTTTCAAGCGTTGTGCATTGCAGACCTCAAGTCGAGCGACTGGTTGTTTTATTGATGAAGAAATGGACATTGAGAGAATACTGAAGTTTTCTTGCCTATAGCCTGACGACTCGTGTGCGGACGTGAAACGAGAGCGACAACAATTGTTCTTTTACACCCCGAATTGTTCTTTTATGACCCAAGTGCGGATGGCCCAATTGTTTTAGAAAGAAAAATGTTTCAATGCTTCGAAATTCATCACGGCTCATTTCGGCCGTCTGTTTTGTTTTAGTTTTAATGCGAATTAATTAATGCTTAGATATAAAGATGTTCGAACAATTAATTACCAAATAGTCAGTAGACAATGGACCAGAATGGAGTCGTATCCTCCATGCACAAAATTTACACAATATAATATAATATAATTTCATATTTGCCCGAAACTCCAAGGAGAGTGCTCAAAGCATCCATAGCCACCATATCAGTGCAGTGCATGTCAGTGCGTATCTTGATCCGTTCCGAAAGATATAATGCAAGCAAACCTGAAGGTCGTACTTATGGAGCTGGATAACGTAATGTCATGAAACCTGCGTATAAAGTTCAACTATCAACGAAGTGTGTAGACGGTTCTCAATCCAATTGAAATCAAATTAATCACACAGCTTCACAAATACCGGTGCATATTACTACCTGCAAATAAGAATATGATTGTTTTCTTCAGGTTTTCAGATAATCTCATTTTTTAAACGAGCACAAGCTACCTGCACTGAATTGATCACTTCGATCTGATGATGAAGATCAAGCTGGTGAGCTGGTTGATCCCCTACAAACACGAATTCGTGAATGATTCCAGGTGAAGCTATGATTGCTATTGGTAGCCATATACGACTAGTAACTGAAGAATGAGAGATAATTCAGAGCACCTGTTTCATGCATTGCATTTACCCTTTCATTCTATGGACTTTAACAATCTATGTGATCTGGTCGTTGTAGTTTTATTCTTCGCTTCAAACTGATTTGACCGTAAGTAGTGGTTAATTTGATTACTAGATGGGAAATTAGTGATGCAGAGAAGGAATTTGAAACTGATTAAAGTTTGTACGAAGCCTTGTTTAAATCCCTAGCTATCATTATTCTGTTGATATTATTTATTTTCAATTCTTAAAACCTTTAGTTTTAGATTCCAGCCTGCCAAGCATTAGCAGGCCACCTGCAAAAAAATGTTTGCCTATGCTGGCCGCCATTTAGTACTGGCAGTCTATTTTTTTAATGTTACTGGTATTCGTAACAAAAATGTTCAAGAGTATAACCAGAACAAAACCAGCAAACATTGTCATTCAAAAGCATCACATCTGGAAACTTTCTAACCTTAAGTCTCCTTGTCGTATAACATTCCATATCAAATGTCTTCAACATCTATATCCTTTCTCATCGTTTGCCACAGAAGAAATCAAAACGAATCAAATAATATTTCCGCTACGTGCATTATCATTCAATATAATTCTCAATTACAAGCGACATGGAAGTGTCGCGTGCTTCCATTAAAGGTAGTAAAACCGCAAAAAATTGCAACAATGTTGCATGAAATTATACGCAATTGACACCTCTATTGATACGACAAGAAAACATTTTTTGCTTGAGTATAACACCACCGAGTACAAGCAAACAAGCTTACGCATACAACAAATTATTGTTGGTATGTTCACTTTCCTTCTTGATTCCTTGCAAAGAAGAAATATAATACAAACCTTAGGATAATATCGATGTCGGCTTCATCGTCAGAGTTTATGCACATTATATGAAATTCATCTTGTGCAGCATATATGCATCATATGTGCTGTACCTCATGGTTATTATCCAGAAAGACGCATTCTTCAATGCGATTCAATTACCGCATCACTTCGCGTACCTACTCGGGGCAGGTTGACAGTCTGTTTGGGGTTTTTTGTTGTATTATCGAGTTTTGTGTTTTGGTTGTCGACAGATAATGGTTTGATACAGTTGCTCACAGCTTATTTGATACAGTGACTATTTAAAAATGCAAATCACTGTAACTTTGAAATTAAGAACCCTATCAAAAAAATTTAAACGTATTGGACTAGATGCATGTTCAACGAATATAATGCAAACAAAAAATGTTCCAGCAATATTCCTCGGCGTCCGGTAAAAGAGAAATACCACTGGCGCAGAAAAATTGCAGCTCACAGCTTATTTGATACAGACACCTCAATGCGAATAAACTTCTATGTGTCGCGCCGTTAATCTATCTTGTTTTTGTTTCTTGAATTTTTGATTGTGTTAGACATTGGCTTAGGTAATTTTTAGCAAGATCTGGTAAACTGAAGTGCCAAAATGAGCCAAAATTGTAAAATGGGTCATCGCACCACAATTGAACAGCGCGAATTGGTATTAAACCATTTTAAAAAAGGACAAAGTGTTGGAAAAATTGCTGAAAGTGTGAATTTGAGTGTCTCTGCAGTGCAGCACATAATTGAGCGCTTCGTACACGAAAATCGGGTAGAAAATAAGAAGAGAAATGCGCCAAACAATATTTTCACCGTGTCCGACGAACGATACATTGTAAGGAAAGTGAAAGCAAACACAAAGATTTCCGCTCCAAAATTGGTTACTGAGGTTCATAGTGAGTTAAGAAAGTCATGTAGTGCTGAAACCGTCCGACGAGTGCTTCGCGACCATGATTTCAACGGGCGAGTAGCTCGTAGGAAGCCATTTATTTCCGAAAAAAATACAATAAGCCGATTTGACTTTGCCAAAGAGCATGTGGGAAAGCCATCCGCGTTCTGGAATACAGTTATTTTTGCGGACGAGTCCAAGTTTAATATTTTTGGCTCCGACGAAATGTCATATGTCTTGCGCAAGGCAAACACTGAGCTAAACAAGGAGAACCTCAAAGCTACTGTGAAGCATGGTGGTGGTAATGTGATAGTTTGGGCCTGCATGTCCGCAGCCGGAGTCAGAAATTTAAAGTTTATTGAGGAAACAATGAACCAAACAAAGTACCTTGATGTACTCAAAAACAATTTGCTGCAAAGTGCTAAAAAACTGGGTGTTCGCGACCAATTTCGGTTGTACCAAGACAACGATCCAAACCACA
Source organism: Nemotelus pantherinus (assembly GCA_963978885.1). Lineage (NCBI taxonomy): Eukaryota > Metazoa > Arthropoda > Insecta > Diptera > Stratiomyidae > Nemotelus > Nemotelus pantherinus. The sequence goes on along the minus strand of OZ022263.1, from coordinate 109,172,969 downwards.
AGTCGGGAATTGTGCAGTCCTGGCCAATTTGGGATTGCCCTCATTTTATGTCTGCGCCGGCACAGTCACCAGATATAAACGTCATTGAGAATCTGTGGACTTTGTTGGATAACAACGTTAGAAAACACAAGATTTCTAATAAACAAGACCTGAAGAAAGCACTGCTAGAGGTATGGCAAAAAATTACTCCTGACATCACAAAAAAACTCGTTGATTCAATGCCGAATAGGCTCCAGGCTCTGCTCAAGTCTAAGGGCTATCATACAAAGTATTGAAATCAACTTGAAACCTCATAATTCACAACAATTTTAATGTTTGATCAAACTGTATCTAATAAGCTGTGACATGAAATTTGTTATTATTTTTAGTTTTTTTGTTTTTTAAGATGTAAAACAGCAGCTTTGGAACAAATATAGACTTGTTTAATAAACAACAAACAATTGCCTTCAAAATGGTGTTCAAATTTTATTGATATTGTTATTATGTTTTGAGTTATTGCAACTTAATATTTTAAAGAAGCACTGTATCAAATAAGCTGTGAGCCACTGTATGTAGTCGAACTAGTGAAAATGACCTTGGTTGAGGCACCTAATAAAAGAATTGTGGTTGGTCGATATTGGGGATGGAAATTCAAAGAAAAAGGGGATAATTCTCGTAGAATATTTCATTACGCATTTTGGTTATTTCGAATTCATAAGGAGTTTTCAGTTTCATTAATGCCATATCTTACGGTCAAAAACATTTAATACCATCCAACCCCATTAGCTACCATTGCGGCTAAAACAATCATGTGAATCTCATAATAAACAAATGGAAGTGATGAATTTCAATGGAAAACCGCAACGTAGTGAAATCCACTTGAATTATTCTCATACTTGGTAACCAGTCTACATTAATCCATAAAATATTTTATTAGGTAGTAAAGTTTGCATATTCCTTTCAATGCGTAAACTTTAATTGGATAAAGGCTGTGGTCAATTAGCGTGCAATTTTCTAAAGCTGACGTCTATTTGAAAAGATCAATCGAATCTGCCGACAAGAATGCTGTAAATTAAAAACAAATTTAACGCAAACATATTTTAGATATTTGAAGATTTTATAGTAATTTGAAATTCCTAGGTTTGAATTCTCAAAAACTCATTTGCACTCGATATGCAACAATCAGAAATATAAATGAAATGTCACAATTTATTACATTACCTTGAATAACTATTCTAAACAAGAACAAAAAACAACTATAAATAACAAAGCTGTGCATATCCTTGTGCCTACTACATTGACCCTAATTCATTTTCTCGCGGGGCATCAAGAGCTGTCAACTTCCATTAGAAATTCAAAACACAAAATCCCAGCAATTTTATTATTTGAAACAACCTTCGAACAAACAATCGTCATTCATTCCTTTTAGATGGAACGAGTGAGATTGCTTTTGTTGTAACAATTGTAACATATAGTTAGCGATGAAAGTTGAATTATAATTGAGTGAAAGAAAAACAAAAGATTGGAATTATGTGTTTACTCGTACGTAAACACATAATTCCAATCCAGAAGCGGAATAGGAACGTAGGTTAGCAGTAGTACCTAACGAAAACTAGACTAAGAAGAGCTTCTCATGGTATTTTTCCTGTAAATGATTTTTGAATGATTATCCTTATGATTCCTACCTCCTTTGTTCCTAAAATATTTTTATATTGACGTAATTGCATTCCTAAAATAATTCTATATTGACATATTGACAAAAATTCTATGCAAAACTTCGCAAACCTAGCCTTAAAATTCAACTACACAAATGCGAATTTTTAAGAAAAAAAATTTCATTTATGGGACCTATTGTCTCACACGAAGAAATATAATCTAAATAAATTAAGAGCAGTCCGTGAATTTCCAATAACTAAGACAGAGAAGGAAATAAAATCCTTACTTGAAAAAAACGTAGTATATGTATAGAACTTAGTGATAGCTACGCAAAAGCCTTTCAAAATTGTAGAGATATCGTCATGAATAACCCGTATTGTATTGTATTAACAACCGTTGCCAGTAATTTAGCTAAAGGCGCTATTTTATCACACGGACTTATAGGTAGTGATAAATTATTATACTACAGAAAAGGAGCTTTTTACAACACTTCCGCTATTATTTGTTTGGCAGAAAATTTAAAATAATCACAGATTATAAACCTCTTACTTAGCTGATAAGCCTTAAAGACTCAAATTCAAAATTAGTAAGACTACAACTGATATTAGAGGAATTCGATTACGAAACAGCGTACAAAAAAGGCACTCAGAACATAAACGCGGATGCACTTAGTCAAATCAGACTGCTAAAGAAAAATTTAACTAAAGTAGATATTAATCACACAGAAACTAGCACTAACCAAACCAAAGATGGCTCTAACTTATCAACTATCCATTCTGCCGTAGAAAATCTCGACGCTGAAATCCGAATCTCTGATCGCCCAATTAATGAATTTAAGAGTAATTTGGAAATTGTTCTTGAAAAAAGGTAATAGCAGACCACTATTTCCACTGAGATAGTCTCTCGTAATAAACAACGTCGCACGTTCCGATTACCAATTCTTATTGAAGAAAGTGTGATCAAACAAGCGTAGAGTCATCTTCACAAACGACGAAAATGTTTTTAAAGTATTTCAGGAAGCATATTCCAAATTATTTACTAGAAGTAAATCGTTCAGGCCTCTTTCATGCAGGGAAGTTCCCGCAGACGTAACAGACAGTGAGTGACCAACAAGATAGAATATTTCGAGAATTTCACGAAAAAAAGGCTATCGCATCAGAACCGCTAGAAAACTGATTTTCGAAGAAATCATCTTTGAGTAACTTAAAAATGTGTGAAGACGTAATACACTTCTTTGTAGTATCATATCAACCATTTCTTACTCAAAGGAACAAATATCATTTTCTAACAGCATTTCCCATAGCACAAATGATGAAAATGTTCAGTGCTGGCAACATTTGTCCAACAAAGCAGCAATAAGTCTACCATAGCATGCTCGTGCTTAGTCAACCTATCCTTTGAGTTTCATTTTTATCCAAGGATATCATTGAAAGTTTCAGCGATTAAACTATGTCTGGGATTGCCATCCGAAAAATTTCCAAAACTCGGAAAATTTAAGCATCGGTTGCTTATTTTATTACACTAGCTGCTTCACGTTGAGTTAAATCCACCCTGTGAATTTCGTTTCGATTGAATGGCTGCGCTGATAGTTATAGGAGTGAATAGAGTTTTATGGCAAACATCCTAAAAACTTTTCAAATTTTTGAAATCAAAGTATTTGTTGTTAACTGTCATTGCAGAATCATTCCCATTTGGAAATTTAATGAAAACATCGCTCGATAAAAAAATGTCAATAAATTACGAAATTCATCATAGCTGGCAACCCTTTCACGATTTTTCAACGAAATTCCTACAGAATTAGAAATGCAGCAAGATTCACTTATCATATGAATTTCGTTTTGATTTCGTTACTGCATCGGAAGTTATAAGGAAAAAACCTTTATTTCCCTGAGCAAATTTACAATATTTAGGAGACCAAAATTACCATAGCTGGTAATCCTACACTAATTTTTCAACCAAATTTCTATGGTGTCTATTTAAGAGTAAGGTTCACCTACCGTGTGAGTTTTGTTAAAATCTGGTTGCTAAATCGGAGGCTAGAGGCCAAAAATCGGTTTATTTTTCTCGTTGATTTTTCAAAATGGCCCCACTGCCACAGTATTGCTTGTATTTCAAAATCGCTTCTATCAGACTTGGTCCTAGTCAGCTCCAGCATGTCCTGTAAATTTCATATTGATCGCATTATCCGGTCATTAGTTCTCGTGAACAGAAGTTTTGAGTGATGGAAATAGAGGTAATTTGATCGTGGGCTGCCGTTCTTGAAAAGTTTTATTTGATTTGGTGGACAAAAATCCAAATTTATCAATAGTTTGAATTCGTTTTTAAAAATCAACATTTTTTCAGTAAGGTCAATGATTTGAAGAATTTTTTTCAGGACCCTGCTGTAGCTACAGGATTGCCCGCACAATCTTGAAAGTCCATGTGTGTTAAATTTTAGTTTACATCAATACGCTCTGTAAATTTCACGATGATTCATTGTTTCGCTTAGAAGTTATGACAAATCGAAATTTGAAAAAAAATCCTAGCCTTCTTTTTTCCAATTTCCAATTCTTTATCATTAACAAGCTTAAAACATAATAAGTTTTCATGTCAGATACTTTTTTTTAACAAAAATTTGCACTGCAGGGATATATAGGAGTACCTGAAAATTCACTGAAATGCCCGCCGCCGCCAAAGGGTTAAAGATATCAGAATTTTAGCAAGTCATGGACTTACCGTTTTTATGCATCTATGTCCTCCGAAAATTTAAGCCCAGTCGCATTGTCCACTCCAGAGATTATCTTCCTTGATATATATATATATATATATATATATATATATATATATATATAATTCGGCGAAACGAGTTTAAGGGGGTATTCTGGTCTAGAAATTTGATCAAATTGATTTTTTTTGTTTGCATATTTTCAAAGTTTAGGCCTTTAAAAATAAGCTTTTAAAAAGATTTTCAGAAATTCGAATTATTTTCGGAGTTACAGCTATTTTTGTGACACGCCAACTAACTGCCTGAAACGAGACTCCAAGTTTTAAACGCGTTTTTCTCGGAACTACTTTTCTCGATACGGTTGACATGATATCTCTAGTTGTAATAAACCGATTTACGTGAAATTTTGCACAAACCCTCTTAACACTATAGTTGTCGTCTGACGTAGGTATTTTTCAAAAAATTTTTTCTACTATTTATTAAAAATCCCCAAAGTTTAAAAAATGAGGCAATAATATGACTTTTTTTTACATGGACGCCATTTTGGGGAAAAACAAGTTTTTTCAAATCGCCTACGTCAGACAAATTTTACATTCTTCTTATTACAGAATTCACCAAAAATGTATGTTTCAGACCACCAGGAAGGTTGGAATCATGTCAACCATGAGACAAGTTTTTTTTTAGCCTTCACTTCGTCGGCCTGTATCTACATCAATTTCATTTTTTTTATTTTTTGACTACATCTTTTTACTTTCAAAATGTCAACAAAAGACTGGTAAAAAAATATACCGAAAATGTTTCTGGTTTTTTTTTTATTGCGTCCGTAAAATCACCTCAATATCGAACCTCTAGACCAGAATACTGCCTTAAAGCTAGAGTTACAATCAATGCAACCAACATTTGTTGCACGTCAAAATGAGTTTGAACCCATGAGAACGTATGAGAGCAGTTACAATGATGCAACACAACTTTGCTTGGCAGCAGAGTTTGCTCATATCTCAAACTTGGCATGGCAACAACATTTTTGAAAATATCCAATTCCACCTGTTCCTATGAAAGTCCGGGAAATGGGAACTGTCATATGTAAATGACAATCAGAATTTGTATTTTTTTGTCTCATTTTCGCTTTGCATTATACTCCGCAGCTTTTAGAGGATAAAATATTCACTGATATCTCTTTCCGAGACTTTAAAAGATCCAAATTATCGAACAGCAATTTCTTTAATATAGTCAGTGACAGATGACAGTAAATGTTGTGTTGCATTGATTGTAACTCGTTCCACCAACAAAACTTGGCAGCAAATGTTGGTTGCATTGATTGTAACTCAAGCATAAGAGTTTAATACTAATTTTCTCCGAAAACCAGTAAAAAGTAACCATCGAGTATCTATATAAGAGTAAATAATTATTTATTGTAGTGTATAAACATGAATATACAAATACATGCTATAGATTTATCTATTTCACTTCGATTTTTATAAATTTTATAACGAAAAATATCGTGAAAAAATTGAATTTCAGTTAAATGGTTGTGATCACTTGCAAAGTGTTAGATCATTTACTTTAATTGCGAAAATTTTCGTCATCTGCGATTCTTTTATAACAGCAATAGTATCTCATGGAAGTATTAAATTGTGATAAGCGTTTATCCTCTCTGTCTTTTATATCATAAATAGCATATATCTGTTCGAAAGCTTTCTAAATAAAAAAACTCTAGCGCACCTGAACCGCTAGAAAACTAATTTTCGAAGAAATTGTCTTTGAGTGACAAAAAATGTGGAAAGACGTAGTATAATTTTTTGTAGAATCATATCAACCATTCCTTGTTCAAAGCAACAGAACTCAACTATAACACAAATGATGAAAATGTTCAGTGCTGGCAACATTTTCCCAACGAAGCAGCAACAAGTTTACCTTCACAAGCTCATACTTAAATCAACTTATCCTTTGAATTTCGTTCTCATCGCAGGATTTCGTCGAAAGCTTTAGCGGTTAACGTTGTTTGAGGCTGCCATCCAAAAAACTTTCAAAACTCGGAAAATTGAAAAATTGGTTTCTTACTTTTATTGCAAATGCTTTTTCATATGAGTACGTTATTTGAAGCATCTGTTGGTACAATATTTACGAAAATGGCTAATGCTGGTTACTCTGTGTCAGCAGCAAAGCAAAATATATACCAAATCTGCTTCACGTTAAGTTAAACCCAACCAGTAAATTTCGTTTCGATTGAATCACTGCGCTTACCACCCTCAAAACTTTTCAAATTTTTAAAGCGTTAATATTTGTTGTTAATTTTCATTGCAGGATCGTTCCCATTTGCAAATCTAATCACATAATCGCGCAGTAAAGAAATTCCAAAAAATTACAAAAATGGTTATAGCTGGCAGCCCTTTCATAATTTTGTACGAAATTCCTATGACATTTGGCTCACATCAAAATCTATTTACTGCATAAACCTCATTTTGATATCATGACTGCACCGGAAGTTATAGGGAAAAAGCTTTATTTGGCTGAGCAAATTTGCAAGATTTAGCAGACAAAAATCACCATAGCTGGCAACTCTATTCTAATTTTTCAGAAACCAAATGTTGCCTTAAGTAAGGTCCAAATATTGTGTGAATTTTGTTTAAATTTGATGGCTGAATCGGAAGTTATAGGCCAAAAAGCTGTTTTTTTTCTCAGTGATTTTTCAGGATGGCACCACTGCCACAAGGTTGCCCGCATTTCAAAATCACTTCTATCAGACCTGGTCATAGTTGATACCAACATGTTCTGTGAACTTCATTATGATCGGATAATCCGGTCGTCAGTTCTCGTGAACAGAACTTTCGAGTGCTGAAAATAGAGGTAATTTGGTGATGGGTTGCCGTTCTTGTGCAAATCTGAATTTTCAAAATTTTAATTTGACATGATGCACAAACGTTAAAATTTATCAATGATTTGAATTTTTTGTCAAAAATCAAAAATTATTCATGATTTGAAGGATTTTTTTTCAAGAGCCTGCCGCAGCTACAGGGTTACCCGCACGACCTTGGAAATCCATGTGTATTAAACTTTAGTTAACATCAATACGCTCTGCAAATTTCACGATGATCCAACGTTTTTGTCAGAAGTTCAAAATCAAAATTTGAAAAAAAATCCTTGCCTACTTTTAGGCACGCTGCACCCACACACGGCTAAAAATTTCCAATTTTTTGTCATATGCAAGCTTAAAACATAATAAGTTTTCATTCCTAATACTTTTTTTGAACAAAAATTCACGCTCCTTGGAAATATAGGAGTACCTCAAAATTCACTAAAACGCTCGCCGCCGCCAAAACGTTTAGGATATCTGAATTTTAGCAAGTCGTGGACCTACCTACTAAATACATCTACGTTCTCCAAAAGTTTCAGCTCAATCGGATCTGCCACTCCAGAGATTATCTCCCTTAATCATTTTGATGATATATATATATACATATATATATATATATATATATATATATATATATATATATATATATATATATATATATATATATATATATATATATATATATTTATTTATATATATATATATATATATATATATATATATATATATATATATATATATATATATATATATATATATATATATATATATATATATATATACATAAAGAAATATGAATTTTCGGCGAAACGAGTTTAATACTACTTTTCTTCGAAAATTAGTAAAAACCCTAGCGCATCAGAACCGCTAGAAACATTAATGTTCGAAGAACAGTAAAGGATTTGTACAGATTTTGAGTGTGTATTCTACCACTACTTACTTGTCCTACTTAAAACTAATGTAATATTATAAATGCCGTGTTATATTATAAATGGCTTTTATAATATTGTTCACTATGTTTGTATATCTTGCGTGGCGAACTATGTCGCCGCGTAGCAAGACTACAAACAATAGTGCCATAAATGAATAAAAACTAAAGTTTTAGTTTTGATTGGCCCGTCTGTATGGTCGCCGACCAAGCTGGCGTTCCAAGACAGACTAACTTTATTAAGTAGGTTTATTCCAATAAATAATATTTACAATAAGTTTTTTAAATACTACAGCTAACCTACAAGCTAACATCATTAATCTTAAGCTAACGGATTTTGCATAGAAGCGTACATCCAGAATTCATGACTATCGTTAAATAATATAATAAAATTAACTTTCTTATTTTTCCTAAGATTGTACTTAAAACTAACAGGATAGATGATTTATATACTTAAACTTATCGCTGCTTCGTTGGGGGTGCTGTTTTAGAGCTTCGATTGGTAGAGTTTAGTGCTGCACTAAGCGTAAGCTGCACGGACCGAGTGGGACTCATGGCTAATGCCACGTTCCCTTGCTTTACGGGCGTAGCGAATTATTATTTTGTCTATTTCATCGACACCGGCTGCTGCGTACAAGGCTTTGTTCGAGAAAAATCTCCGGGGCTCTTTTCTAAACAGTCCTGTACATTGGCGAAGAATACGACGCTCGAAAAGTCCTATGGTATTTAATCTCGATGTTGGGGCGGTTTTCCATAGCGGGGCTCCATATAAAATGATTGGTCGGATGATCGTGGTGTATATTAACACCCTCACTTTTTTCGACGTCGGGGCGGATTTTCGGAATAGGGCACACATCATTCCAAAAGCTACTGTTGCCTTGTTAAGTGCCAACTGTATATGGGAGCTGAAAGAAAGAAACGAATCGAAAACAATACCTAGATACTTAACCTTTTTGACGGCGTGATTGTAATGCCATGTATAGTGAGGCTTAGTGATCGAAGAGATCTGGTTCTTCTGGAGTAACGTTGTCCTGGTTGCCTGAAATAAATAAATTCGCTCTTTCTGGCGTTAATTTTCATACCCCATTTAAGGTAATAACTACAGAGCTCGTGGATGTATCTTTGAAGTTTGACTAAAGCCATTCTGGGGTTGTGGGCGTCACACCAAGCCAAGAGATATAGGTTAATTTTTACATTGGAGGGATTTGAAATGCCAGGGATGTCAGAAGTGAAGATATTAAATAATATGGGGCCAAGAATAGAACCCTGGGGGACACCAGAATCAAGAGGAAACAACCTAGAGCTAGCACCATTGTGCACGGTGAATACGCACCTATTTCGAAGGAAACTGGCTAGTATTTTTACTAGATGTCTAGGAACTTCAAGGGAGATGAATTTGTAGATCAAGCCGTTAATCCATACAGAATCGAAAGCCTTCTCGACGTCAATAAGACAGGCCATGGCGAATTTACCCTCAGATTGAGATTTTCTTATGTCAGTCGTGAAGACTTGTAGGGCGTCGAAAGTCCCGTGGCCTCTTTTGAAGCCAAATTGTCGATCAGGGATGATTTGTTTTTCTGTCACTGTCTTACTGAGGGGAGAGAGGATAGCTCTTTCTAGAAGTTTCCCAAGGTTGGAGAGCAGAGAGATTGGCCGTGTGTTCGAAAGGTTTGTGTTGCCTGGTTTTTTGAGAATGGGGATAATTTTCGCCCGCTTCCATGCACTAGGGAAGTATCCGATGTTCAGAAAATTATTAAAAAGTATGGCAAGTGAGACGAAGAAGGAAAAGGGAAGCTTTCTCAGTATGAAATTTGATACATTGTCTTCACCTGCGGATTTTTTCGGTCTCAGACCGGAGACAATTTCTACAAGTGTTGAGGGAGTGACAAAGCTCTCATTCCCACGAGGGAAGTCGGAAGAATTAGAAAGGGAGAATTCTGTCAAGCAGGAAATACTTTCTCTCTGATCAAATTGTTCGACAGTCCGAACCACCTCTTCCGAAAAGGAAGGATCCTCACTGGCTTTCTCACCTGTAAAGAGGGTAGAAAAATGGTCTGCCATAGCAGAAACAGTACTACTATCATCTGGAAAAGGTACACCATTAGCTTGTGAAGATTAGGGCACGTCCTTTTCTTCGGGTAATCCTATTGATTTCCGGATACATTTCTATACCCGGTTCAATATTCTTTAGCCTTTGTTCGAAGGTTTTATTTTGATGAGATCTGGTTTTGATCATGATGAGGAAACTTGTAGCCCTCACTATAGCCTCAACACGCCTGTATTCGTCGTTGAAGACGTTCAGTCGTCGATGATAGATATGGGATAGGCGTCTTTTTAGGGTCCTGCGTCTGGCGTGTAGGGCAAGGATATCATCTGGAAGATTTCCGTACGCAAAATTCCTGGTCGTTCGGGGGATGACTATTTGGTTTATTGCAATTTGCAGAGCATCATTGATGCTTGCGATTGTCTGATCGATTTCAAAGGCGGAGAGATTTCTATCTTTCTCAATAATGATGCTCTCGAGCTTAGACGAGATATCTCGTTGGAACGCATCCCAGTTGACTTTCCTATACGGGATAAAGAATTGGGGCTCAGAAGCCAGGAAATGAAGGCCCATTGTCCTTCTAAGTGCCATTTGCACAAGCATGTGATCAGATTCTGCCTCGAAGACCGAACAGCCAAAGGAGCCAAATTGCGGCAAAATGCTGAGAAGCTGGGGAGAGACTAGAAAGAAGTCAATTATACTTCCAGACCTCCTGAATGTAGGTTCTAAGGGTGCAACAATGCTCAGTTCTAGACGTTTAGTCTGTCGCCATCTTTGCAGTGCACAACCGAAAGGATTATTTGTGGCATTTCTCCAATCCTGGTGCCGAGCATTGAAATCCCCACCAATAATGATGTGCTCGATATGGGAGGTTGCGGACATTATTTGTTCAAGATCGTCGATAAGATCGGATGGGGAGAGGTTTTAATTAGCATAAATGCCAATGAATGCTATGGAGTCATCTTCGAGAGTAACACAGACCGAATTTGTTTCTAAGCATCTCAGATTGCTTATAAGGAGTCTCTGAACCTTGATCCATTTTTTAATTGCAAGGATAGTGCCATGCTTCCTATCCCCAGGCTCATTCGTCATATCTTCACGAATAACCAAGTAGTTGTCAAAAACAACGTTGTGCCGGGTTTTAAGTTTTGTCTCACATACGAAAAGTATATCAGGTTTTTCAGATTTCAGGTAATCTTGAATGGAGTTCCTTTTGTATACTGGAACGAGCGAGCAACTATTTAAAAGGCTGAATTTAATTAAACCCATTTATCCCACAGATTTCAAGAGCTAAGCCAGCGTACTTTTCTTATGAGTGAGAGAAGGCCAAACCCGAAGATGTTCTTGCATTCTGAGTACATTATGGAGTGGGTTGCGGTTATTAAATTATGGGGTTTTGTGGACTCAGCAGCCTTTTTGGGTTTTGGTTTGGGCATGTTGGCGGGAGAAGAACCTTTGAGAACAGTGGCAAAAGAAACGCCTTTCCTTACGGTGTTTTCAATGGCGGTAGTTACAAGGAGCCGTTTTTCTTGTTTGGCTTGTTGAAGAGTTTTTCGTTTCTTTTCAACTTTTTTAGCTGCGGGGCAGCCGCGGTAGCTAGCAGGGTGGCCGGCAGTGTTGCAGTTGACGCAAAATACCTGTGTGGAACCCGCAGGAGAAGGGCACTCTTTGGTTGAGTGCTGTTTGTCACACTTTACACAGCGGACTTCAAGGGCACAGTTAGCTGCTACGTGTCCAAAACGTTGACAATTGAAGCATTGAGTTACTTTTGGTTTTTGAAGATGCTCCCAGTAAACTCGGTGGTTGAGTAGAAACTTAACGCTTGTAACTGAATTACGGTCTGTCCCTGGTGCGAGCTGCACTAAAAAGCTTCCCAGGATTTTGTTTTCCTTTTGGATGCTGGGGTGAAGAAGCGCTTAACGGAAACAACGGAGTCTTGCAGCATATTTTTTAGCTAACATAGAACGTCTTGCTCATCATAAGACGGGTGAATTCCCTTTAGAAGATATGTCATTTTTTTGAAAGCTGGAGGGGTGAAGGTGTTGCATGGGACAGCTGCAGCTTTAAGGTGCTCGAACAGGAGACCGTGATCTTCCATACTCTTTGGCAAGAGATATGTTTTCGTTAGTTTGTGGGTTTTGACTTCGAAACAGGGAATGTGATCTCCGTTGATGGAGCATGCTTTCGCCATGTTGGATTTAAAACTTTTCAAATTTAATTTGAAACAGACTATCGGTGGCACCCGTGGCATCTTACTTTTCTGAGTTTCAGAGACTTGAGAAGACGAAGCTGCGTTATTAGTTGCGGCTTTATTTAAAGTTTGTTTTGAGGTGTATCTAGGGGTGTTTTTAAAGCAAGCTGCCTCAATACTACCTGAAGCTAAGTTTGCGCTACAATTTTGACGAATGACGTCTTGTAATTTGAGATTCTGAGCCTGAGCTGAGGTGCCTTTTTTTGAAGCTGGAGGAGAAGAACTTGTAGAACGGGGCAAATTTCTCTTCCTGGAAGTGCCTACTTCTGAAAAATTATCATTCGATGCATCTTCTTCTGACATAACTTTTTTCACATTAAAACACTTATCACTAAAGACGTCGTCTTCTAGATTTCCATCGGAGTCTGCTACATCCATTTTATTGGCATCTGAGTCGTTGGTTTTTTCGTCGTCCTCGCCGGAGCTGGATTCGGAATCGGTATCATCCTGATTGATGATACCGACTTCTTCACATCTTCGCGGTATTTCGCGCATAGTTTCGAGAGTTTTTTCTTCACTTTTTTGGTGAAGGCCGCCATGTCCTTTCTCATTCGCTCTTGTCGATCGACCGCCGATAAAGATGAGTTGCCTTCAACTTCCTCCTCCGAGGACATTGTTCCGGAGCGTCCTTTTCGTATTTCGGGAAAACTCGAAAGATATTCGCCAAACCTTCGTAAATGCTGAAGCCGAAGCCGATGCAATATTCTGTTCGATGTTATCTGCAAAAATATAAACAAAGTAAGCAAAACACGAACGTTTCAACGCTAAGCTAAAACGTCTGTCCTCGACCACTGATCGCAGTCGACTCCATCAATGAGACTAACTTTATTGTCTAATGTCTGATCTTAAATAGTAACATTTTCGTTAAATTGCTAAGTGATAAATATATGTACTAAAATGTATGGATTTGGTTTTCGGTGTTATTTTTAACGTTAAGTGTACTTGTTTGAGTCTTCGCTAAGTCAAATCTAATTTTAGAGCTCACCACTTTCTTAAAATGGCGCTAAAATCACAAAGTGAATATTTTTAATATGTAATGACATTTGTGTGCGTTTACATTTTAGTATTCACAACACTAATACATCCTAAAGCCTAGTACTATACTCGAGCGAAACGAATTGTCGCGAAAAGTACCCTTTCAGCAGCAGCGAAATATCATGCCGAAATTGATAATAGATGGCATTATTTTGTGAGTCAAATGCGAGCCCCAGCAAGTTTGAGGCCGGATGTAAGTGATTGTCGAATGTGTCTACTCGAAAGTAGTTCAAATGTATATTATGCGAACTTGCTTTAATCAGTTTAATGCTCTTTTTAGCGAGGAACATTAATGAAATGAGTAAACAAATTTATTGAAAAATCAAAATAGATTTTAGCGTGACAGGAACGGCAGATTAACTTGAAACGGCATTGCATTTGGAATTTCATCGAAAGTCTCAGTTTTTTGCATCACAATTGAAACGTTGGTTTCTAAGCTCAAGAGTGAGGGAACAATTTGAAAGTGTTTGATCAAAATCTCTTGATCGTTACTGCGATTATGTATTATAACAGGAATATATTGGTAATAAATATATTTGGGAATAAGAAACCAAGTGGCATTTTTTCTCTTATAAGATACTACAAGAGTCTTATAAGAGGAAAACTTAGAGGACAGTTCTAGTGATATCAGCCTTGTAGGTAATTAGTGTGCTATTAGTATTAAATGGGTAATTTATGAGAGCTATTTTAGCCTTATAAAAATGTTTCAATTTTCATAATGACACTAATGACACCTTTTACAATGCTTATTAGTGTACACAAGTGCTTTTGTGAAGGTGTAATTGTGATATCAAAAGTATTTTTATAAAAGCTGCACTCTCCGTACAAGAGTCGCTAGAAAGAGAGAAATAATAACACATAGTCCAGTCCAATTCTCAAAAAAAGGTTAATATAAGATTATAATTTTTATAAAAAGTTTAATATAAGATTATAATTCTTCTCATATGAATGTAAATTTACCTTGTCATTACATAGCACCTCTAAAAGCTTTACAGTCTCACACTGAGAGTGCTATGAAAGTCATCTATGTTTGAAAACTTTTATAGTTTTCAGTGATTATTAGTCAGTTCAGCTTATTATACGTAATGTTAAATAGGGATACTTTTGTAGCAAATCTACCACCGGCATTTCAATAGGGAATAAATACACGCAAGACAGAGGACATATAATAAAAGTTCAAAATAACAGCAATAAATATCTTCAACTAGCCATCACTAACTGCATATGATCTGTAAACGAATAAAAAGTAACAACAATAAATATGGACAGTCAGTATTCGATTTGCATTATAGCATTGAGGGAGAAAATTGATGATCGCCGTACATATTTCAAGATATTTACGTAAACACCTAGCATATTAAGTGCAATACTGTTTTCCCATCACAAAAAGAATGCAGCAAATACACGCGAACACACAATAAAACGCAACACATTTTCACTTTCAACTGCCAACCACTTTAACAAACAAACATTACTTATTTCGCTGAATTAAAAGGGATCCGACCCATTGAAAAGCTGTGAAATATTATTTGCCGACACCTATTAGCATTTTCAATTTGCGGTTCGCGCCTTCGATCTCGTTCATTAGAATAAAGTACTTTTCCGCCAGCGAATTGTTCACTGACGAATTGAAAAGCTCTTTTTGTATGGGATTTGACCGTTGAATTCGCTTCGCGAAGAGTTTAGTACTAGGCATAAGCAATAATAGAATCTAAGCTTATTTTAATCTCGGTGACTTCATGGAAATTTACAGCGATAGAAAGGTGTTTGGGGTTGTCATCCGAAAAATGTCCAGATCTCAGAAAATTTAAACATTGTTTACTTATTTTCATTGCAAATGTTTGCGATGAACACAGTGCTGCCATTTTAGCATTTTGAATGCTAGATCTAGCATTATTTTTTCCAAGACGGCATTCGAAATTCGAAGTTAGCATCTAGCATTATTTTTAGCATTTAAATTTAGATTTCGAAATAATCTGGCACTCATCTATTTACAATCTCAACCATCAAATTTTTCTCAATAATAGCTCTGTTTGTGTACTTTCAGTCGCGTTCATGAAAGGAAACTTCCTGAATCATGTGGTGGCGGAAATTCATGAAAAATACAAAAACGCGCTCATGTCCATTGTCTTCGAAGTAACAACCAGAAGTGACAGTTGTTTGATTTTGAAATAATGATAGTGATTGTAAAGTCTAAAATATAAAGACTATAAAGTCATCTATATTGCTTTAAATATGGTAACTTTCCATTAAATCGTGATGATGCTAAAAATCAGTGATATGGTCCCATCCACTTCAAACTCCCAGGAGCCTCGGACATCTACAAGTTCAAGTTTATCAAAGTATGTGTATTCTAGTAAGATATTTTTTCCTGAATAATGTGAATCAATTGTTTTGTTAGGGCTTCAAATGCATGCAATCGCACGGATAATGCTGGAGAAAATTCTTCGTTATGCGACACTAATACTTTTTCTTCATTTAAAAATAAACAATAGTTGCTGTTTTGATTGTGGGATTCCAAACGATATTTTGAAAAATATTGGTAGAAATGAGCTTTACACAAGAGAAGGAGATTTAGGTATAACTGATTTAGGTATAACTCTCGCAATTTTCTTATTTGGTCAACTTAGTAAGAGCCTGATACAATGGCTTCCTTTTCTAAATATTCCACCATGATAATTTCTTCAGCGTCCCAAAAAACGGATGCCATAACCTTTCCTGCCGAACTTGACACTTTGAATTTCTTCGGCGTCGATGAAGAGGGTCGCTTCCAGGTCATCGATTGCACTTTGGTTTCTGGATCGAAATGGTGGATCCAGGTCTTGTCCATAGTCACGAAATGTGACAAAAAATTCTCCTGATTTGCCTGGAACTTTTTGAGATTCAGCCTTGAAATGTCGACTCGTTTCTTCTTATGCTCGTCCGTTAACATTCTCGGTACCCAACGCGCAGAGACCTTCTTCATACGTAATTTGTTCGCAAAGATTTTTCAAACACTACCATATGAGATCTCTGTGATCTCAGCTACATGCCTGAGGGTCATTCTTTGATGTGCCAATACGACATCTTCAACTTTTTTTACGTTGTCTTCAGTGAGGGATGTAGATAGACGTCCTTCGCGGTGTTCATCTTTAGTGGATGTTCTTCCCAGCTTAAACTCCTTGGCGTAGCGTGCAACGGTGGAATATGGAGAAACAGAGTCTCCTAATGTTTCCACCATGTCGCCGTGTATGCCTCTAGTAGACAGTTTTTTCAAACAGAGGTATTTAATGACAGCTTTAATTTCGTTTTTCCACATTTTGAAGTTCTCTCTTCAACTGTTCGTATTCAAATGAATGTAGCTCCCTGGATTCGTAGCCTATTTATATGGTCTTTATGCTGACTTAGTGAGTATATGTAGTTGTAAAAATTTTTTTTTTTATTTTATGCGAACTGGAAATAACCGATTACCATTACTTATTGATCAACCCTCACATAAATATACATATTGTTTTCATATTGAACCATGTTTATTTCAATTAAATAAGAAAGCATTAGTTAGCATTATAATTTTACAAGACCTAGCATTATTTAGCATTAAATAAAATTGAATCTAGCATTATTCCAAAAAAATAAATGGCAGCACTGGATGAACATACTTAATGCAAGAATTTATTGGAACGAAAATAACAAAAAGGCCTAGTGCTGGCAGCCCTTTGCTAGCACCGTAGCAAAAATATGTCGCATCTACCTTACGTTGAAGTCAACCTGCTGTGCGAATTTCGTATTGACCCAATGACTGCAATGGAAGTTATAGGGATGCAAAGAAATTTAGGGCTACCATTCGCAAAAGTTTTCAAATTTTCTAGACCTTAATATTTGGTTCTTATTTTCACCATAAGATCACTACGATTTGAAAATTCTATGATAAAATCGCTTACTAAAGGTATTCCCCAAAAATACAAAAACGACCATAAGCTTGGGTCAGACATCGCTACTTTTACTGCGCAGTTTTTAGGTTGCAGAGGCAAAAACTGCTAACTCTGTTTACACATAGTGGGTGCAACCCGCTACTTTTACTGCCCGCAACCGGGTAGCTGCAACTTCTTGCGAAGAAAACTGCAAAGATGTTCACACATAACTCGCAGTTTTTGCTGCGCGCAACCTCTGTTGCAGTATTTTACTATCTAGTTTGTTATGAAGTTTCAACCAGTTGTATTAGTATGTATCTCGATGATCCAGAAGTGTTCACTGCGGCTTTTTACTAATGTTCGAAGAAGAACATTAGTATTAAAATCACTTTGGCCAAAAATTCATATTTCTATATATATATATATATATATATCATCAAAAAATTTCAGTGAAAAAATCTCAGGAACGCGCCATCCGATTGAGCTGAAATTTTCAGGACACATTGGTGTATATGCAGAATAGTGCCAGGTCTCACAAAAAGTTAATAATCTTTAACCCTTTGGTGCCGGCGGCCATTTTAGTGATATTTTTAATATACCTATTATTCCGTACACAAATAAGTTTTGCAAAAATAAAGTTGACGAAATAAATTTTGAACTTGTTTTACATGTGAATCGGATAATGTTTTGGAATTTTTTAACCCCATGTGTGCGCTGGGTGCCTAAAAACAGAACGGGAAAAATTGAAAATTTTTAAATTGCGATAACTTTTGACAGAGCTATTCAATCATTACGAAATTTTCAGGACATATTGGTATTGTTTAGTTGTAGATTTGTGTAGCTTTTGATGAGCATGCTGGCAACCCTGTAGCTAGGGCAGGCACTGAAATTGAAAACCTTCAAATCATCGTCTCTCTTGAAAAACTGCCGCTTCTTCAAAAAAAAGCCACTCATATGTAAATCTTATGCTTTGTTTACATAAACAAACAAAAAAATTTGATATGGTATAACGGGCACGCCTGGTAACCCTTGCCCAATTTACCTATATTTTTAGCATCAAAAACTTCTGTTCACGGAAACTCACGATCCAATGAGCAGAATCAATTGAAATTTGCAGAATGTATTGGTCCTATATAGGACCAGGTCTGATAGAAGTGATTTTGAAATGCGGGCAATTCCGTGCCAGTGGTGCCATCTTGGAAAATCACTAAAAGAGATAACTGCTTTTAGCCCTATAAATTCTGATTGAATCGTTCGATTTTGACGAAATTCACACAGTAGCTGAATCTTATTTAAAACCACGTTTGGTAGAAATTTGGTCGAAGAATTTGGTTGGAGCTGCCAGCTATGATCATTTTGGTGTCGTAAATTTGAAAAAATAAAAATTTGGAAGTGAAAAATTCAAACCATCGAATTTCCAAAAACTGTCCGTTTCTTACAATAAAACCAACCTGTATACAAATTTTATGCTTTATCTAAACGTTCAAAGTAAAACTTTGGAAATTTCATGTCGGACAAGAACGGTAACCCTTTCCCAGTCAACCTATATTTTTAGCATCAAAAACTTCTGTTCACGGGAACTCACGAATCAATTATCAGATACCATTGAAATTTACAGAATGCATTGGACTTAAGTAGGACCAGGTCTGCTAGAAGCGATTTTGAATTGTGGGCAACTCTGTGCCAGTGGTGCCATCTTGAAAAATTACAAAGAAAAAAAACTGCTTTTTGCCCTATGAAATTTGAATAAGTTACTGCATTTTCATGAAATTGACACAGTAGCTGAACCTTACTCTAAACTCTGTTTGATAGAAATTTGGTTGAAAAATTCGATTGGTGCTGCCAGCTATGGTAATTTTTGTGTCTTTGGATTTGAAAATTCGCTCAGGAAAATAAAACTTTTTGCCCTATAACTTCCAGTGCAGTCATGAAATCAATACGAATTTCATACAATTAATGAAACCTGTCACAAACACTATTCAGGCCAAATTTGGTTGAAAAGCCACGATAGGGTTGCCAGCTATTGTTGGTTTTGTGTTTGTTTGCAATATCTTTATTAAGCGGTTTTATCGTAGAATTTTCAATTGGTAATGATATTGTAGTGGCAATAAACAGCAAATATTAAGCTTTCGATTATTTGAAAAAACTGGCTGCAGGTAATCCTAAATTTCTTTATACTCCTATAACTTCGAATGTAATATAACAACGTGAAGCAGATGTGATATATTTTTGGCTTTGATACTGGCGAAAGGTTGCCAGCACGAGTCGGTTGTGCTACTTTTGTATCAATAAATGCTTACAGTTAGTATTCATACCGGAAACATTTACAATGAAAATAAATAACCGATGTTTCAATTCCCAAAGTTCTGCAAATTTTTCGGATCGCAGCCCCAAACACCAACTTCAGTTACAGTGCTGTAGGCACTGAGCATTTTCTTCATTGATGTTATATGAGATGCTGCTTTCGAAATTTTGTGAAATAAGCAACTGATAACGAATATAATTAACCCGTGTTTTGCTCTCATAAACGTTGAAATTCATGCCAGTGGTAATATCTGAAACCTTCTACCATATGAGTCATAATGCATTCTTGAGACAAAAGTAAAACGTGGCATTTGAAACAATTTGGCCGTAATAAGCAGCTCATGTGGTGGAATATGCACTCAAAACCTGCACGATTCTTCTACTGTTCTTCGAACATTAGTGTTTCTAGCGGTTCAGGTGCGCTAGAGTTTTTTTAGTTATAGTTTTAAATAAACGAAAAAAGAAAAGCGAAAACAGAAGTTGCTGGGTGAGGACGTGGATCGCAAATAGAGAACACTGTGAAGCTGTGCATTGTTTGTTAAATGAATTGCGTTTAGATGACGAAGCATTTCATAAAAACTTTTTGAGAATATCGGGTAGGGATTTTGATGACCTTCTACAACTGGTGACTCCTTTAGTAAAGAAAAAAAAACACTTGGATGAGAAAATCAATAAGCCCAAGTGAACGATTCTCTTCCTTCAATTATCTAAACAAATTTAAACAAATTTGTTTTGAAACATTAGAATAGAATGATTTACGTAAATTTTATTTATCTTTTTTTTATATTTATGTTAGATTTTGCAAAATAGCTATAACAAAGACTTATAATTAGAATAAACCATATCGCCCATAACTTATCTTAGTTAAAAATGCTCTTCCTTCAATCAAAGATAATAGTTTGTGAACTGTATCTTTTGTCCAATTACATTTAGCCATTTCCTATTTGGTTAAACAAAATTAATATTCTTCCATTTACAAATTTTGAAATATTTACCGTAAAAAATATTAAAATTGATATCACTACCGTACACACAATACTGACACTTCTTAAGGCACTAATTGAATCGGCAATAACAAAACGAAAAGCTGCAGACGCAGTCAGGGCCGTCTTTGCGCATGGGCACACTGGGCAAGGGCCCAGGGCCCCGCGATCTTTGGGGCCCCTTATTTCCAGATCACCAATATTAAACTATATTTACCTGACTATACATAATCATTATCTATCTGCTTTTACAGTAGTCTCATGAACCAGGGGCCTAACACTGGCAACTATATATGCTTATTAGTGGTGATTTCCCTAAATTATTTGCGAATGAATTAACCAGTGATGCTTAAACCTATACCCGCAGGGAAATAAGCTTTTAAGCATTTATGTATGTACACGACCCCACTTGCAACGAGTGTCTTATCAATCTTAAGGTAGATATCCACATGTTGCATTTCTTGAGTATCGTGCACATGCCCGCAATGGAAATTATTTAGGATGTGTGGAGTTATTAAGTGCATTTGATGAGTTTCTTGCAGGTCACCTAAAAAAATTTGGGAATCCTGGAAAGGGACACATTTCTTATTTATCAGCGAATGTTTGTAATGAGTTTTTGACGTAATGGAAAAACAGGTCCTAAAAAAATTATAAATAAAGTTAAATTAGTTAAATATTTTTCGATTAGCGTGGACAGCACGCCCGATCTGTCTCATACTGACCAGTTAGCTTTTATAATTCGTTACGTAAAAGACCGTGCTCCAATTGAAAGGTTTTAGGAATTTATACCTATCAAAGAGCATAAAACAAAATATTTAGCGGAAACCATCCTGCAATTTACAAGGACAACGTTTGTTGCGGGACAGCTGTGAACAGCCGCCACCACAACAGAAATTTTAACCTGGCCTGCTACCCTCGCGTGACTAATGGTGCCGGCTAGTCACCGGTGTCGTGGGTAATTGAGGGGCAGGCCAAGCCCTAGCTGTGTCACGCATATAAAAATAACAAAAAAAAACACAGCAAAGGAAAACTCTACAGGAAAAGGGGGGAAAAAAAAGGAACCCACACATGGCTCCACTGAACCTATATCGTTTAGCTTTAATTATACATTTCTACCACGGAAGCTGGTAAAAACGATGAAAAAATGAAAAAAACCAAGATTTACAAAGAAAATAAAAACAAATATATTATATCATAAACACAATCAAGAAAATAATTCAAATTCAAAATTAAACATATTAGTAACAATAATTTATAATTTACTAAATAAAACTGAATTAAATTATATGTATTAAAATTCAAAAGCATATAAATGTAATTGCTAAATAAAAACAAATAACATAGAATTCTCAAATAAACCAAAAATATTCAATAATAATAATAAAATTGCAATTATTTTCATAAATAATAATAATAAAAATGCATGCAAATAACTTACGTGGATCCGGACGACGGTACCGTTGCTGGGATCTTGTAAAGCCTTTCAAACTAGATATTTGATTAAAAATTTAATTCACTTTTTTTGTTTTTTTAGTTTAGATTAAATTAAAGATTAATTTGAATTGTCCGCTAAACTATTACATTAAATATATTTTACACACTGTCCTTCGCATTTTTCCATCATTCTACACTCGAATTCCGCAATCGAAACACTTGCTATATCTATCATTTACAATAATTCATACTCCTCATCAGTCAATGATATCAGCAATTTCGAATAGAAATTTAAATCTTGGACTGGATCGTTCCAACGTTTTGAAAAAAAAACCTGCTTACTGTCCAAGGCTCACACTATCAGCTTCATCATCACGCTTTCCAACCTCAATACAGCGAAAAGCCGCTTTAGAACTTCGAGGTTCTGCTACAACGTTCGAACACTGTCAAATTCCCTCCTTCAAATTGCACACAACTCCAGCATGCTAATAGTTTTTTCTCTCAGAACACGCTCAAAAACAATTGGTGGCACTTGAATGACAGCTCAATTCTCCACTCGTCGACTCAAGTTCGCGTTCCCTTCACTCAACGGCCAAAATTCCCTCAAATTTACTCAACTCCAACAAGTTAATCGTCTTTCTAATCAATGATTGCCGCAGAATTTCGCACGCACGCACGCAGATTCTTTTTCCGTCCAATTGCCGAACGCCTTCACGACAACGACACCACCGCTGTTTCGCCCTAATTCACCAATTCGCCTCCCTTTCAAATTTTCTTGCACACTCCTCAGGAGTCTAACTCAAACTTCCTTTCCCGAAACTTCAAACTCAATCTTCCCGATTCAGCGCCAAAACCCAACTTTTTCACGATCCAGTGTCTAAGATCAAAATCCAAAAAAACTCCGTCGCTCGACAATCTCCAAGAACAACCTTCTCGGTTCAGCGCTCAAATTCAACTTTTTTCAACCTTCGCGGTTCAGTGTCCAAGACCAACTCCCCGTCCACAGCAAAAACTCACGCCAACCAGCCAGTGCAGTTTTCAGCTGGACATCCCGTTGCCGCCAACTCCCGCAACAGCTTATCTATCAAGCAAGCATCACCCAAACATCAAGCAATGCAGTTCAAATGCACTCAGGTGTTGATTGCACTTGAACTGCACCGCTTCATTGTTGTTGAATTTTTTTCAGTGATGCTTGCAGAGCAACAGCTGCCCGTTTTGTTTTATACAGGCAATGCAATTCGAATGCCATTAGATTTCAATAACACTACTTGAGTGCAATGACATCCGAATTGCACCGCCTGACTGTTTTGTTTTGTTGTTTTTTTTTTTATTTTTATTGCGGCAAACAGCTGGCCGTAACAGCGTGGGGACGACTCACCCCAGGAGAAGGGTCTCAACGCCGGGCAACAACTAGTCGCAGAGACAGAGGCCTCATGAATCCTATCGGATATCCTTGCCGTGGTAGACACCCATCGAGTTTCCCTTCTCGTCCTCAAGCTCATATGCCACAAGACCTATTGAGCGACGAACCCTAGCACGAACAAACTTCGGGGCAAGCTTGGCCGCGAAACGGTCCGCCGCACTACTAAGAACGTGACTTCGGACGAAAACCTCCTGCCCTGGAACAAAGGATTTAAATTTACTGCGCAGATTGTACCTTTGTGCACCCTTTGCATAGGCCTGCGTTAATTTTTCCTTCACTCGATCGTGTATGAGACGCAGTCGATCACCATGAGTGCTCAGTTTCACCTCCCCATCCTCAAACGCGCTCAATTGTCGCAGAAGAGCGTAATCAGAGCCATGTTGGATAGGGTGATAACCGAACATGAGGAAATGGGGGGAACACTCAGTGGCCTCATGTACAACATTTCGAAAGGCTGCACAAGATTCCACCAAATGCTCATCCCGATTCCGGTGTTCGTCCCCTATGTAGGCTCTGATTGCGTTAAGGATGCTTCGGTTTGCTCGCTCTGAAGCATTGGCTTGCGGCGAATACAAGGGAGTGAATATATGCTCGACCCCATATTCTCCTAAAAACGTAGCCAATGCCTTTGCAGTAAACTGAACACCATTGTCGGAGTGAAGGAATTCAGGCACTCCAAAGGTCAGGAAGATTTCGCCCAAATATTTAATCACGGCCCCAGCAGTAGCTTTTGGCAAGGCCTTGAGCCACACAAACTTTGTATAGTGGTCGAGCACCACGAGTAGCTGCACATTCCCTTGTTTTGACCGTGGGTATGGGCCCATGAAATCCACAAACAAGCGCTGTAACGGTCGATCCGTGTCTCGAAATGAGCCCATTGGTGGTCGCATCACGGCATTCGGAGGCTTAATTTGCTTGCATGTTTTACAAGCTTTGACATGCTCTGCAACGTCTTGCCTTAAACGAGGCCAATAATAATAGCGTTGCAGCAGCTCAATAGTTTTCCGAATGCCGAAATGAGAGCCCAATGGATCATCATGAGCACGGAGAATCAGCTCTTGCTTGTGACCCTCCGGGACCCATAGTTTGGTTGGGGGAATGTCCGTAGTCAACATTCCTGTCGTGTTGGTGGTAATGTAAACCCGCCCATCCCGAACATATACGTTCATGAAACGGTCAGGCTGTTCTACGATTTGATTTACCAACTCGACATATTTTGGGTCCTGGAACGCTGACTCGGGAATTATGGCAGCCACATGATGGTGCTCCGGCAAACATCCCGAAATGGCCATCACTTCCTCGCCGCATCCATGTGCCCTTGACAAAGCATCGGGTACGATGTTCTGTGACCCTTTGCGATGCTCAATGACAAAATCAAAGCCCTGCAGCTTCAAACTCCAACGGGCAAGCCTTCCAGAGAGGTCCTGTTGGCTCATGAGCCATTTAAGGCTAGCATGATCAGTGATGATGGTAAAGGGCAACCCCTCAATATATGCCCGAAATTTCTTGACGCTGTGCACCGCAGCCAGGCATTCTAGCTCTGTGATGCTATAGTTGCGCTGCGCAGCATTTAATTTCGTGGACATATAAGCGATGGGATGCTCTCCACCATCATCATCCTTCTGAAACAGGACGCTCCCGATACCCGTAGTGCTGGCGTCACACTGAATATAAAAGTGTTTGGTGAAGTCAGGATTCACCAACACTGGAGCAGAAACTAGCAGTTCTTTAACCCTATCGAAAGCCACTCCCGCTCCTTCAGTCCACTGGAAAGCCTTTTTGCTTTTCAACAAGTCTGTCAGTGGTGCTGTCACGGAAGCGAAATTAGGAACAAAACGGCGATACCAACCCGCCATTCCCATGAACCTTCTCACGTCTTTCGCACTTTTCGGTACTGGGTAAGAGACGATGCCAGACACTTTCTCGGGGTCTGTCTTCAGGACACCGTCACTGACCACATAGCCAAGGTATCTGATTTCCCTTTGAACGAACTTACTCTTTTCGACATTGATGGTGAGTTTAGCTGCATTTAACAGCTGTGCAACTGTGGAAAGAAGTTCCAAGTGCTCATCAAATGTCGAACTTGTAATCAGTAAGTCGTCAAGGTAGACAAACACCTTGTCATGCAGCT
The DNA here is from genome assembly GCA_963978885.1 of Nemotelus pantherinus. NCBI lineage: Eukaryota > Metazoa > Arthropoda > Insecta > Diptera > Stratiomyidae > Nemotelus > Nemotelus pantherinus. The sequence continues at coordinate 109,147,353 of OZ022263.1, read as the reverse complement.
CATGAGGTATAACCCGATGCATCAGTCTGCACATAGTTTGCGGTGCATTACACAGACCAAAAGGCATGACCGTGAAATGGTACAGGGGCCTGCCAGGCACAGTAAATGCCGTTTTCTCCCTAGATTCCGCGTCCAAAGGAATTTGCCAAAAGGCATCCTTTAAGTCCAGACTTGTGATAAATTTAGTGGACTGAAGTCGCGAAAGCAGCCCCTCAATCAAGGGCAACGGATACGCATCCTTTATGGTGACCTCATTCAACCTTCGGGCATCGAGACATAGACGCACTTTACCTGGCTTGCGTACTAGCGTTACGGGTGAGCTCCACGCACTGTGACTTTCCTCAATTACTCCCAAGGAAAGCATACGATCTAGCTCATCAAACAACAGTTTCTGGACCGCTGGAGAGACAGCATAGTGTCTCTGCTTGATGGGTTTCGCGGAACCGGTATCAATGTGGTGACTTAGCAAAGAAGTTTTACCAAGCCCCAAAACATTGAACGATGGAAACTGTTGTTTGACAAGCTCTAAACGTTGCTGATCCTCAGGAAGCAAATGGTGAAAACCAACAGCGGGTGTTTCGGGCAAAACCTCAACAGCGGAGACTTGCACTGGTGCAATCCGAAACGTATTCCAGAAATCGATTCCCAGATATACGCGACCGGTCAAAGATGGAACAATTAAAAATCGTACCATCTTCAAGCGGCCGTTGAATCGCACCAGCGCACGCACGTACCCTAGAACGGGAGCCTTTTGACCCGATGCAGTAAGGATGTCAGTCTGCAGCATTGACATCTGCAGCCCAAGATCATTAATCAGGTCCAAAGATCCCGCCCCAAGTATACTCACGCTAGCTCCACTGTCAAGGAGCCCCATGAGCTTCCGACCTTTTATTTCGATTTCAGCAAAAGGCCGGTTTTCCCCGTACGGTGTCAGAATTGAATCTGCGCAAGCTTGCTTCAGTAGTTTTCGCAAGGTAAAGTACCTCCATGATCTCCCGAAAACAGAATTCGACGACCAATTAAAGGAGCGTGTGCGACGAGAAGTTCGCCCATCTCCGGAGGCCGACCAACTAGAAGGGGTATTACAAAACTCGGTCAGAGGCTGATTTGCAGACCAAGGTGTTTGGGTCGCAGTGCTACTTTCTATCAACGCAGTTTTTTGTGCTGCGCAGCGCAAAAAGTAGCGATGTCTAACCGTAGCTATAGCTAGCAACCCTATCATTATTTTGAAATTAAATTTCTGCTGAATATTGCCTACAATAAGTTTTATTTGTCAATTGAATTTCGTTATGATTCAATGACTGTCCTGGAAGCAATAGGGCAAAAAGCTTTATTTTCCTCGGGAATTTTTCAAATTTAAGACACCAAAATTACCATAGCTGGCAGCTCCAATCGAGTTTTTCAACCAAATTTCTACCAAACGTGGTTTAAAGTAAGGTTTAGCTACTGTGTGAATTTCATCAATAGAGAAATAGTCACTGAATTTTTTTGATGATATACAGGGTGGCCCAAAAGTTTCTCCCAACCTATTTAAGTAAACGCATTATTCATTACCCGTTGCCAAAATTTATCCCACCTCAGTTTATCGAAGTCAAATATGCGAAGTCAAATATGCGAAGTCAAATATCAACTCTTCAGCTATCGTCAGAACTATATTGTGCTTAGTTACGACAGCGTTAGCATCAATAATAGCTGTGCAAAGCGATTTAGTGCATTTCCAGGAAATAAAATTAAACAGCATTTTTCCCTATAGTCAGGTATAGAGACGTATTCTTTATAAAGCTAATTTTAATAACCCGGGTAATTAAGAGTCTTTCTGCATTCTTACCTTGAAAATTTTATTGCTCCTGTCCTCAAGGATCCTTTTTCATTACCATGTTTATCGTAAGTAGGGATTTTTCTTAGAACAATTTTTACACGCTACCTGAAAAATCATTATTTTTTTAAGGAGAGATATACACCTAGAATGGTCGGCAAAATCGATTTATTTTTTATTGCATTTTCGTGAAGATACAGGTCTCAAAAATATCTGGTGAAAACACCAAGTTAATATTTCTATAAATAAGCTAGTTACAGCCGAATTAATCAAACGTATTTTATGAAGTGTAATACGATAGTTAATAACATTCATTAGGCTGCTTCAAGTATTGTTCAATTGGTGTTAAAACAAGCTGTAAAAGAAGTACAACGGGAAATAAAAACAAAATTCGAGTACTGGTATAACCAAACCAATCGTTTTTGGAGATAGTACGGGGCGAAAACGTAGTTTTACCTCATTGTAGGGAGTTGAGGTTCTCATTGGACAGTTTACAGGAAAAGTTGTTGATATTCTTGTAAAATCTTCTTATTGTGCTAAATGTAACTATTGGAATAAACTCGAAAATACTGAGCAATATGAGGAATGGAATTCGAATCACGATCTAAATTGCCCGGCCAATCATGATGGATCGGCAGGTAAAATGGAAGTAGACGCCATGAAAGAATTGTTTTCACAATCTGCCGAAAAGTATAGAGTTATGTACACTAAGTACGCTGGGGATGGTGACTCTAAGACGAACACGGGATTAGTGAATGCGAAACCGTATGGTAACGAGATTGAAATTACAAAAAAAGAATGAGTGGGTCACGTTCAAAAGCGATTGGGAACCCGTCTTCGCGAATGAAAGAAAAAAGTCCTGGAATCAGCAGCAAAAACAAATTGAGGGTAAAGTTTATAGATATACTGAACATTTACTATGGCTTAGCTATTTGCAGAAACTGTGCCTCCAAGGATGAAATGAAAAAAGCGATACGCGCAACATTTTACCATTACGGCTCAACAGACAGCAAGCCTCAACAACATTTCTGTCCCGAAGGCCCCGAATCGTGGTGCCAGTTGCAACGAGCAAAGGCTTAAAGAGAACTGGAAAATGTTCGTCACAATTATTGAGCACTGCCAAAAATGGTGTTAGATGTCATCAAACCAGTAAACGAAGACCTCAGCAATGAAAAATTGTTGGAACGCTGTGTTAGTCGATATACCCAAAACTGCAACCAACTTATTTGGACAATAGCCCCAAAAACGATGAACAGCGGGGCCAAAATCGTTAGCATTGCAGTATATCTTGCAACATGTAAATTCAACAATGGTTTCAACTCATTGCTGGAAGTCATGAATGTATTAAGAATTTCGTTCGGATCGGGAGCGCACTTCTACGCAGCGCAAGAAGACGAAACGTGCATAGCGAAAGCCGAACTGCAAGAGCAAGAACAGACGAAAGAAAGTTGAATACGGCGTCGGCAAGACAATTTAGAAGCCATGAATATTCCGTAAACAGTAAAAGACTTACACTATGGGCCTGGTATCGATGATCCCATGTTAGTTGACAAATTTAACGATTTATTCAGTCCTAAATTTTCAAACGCGTTTTTCTTAAAAACACGTTTTTCAAATCGGTACCCAAAATTTCTCGGAAACCAATTAACTGATTACCTTAATTCTTTTTGTGATTATTCTATATAACATTATCTAATTCTTTTCATAGGATTTTTTTTTTCGTTACTTAGTTTTTGTTTTATAGCCAAAATAATATTAAATTTTTGGTCAAAAAATCACTATTCATGTTCAAACGTACGCCATTTTGTCATTAATCGATATTTTCAAAATCGGCTATGACACGAACTAGATTATAGTATCTAATTTAATAATCTTTTTCCATTTTTTTCTTCAGATGATTTTTGAACAAATGCCAGTGGGTACCGTTGACGCTGTTTTTTTTACAGCGCTCCAAGGATCATACAATATCCTTGTATATTTTTTATATTTTTAAATAAAAAAAAATTAAGCATACTTTTGAATGTGTATACTTTCAGATAGGTAAGCTCCCAATTCGATATTTCAAATAGTTTTCCTTAAAAAAATGCACAAA
>OZ022263.1:108973445-109138445 GCA_963978885.1 Nemotelus pantherinus | reverse complement strand
TAAGCAATGCCTTGAAATGGAAGAGAAAAGTGGAAACGCGTGGACCAAAGCGAGTAACAGACAAAAGGACGGACCGAAAAATAGTTAGCCTAGTGAAGACGAACCCAATGATTAGCTCCAGAAAAATAAAAGAGGATCTTCAGCTTGACATAAGCTCGGTGACAATTAGAAGGCGTTTGCTAGAAGTTAAATTGCCAGCCAGAAGCCCCCGCAAGGTACCGTTGTTGACAAAGAGACATGTAACTAGAAGGCTAGAATTTGCAAAAAAGCATGTGGATTGGCCTCAGGAAAAATGGAGAAATATCTTATGGAGTGATGAGAATAAAATTGTTCTGTATGGCTCCGCAGGTCGTCGGCAGTATGTAAGACGGCCACCAAACTCAGCAACTAAACCACAGTTTACTATTAAGACAGTAAAACATGGTGGAGGAAAACTGATGGTTTGGGCTTGTTTTTCTTATCATGGTGTAGGACCAATTTATCGAGTAGAAGGCAATTTAAATCAATACCAGTACGTGAAAATACTGGAAAAGGTCATGCTGCCGTTTGCCGAAGAAGAAATGCCTCTAAAATGGATCTACCAGCAAGATAATGACCCCAAACATACGAGCAAACTAGCCAAATTATGGTTTGAAGAACAGAAAGTGAGGGTAATGTGTTGGCCAGCACAATCTCCGGATTTAAATCCGATTGAAAACCTGTGGGATGATGTAAAAAACGCTGTACATGAAAAAAGTCCCAAGAATACGACGGAATTATGGATCGTTGTGCGACAAGCGTGGAAATTCATCCCTCTGGAACGTTGTCAAAAATTGGTCGACTCTATGCCACACAGGTGTGCGGCTGTTTTGCGAAATAATGGTTATTCGACAAAGTACTGAATAATACTCTCTAAGAATATTAATAGAAGTAGAAGCTTGAACTTTTTTGTGATTTTCTGCGATTTTATCTAGCTTTGTATAATAACTGCTATTTTTATGAACACTACTTTCAACAAATTTTACATCGTAACTAAATTTACATAAAGTACCATAAACTTATTTTGTTTCAAAAGTACATGATATGTAATCAACAAACATTTCCGAAGAGATAATAAAGAAATATTGAATAGTTCAATAATTGACCATAAGTCCCCTACTATTTTCATGCACTGCTATTTTTGTGAACACTACTGTATATATATATATATTTATATATAAATATATATATATATATATATATATATATATATATATATATATATATATATATATATATATATATATATATGCATATATATACAGTAGAATCTCGAAAAAGTTAACCGAAATGTCCCAAGGGTAATTAACTGTTTCGAACTATTAACTTTTCTAAGTGGTTTTCAAAATTGAAAAAATGCAATGATAAACATAGATTTTTCGTAAATAACACGCTAAATTTATTTCAATGACTTAGTTTTCATCATTAGAAAAACAACTTAGATTTAATTTGTACTGGCTGGTTTAAGGCTCTGAGTCACTCTTGATCATTTTCGTGCGATACATGGTATTAATTAATTGTGTGGAGTGGTTTGAAGAAGCAGTCGATACTTGTTTGTTTTTTTTCTTTTGTGTAATAGCTCTTGATCATTTTCGTACGCATATGGACAAGGTCTGTCACCTGATTTGCATCGTTATTGTCTTCAAACCATTTTATCAAGATATTGATGCTTTCAACTGCTTTCGAGAAGCTCACTTTTGGTTGTTGAATATCTTCCTCGATAATTGACCCGTCGTTATCATTATCGGAAACTTCGAAATCATCGTTATCTTCCGCAATTCGATCCTTGTTCCAATTTTCAATGTCATCAATGCTGATGTCAACATTATCACCTAACTTGGACATCAACAATTGATTTTCTCGAAGTGTATCGTCGTAAACACTATTTGATTTAAGGAGAGATATACACCTAGAATGGTCAGCAAAATCGATTTATTTTTTATTGCATTTTCTTGAAGATACAGGTCTCAAAAATATCTGGTGAAAACACCAAGTTAATATTTCTATAAATAAGCTAGTTACAGCCGATATAATCAAACGTGTTTTACGAAGTATGATACGATAGTTAATAACATTCATTAGGCTGCTTCAAGATTTGTTCAATTGGTGTTAAAACAAGCTGTAAAAGAAGTACAACGGGAAATAAAAACAAAATTCAAGTGCTGGTATAACCAAACTAACCGTTTTTGGAGATAGTACGGGGCGAAAACGTGGTTTTACCTCATTGTAGGGAGTTGAGGTTCTCATTGGACAGTTTACAGGAAAAGTTTTTGATATTCTTGTAAAATCTTCTTATTGTGCTAAATGTACCTATTGGAATTAAAAAAAATACTGAGCAATGTGAGGAATGGAAATCGAATCACGATGGAAATTGCCAGGCCAATCATGATGGATCGGCAGGTAAAATGGAAGTAGACGCCATGAAAGAATTGTTTTCACAATCTGCCGAAAAGTATAGAGTTATGTACACTAATTACGCCGGTGATGGTGACTCTAAGACGAACACGAGATTAGTGAATGCGAAACCGTATGGTAACGAAATTACAAAAAAAGAATGAGTGGGTCACGTTCAAAAGCGACTGTGAACCCTTCTTCGCGAATGAAAGAAAAAAGTCCTGGAATCAGCAGCAAAAACAAATTGAGGGCAAAGTTTATAGATATACTGAAGATTTACTATGGCTTAGCTATTTCCAGAAACTGTGCCTCCAAGGATGAAATATATCAGTATATCTTGCAACATGTACATTCAACAATGCTTTCACCTCATCGCTGGAAGTCATGAATGTGTTAAGAATATCGTTCGGATCGGGAGCGCACTTCTACGCAGCGCAAGAAGACGAAACTTGCATAGCGAAAGCCGAACTGCAAGCGCAAGAACAGACGAAAGAAGGTTGAATACGGCGCCGGCAAGACAATTTAGAAGCCATGAATATTCCGTTAACAGTAAAAGACTTACACTATGGGCCTGGTATCGATTATTCCATGTTAGTTGACAAATTTAATGATTTATTCAGTCCTAAATTTTCAAACGCGTTTTTCTTAAAAACACGTTTTTCAAATCGGTACCCATAATTTCTCGAAAACCAAGTAACTGATTACCTTAATTCTTTTTGTGATTATTTTATATAACATTATCTAGTACTTGTCATAGGATTTTTTTTTCGTTACTTAGTTTTTGTTTTATAGCCAAAATAATATCTAATTTTTGGTCAAAAAATCACTATTCATGTTCAAACGCCCGCCATTTTGTCATTAATCGATATTTCAAAATCGGCTATGACACGAACTAGATTATAGTATCTAATTTAATTATCTTTTTCCATTTTTTTCTTCAGATAATTTTTGAACAAATGCCAGTGGGTACCGTTAACGCTGTTTTTTTTACAGCGCTCCAAGGATCATACAATATCCTTGTATATTTTTTATATTTTTAAATAAAAAAAATTAAGCATACTTTTGAATGTGTATACTTTTAGATAATTAAACTCCCAATCCGATATTTCAAATAGTTTTCCTTAAAAAAATGCACAAAAATGACCGTTTTATCCGGCTCCTAGGTGTATATCTCCCCTTAATCAATTTAGACAACGGAATACCGTCTTCACTATCGTATTGATCATCAAACCACTTTTTTATCTTGTTCTACGCTTTTATAAGAACAGCTTGCGGCAATTCATCCCACACTGATTTTATTTAAATAGCATCATGAATCGAATGTGTCTTCAAAATATTTTCAACCGGAACGTTTTCTTGTGCGACAATGTTGCATAACAATTTAGTTCGATATCCTAGCTTGACCAATTTTATTGGATTTTGATCCATGGGCTGCAAAACCACTGTTACATTAAGTGGTAGACGCATTGCTACAATGTTTTCATCATCAGACTGTAGCATGTCAATTGGCTTATGTGCAGTGCAGCTATCAATCAGCAATAACGCCTTTGGTGGTAAATTATTTTCAGCAGAAAATTTGCGAACCTGCAAAATGTTTATGTCATAAGCGAAAATTTAAAAATGAAACCCAAAAAATAAGTTAACCTGTTTTATAAATGAATGATAAAACCAGTTGAAGAATAACTGTGAATTCATCCACGACTTCTTCGAATTGGCGTACTCCAATGGGTTTTCAAATCCCTTAAAGCAACGTGGATTTGCGGAGTTACCAATCACCAACGGCTTCAACTTGTGCGAACCATCTGCGTTAGCACACAACAAAAATGTGATTCTTTCCTTTGCAATTTTTCCGCCCAGTTCGGTCTTTTCGTTTGCTGCGACAAATGTTTTATCTGCGTTATATATTTGCGAGTCGGAGATGTCCATTTTGTTAATTTTTGCTCGTAAATTATGAATGAAAGGTGTTACATCCAACGTATCGCTTGAAAGGATTTCCCCACAAATTTTGAGATGACGAATACCATGTCTTTTCTTAAAATTTGCCAACCATCCATCACTGGCATTAAATTTTTTCCCAGGGTGCAGTATGGCAAACTCGCGCTTAGCTCTTGATTTTAAAATTGGACCAGTCATTGTACAATTACGCTGTCGTTGGTTCAAGAACCATTTATACAAGCTTGCCTCAAGATCAGCGTATTCCGGTTTATGTAGTGTTTTCATGTGTTCGCCACAGCCTCGAAAATTTCATGACGTTTTTTCTTTATTTTGGAGATGGCTACTTTAGATACACCATAATCCAACGCCAATCGTTTTCCGTGAATACCTTGATCAAGCTTTTTTAAAATCTCCACTTTCTGTTGTATATCTAATCTGATTTGCGATGATTTCTTCTTTTTTTAAATAAACAATACAGAACTCACAAATTAAAACGATATATATATATATATATATATATATATATATATATATATATATATATATATATATATATATATATATATATATATATATACAAATTAAAATCACAATCACACAAATCAAATCAAATTAATCACAAATTAAAACGATATATATATATATATATATATATATATATATATATATATATATATATATATATATATATATATATATATATACCTATATATATATATACACATATATATATATATATATATATATATATATATATGTATATATATATATATGTATATATATATATATATATATATATATATATATATATATATATATATATTAATTTTCTTCGAAAATCAGTAATAATTTTCTCCGAAAATCAGTAACGAGTGTAATTTTGCCGAAAGTGAGCCCAACATTAGCCCAGCTTGCTCCAAGGGGGTGTACACATATTGGCCATAGCCTCTTTTGGTCTTGCTTAGACCAATATGTATTTCCTACATAACGTTAGATTTAAGCTATTCAAAAATGCATTGCCTGGCAAAAAGAGCTTCGTGGAAGTATATGTGTGAAAACATCGCACGTTCAACTAAAGGATTATATTGGGTATTATACTCGTCTTTAGGGAGCTCAGCCATCAAGCAAATTGTCCAAATTGTCAGTATAGGCACTACAATTATGATACAACAATTCATAATTGCGATGATAATATTCATTATTGGATCTCGTTGTTTTGGTATTATGAACTCTACTCGGATGGATTGATAAAAATTCAAAATACATTTTTAACGTATGTGGAATTCCAACTACATATTAGGCGTGTTTTTTTGCTCCGATGCAGAGCAGAGTACAATTATGTCGCAAAAACAACGATCTAGTATAAAACAGCAGTGCGTTCGCTAAGACTGACATAGGTTGCTGTATTTGCTGTGGTAGCACGCAACAGCTGAAAATAAACGGAGAAAATAACGATTATACGCTATCACAATCGATAGAAAATAGAAAAACAACTAACAGAAAATTACTTCTTTTAACTTTCTACACATTATGAGAGCTTTTTCTAATTTCGTAACTACCAAAACATTCAACATAACCATGAAAAACCCAAAACCACCTCACAGCAAAAAAGGAAACTACTCATGAGGTTTTCTTTTTTCTATCAGCACATTCTACACTTCACCACGTGAACTACAAATGAGGATTAGAATTTCGGTACTAGTGAATTCACTGGTGCAGGAGTGTTGTTGTTTTCAATGCATATACTCTACTCTCTGCTGGTTCGAGGAGCAAAAAAACACGCATATTAACTTAGATGTATTAAACTACTGGATACTAGATGGAAGTTATTTGATGCTACCTTGTTGTACAATGCTAAGAGCGGATATCTAGCTCTACCTCTAGATTTAACGATATGTTTTTATTGGAAAGATATTTCTTACATCATGTGCTACATTATTATAAAATATTTCTTAAATATTTATTACATTATTTACTACATTCACCGATTGCAACACTTAAACGTATCGTTAATAAAATTTAGAGTTGAATATTATTTATTTAACGATGGTTTAAGTTTTTTAAGCAAATAGTGTGCAGCAATTCTACAATGAATTTTTAATTTTACTATACATTCAGATTAATTACACTGTATTAAGTCTCATATAGATTGTATTTGAATAACATTTAGCTATTGTATTAAACTTTATAAGTTCCAAAGAACATTTTTTTGTATATATTACAGAACACATTCATTTAGGTAAGTCCAAGCAATACATCATTAGCGATGCATTGGCGTCTCAGGATCAATTTTAGATGTATTCACTGGTGATGTGCTAACATCTCGGGGGAAATTTACGCGGTGTCAATTCACCAGAGTGAATTGGTAGTCAACATATTAACGAAACACTAGTCAAAACATTTCAAAATTTTAGATTTATGTTGCAGTATTTAAAAGGTAAAGTAATCCGACGACAACCTGTTTTGGGCTAGGAGTTGAAGCTGGTAGAAAGCTTCACCACAAATTTACAAAAGTTAACAAGTATTTAACCCAATCCAAAACAAAACGATGAACTTAAGATATCAATTATCACTGGTTCGTAACGCAACTGACTTCTTGCGAACTAAAAACTACACTCTCAGAAGTGCTCAAGATGCGATGCGTGCCTACCTTACCAGACTTCAGACTTATATTAGTTTCAATAATTCGAAACCTTTCTGATCCTGTGTTCATTCTATTGAAAAATCTCCCATCATCTCTCATAATTTGTTTCTCGATGAAAATTTAGCCACGACAACTGAAGAAATTTGGGGTCTTTGCTCATTTTTTCTCTTTTCTTTCCTCCTTACATTTTCTTTACTCCTCCGTCGTTTTGTACTAGCCTGAGAACTCTCTCTTTGTTTCGTGCAAACCCTTTAGAAGTTGAATAGTCGATTAATTGTCTCAATTCTACTTCTGATGCTGGCTTTGATGACATTTCTTATATCCTAGTAAACTCACTATTTTCCTCACTTTGTGTACCCTTGCGCATTATCTTTAGCCTCACTCTGAAAAAAATTCTGTTCATAATAATAATGAATGTAGATCTTCAACTGAAAATTCATTGGTACTATGAACTATTCATAATATTAATGAAAATTTTCAGCACAATTTTTGAACGTCTATGGACAGTTCATTAATACTATGAATCAACTTTTATCAAATTCGTTCACGTTGTTCAAACGCACAAATACTTATTCAAAGGTTTGTTGCACGTCACAAACATCTTCATGGTGCTGAGGAACACGGTCATAAATTTATTTAAGAACTATTTTCTTACTATCAATGCGAAAAACCATTAAATCGAAGAACAAATTCATCAAATTGGTATATATTCTCTGTTTTAACACATTGATAAGACGCGATCACGGTTAGATATTTTCAAAGTGCGAATCGTTTAAATTGATTATTGTGCTCCATGTGAAAAGTGAACTTGCAGCCGAAGTGAGCAATCGCTGTAAGTATGCAAAGTGTACATTCTCGATTAGTGTTTTGTGTTAAAAAAAAAAAAAAGGAAGTCAAAGACGTTGATGATGGGCCACCAAGTCTAATCTGAGCATAATTTTCAGCAATCGCCAAAGGAGCTGGGAGTCTTAGTGGATGCCATCAGGAAGCTGTTAAAAGGAAAAAACAATCGGATGACTTTCTGAGAAACGACAAAGCAGAACTCTATACGGAAAAAGGGAAAACGTCCGTACGAACTGCAGTTATTCAAACACAAACTTAAAATTATTTAAACCTCAAACACGAAACACAGAATAAGAACAAATCTCGCAAAATCAATCAGATTCCAGTAAGTTTTTGTGGAAGTATAGAATTTACATTATTCGAATTTTTCAGATCCAGAAGTAGATGCAGAACTGGAGCTTGAGTTGTGAAAGTGATGTCACCAATTAGGATAATTTTTTTGGAATGCATTTTTTTTAGAAATAATATTTATTATAATTAATTAACTATCATGTTAAAAATTTTATAATGCAAAAAAGTCTGTTTTCTTAAAAAAAAATTATGAATTCGCTTACAGAAGATAAAGCGCTATACATAAAATGTACCAGCTCATGAAAAATGTAATCTCCTTCATTCATCAATATTACGAATCGTGCTAAAATATCCAAATCCAAACATTACAAATACGTTCATCAATATTACGAGCCCCTTCGTCTATATTATGAATGGATTTAGAAGAAACTAGCCAGAGATTCATAGCAGTAATGAACAGTAACATTGAACGTGTTCTTTGTGGCAATGATTTGATTTCTTCAATTATTTCAATGTATGAGTGTTAGCTCAACATAAGAAAATGGATGAACGGCTGTTCATTATGCGAATGAACATCTGAATCGGTTGGCAAATAATGATTTTTTCATTGTAATGATGAAAATATTCATCAATTGCATGTACCTTTTTCGTTCAGTGCAGCATCTCGTCGAGCGTTTTTGCTTCTCAATGGAAATCTCCCAATATTTTCTCTATACTTAAGGCAGCTGATCCTGCGTGCGTCTCTCATTACCACCCAATCTCGCTTCTACCTTGCATTAGCAAGACACTTGAGAGAGTTGTATATAACAAAACTTATCCTTCACCCGAGCTTTCCTCCCCAAGTGGCACCATGGATTCGTCACAAAAAAAAATTCTGTTACTAGCTTGATATCATTCACTAACACTATTGCTTCGGATATCGATCAGCAAAGACAGGTGGATGTCCTTTACACTGATTTTTCTAAGGTGTACGACTTTGTCAATCATAAGCCTCTTCTTTTGAGTTTGAATAAATATGGTTTCTGTGATCCGCTGCTCTCCTGGTTTTCTTCCTACATTTATAAACGTACTTGTGCTGTGTCTTTCCCTCTATGGTTTTTTTTATTCCATTTCGGGCACCTCTCTCGATGTTGCCAAAACTTCAAAGACACTAAATAAATATTCAACCGAAATATCTTACATATGACCAAAGGATCTAGGCTTTCGGTTTCTTTCCGGTTTTTAAGTAGTTTGCAAATATTTCCACCTGTTCATTACTGTTATCTCCCTTTTTTCGCAGTATACTCGATTACTGTGATCAAATATGGTACCCACATTTTCATCAGTTCATTGATGCGGCTGAATCTGTGGAAAGCAGGTTTACCCACATTCTTTTTTTCAAATTTAGGTTTCCTTACCATGAGTACAATGCGAGACTTACTATGCTGCAAATTCCATCCCTGAAGTCACACTAGCTACGTATACATTGCGGATTGATCTAGGGATTGAAATTGAACCAATGGAAAGTGAACGGGTGGTTCAAAGGTTTCGATTCCACTGTTTCAATCTCAAACCGGTTTGAATCCACTTTCAAGTCGCATTTTATACGTAGCTACTAGCGAATCCAATCCCGGGATCCCGGCTAATTTCTGGTTGCGAAAATCCCGGGATTGATGAGTTCTAATCCCGGGATTTTCGGGATCAGAAATTGGCCTGGATTCTGGGGCCGGCAGTCAAGCATAATCGGCAATCAAATTACGACAAGACTCCAAAAGAGCAAATAGAATCCATATTTATAAGAAAGCAATTAGCATGCAGGTTCACATCAAAATGCGTAAAGAATAGAGCAAAACAAACCGATGTAACAGTTAACAAGAGAATACAAAGGGGTTTGTAAATAAATAAGTATGGACTGTTTCGCATTTAGTGCATTCGTTACTTCGAATGATTTGAGGAAATTAATACTAGCGAATGCATACACAGATTTACCAAAATCGCCAATAACAATCAAAAAAAAGGTTGTGGGCTATGCAAGCACAATAAAGAAAATAATAAAAAATGAGATAAGACAGGCTAGTATCTCAGGTGAACGGTTCAGTTTGACGTTTGATGAGTGGACCTCGACAACAAATAGGCGCTACACAAATATTAACATCTACTTAGTGAATTCTTACTGGAGTGGTGCAAGTAAGGATATCAATGACAGGTGCAAACTACCTAGATATATTAATAGAGCATTTTGCTGAGTTTGATGTTTCTCTAGGAAAAGACATGGTTACCATCATAACTGATGGGTCAAATGAAATGCGAAAAGTAGGCAGACTAGTTAATACAGAGCAACATATTTGTTTGGCGCATAGCATCCTTTTGGTAGTTTGCGATGTTCTCTATAATAAGAGGTCCATTTTAGATCAAAGAGTTGATGAAGTAGCTGATAATCTGGACGAAGACTACGAAGATTTGGACGCTCCGGAATCAGCTTACTACGTTGAACCCGGTCGCCTGCAAGACACGCTAGATCTGACGAAGGACATCAGCGCTTGCATAAAGAAAGTTTTTAAGGTAGTTTTATATTTTATAAAAGGCTCCAACGAAAAATAATAACGATCTCCAAAACTATGTCAAATCCGAGCAAGGCATTTAATTGTCTCATTTACTGGTTTGTAAAACAAGATGAAATAATCTCTTGACAATGCTTAAACGGTTTTCCATTTTGAAAAATAGTATACATTAATAGGCCTGCAATATTCAGAGCGATTAAAAGGAACTGAGTTTGATTCGATTCAGAAACTAACTGAAGTTTTACTCCTTGTAAAATTGACTGTGGAGGCCTTAAATCGCAAAGATGCAAATTTATGCACTGCTATTACTTCATCAAGATTTTTATTTAGGCTGCTAGGAGAAAAACGGTCCATTCTTGTGAATGCTATGAAAATTGCAATATTGGACCGAATAAAAGAGCGTCCGTGTACTGAGCTATCTAGTTAGCTAAGCTTTCTCCAGAATCTACATTGTGCCAGCAAAAATTAACCAAGTGAAATAGAATCTCTATTTTGGAAACCAAGCAACGCAAATATTTAAAAAAAAATACTTCAATGATCTAGATGCTGAACCCTTTGCTTGCTAGCCAAAGAAATGAGGAGAGCCCAGTAGATACCCATATTGAATCAGAACAAGGTAGTCTTCAATTGATGCTACTAGAAGAACTGCAAAAGTATGATAATAATCAATCATGAAATGCCGCAAAAAACTAATCTAATTAAAACCATTGCAAAAGAAATGAATCTTTCCGAAAGTGGTGGCACTCGCATAGTTTGGAGCAGGCTTACCAATATTTATCGACCGTTTCCGCGGCGTCCAACATCGGGAATAAATTTAGAAGCAGGCTTGGAGACGATACTTTGGATACTTTGCTATTGCTCCAATGTTACTTCCGAAAAAACCAATGAACTTTGGCAGAATTTTTGTGTGTTGAATATTTTATATGTTAAGAGTTGTGATTTATTGTTGTGATTTTTGGTCGTGATTTGTTGTTGTAATTTGTAATAGCTGTAATTTTAAATATTTGCTTTCAAACTGTCAACGTCTCGGATAATTAAAATTATTGTTTTTATTTGCATCAATTGAATAAAGTAGTAATTATTCAGTAACATATTTTTTATTGCTGTAGTTTTGAAATGATGACACATAATATAATCTGTTTATTAAAAACTTGACTTATTTTGTTGGGTTATATTTTGAATCTTGAATCCCGGGATCCCGGGATTTGAGATTTTTTAATCCCGTAATCCCGGGATTGAAAAAATGGTTCGGGATTGGAATCCCTAGTAGCTACTGACTGTTTCTCGATGAAAGGCTTCTATTTAAACTGCACCGTCGACTTGCCCATCTGACCTTTGCAGCCAGGTTTCCGTCCGGGTATATAAGTTTAAATAATTTAATTTATATAAGTTTTGATTACATATTATATAACGTAAAATATAATATGTAATCAAAATTAATAACAATTGTATCTTCCCTTATACCAATTTTCAATTGTCTGGGAAGTACTAAGACGATATGTTTGATAATATATTGATGCACACGGATCGTGCATACTGATTGAGTGATGGAGAAACTGGAAGGAAGGAGGAAAAAACAAGTTCATTGTGCGACGATTCTATTTCATACAAGAAGAAATGAAAGAGAAATCCTTGACAGTAACTCATGAAGAATGATTCCATGAAGAAATCCTTGATAGTACCTGGGCAATCTTTAGAAATGTCCGAGACTATGTTTGCAGTGGTCCATCTAGAGGTGGTGGTGTCTTACTCGCAGTTAAAAACACTCACTCAAGTGAACTTGTAAACTCTGCCTCCCACAAATTGTTTCAGCACATATTTATCCGCGTTTCAATTGACAATCCTCGGTTTATATTGGTTTATTTTACGTCCCACCGAGATCTGACGAATCAGTGTACAATTATATATGCGAGCAAATTTCTTCTTTTATGGCGTCTCGTAGTGCTGAAGATAAAGTTATATTCTTCGGTGATTTTAATCGCCTGAATTTGCGTTTTGTTTTTGATATGTCTGATGATGGTTTAATACCAGTAAACCTACTAGAGTCTTCTGATTTTAACCTTGTGAGTACATTGTATGGCCATGATTTGCGGCAGGTTGTTCCGACTCCCAACCAAATTGGTAATTGGTTAGACTTAATCTTTATAAATGTTTACGACGATATACTGGTTAGTCCAGCTAATGAAGCAGGGAATCTCTTTTCTAATAGTCTTAACCATTCCGCTCTTATAGTTGAACTTTCCACTACAGATTGAAACATGTTAAGTACACACAGTAATACGATTGTATATGATTTCCATAATGCTGATTATGATAGCATTCACAATTTCCGAGACAATGTCGATTGGATAAATGTGTTTATGTACCATTCCCTTGATGATGATGCAGCCATGTTTTATAGAATAGTATTTGACGCGGTCGATAAATTTGTACCTAAGATAAGGAAATAAGATAAACTCTCTGAACCTTGGCTTGACAAAACTCTTAGACGTCTGAAAAATCACAGAAACAAACTTTACAAGCTAATGAAGAATCAAGTCGACATTAGCCATTGTATTAAAGAAGAATACGATTTAATTGCTCAAGAATTTTATACTAAATCTGACGAAGCGGATGACAGATACATTAAAACTACTGGGGAGAATATAATCCGCGACCCCAAATTTTATTTTGATTTTGTTAATATGAAGCGGAAAACAAGCAGCTATCCCTCTTCAATGTCCACTGAAAATTCGATGTTGTCTTCTTCTCCTTAGGAGATCTGCAACTTTTTTGCTGACCATTTTCAAGAAGTTTTTAGCCCAACATTGCATCGATTCCCGAGCGCGACTCAAACAATTTTTGCTGAGGATATGACCATATCGAGGAATGAAATATTTACTGCCATTATGGAGCTTGACAGTAACAAGGGCCCTGGACCTGACCTCCTCCCTCCTATTTTTCTGATCAAGTGTGTAAAACAACTGATCTTGCCCCTTCATACTATATTCAATAACTCTCTCTCTCTCCTCTGGGCTATATCCTTCGTATTGGAAATCTTCTTATATTACACCAATTTATAAAAGTGGCGATAGACATTCTATTCAAAATTATAGAGGCATCACCTGTCACGGGTTCCACTCGGTTAAAGATGGAACGCGCGTGAAGGTTGCTCGGGATCGGAAAAAAAAGGGGAAAAGCGTCACGCATTAGGCTGAATTATCTTAGCAATGAATTTAGTTAGGGCACAGCTAAAATATATTGTAAACTCTCGATGACCCGGTGGACGAAGCGGTTCGGCATCATCAAGCCAAAACGGTCGTGGCTGATATTGATTTTTACAACCAGCGTCCGCCTTGACCCGCTGGTGGACGAACCTGTAAAAGGTCGCAGCACTCTTAACAATAATCAAAAGGAATAAGAAACAAAGAAAAACATTAGAACAATTTGGTTTACCTGAGCACTAGACATCGAGGTGCCAGCGATTAGCGAAGCGGCTAGTGTATATACCTCGACGGGTTGTTTCCTTTTGCCGACTACAGTGTCGAAATCAGTAAGGCTCTCCTGGCCATGTATCAACAGCGTTAGACCCATCAACATCCAGGGCATTATCAATACGCGCCGGGCACTGATAAAATGTTGGTTTGGACGCAGCTGGAAAAGATCGAAAGTAAAATGTCGACGCGAAAACGACAGCCACATTACCGATCCGCCACCGCCGTATCAGCCGCAGGATATCTGTAGATCGGACGAGATACCATCTCAGCTTCACGCCTGGCCGGGGAATATTTTCGATACCCGATACATCTATTTTTGTTTACTCGCGATGCATCTGATTACTTATGAAAAGTTGACGCCATACACACGCACTTGACAGATGAAGAAGTTGCAGGCGGCTGCGAGCAAAACAATGAGTAATGTGGACCGGCACACTGCGAAAACATCGCATGCAGAAACAGTACTGCCAGCGGAGTTGCTACACGGGATGAGGTGAATGCCCGGTCGAAGGTGCATTGCACTTATCATGCAAGAGGTGCATGGACATTTACGGGCGAGCTAAACGGTCCAAGGAAGAAGTACCGCGTAAACTGGACTCGGGACAGATAGTGGAGGTTCCGTGTGGAAGGCCACGAGAGCACGGTGGTCATTCGGCGACTAGGAAGAGGTGATATTGGTCGAGTGGTTGCAACTGGCGGAGTTTTAACATACTTTCTTTTCTTTTCAAAATTACCACGAGAAACCGTGAAGCTAGTGATTGGTGGTAGAACCTTTTCGGAGGGAAGTACGAGAAGAGAAGATTTATTGAAACTTGTGCAGAACGGCGAACGAAGGTGGTTACGACTGAACGAGAATTTCGAGTAGATCGCGCTATCGAATTTGGATTGCGATATTGGCGCATAGAATTTGATATAAACGTTAAAGCGGCACGTTAGCGAAATAACGAGACGAAGAAGACATATCAGGGGAAGCACCGGTGATCGCACGGCAGCAAGATCGACGGCGGACAGGCGAATCTTCGAGGAAAATTGAATTACAGCGGCACGTTAGTGAAATGTCGAAGTAATAACGAAACGAAGAAGACAGATCAGGGGAAGTACCGATTATCGCACGGCAGACGATCGACGGAGGTCAGGCGAGTCTACGAAGAAAATTTAAATTAGAGGTACGTCACGAAAAGAGTTAGTTTTAGTTAGTAAGAATAAGAAGAAAAGAAACAAGACAGTAGAAAGAAGAGGTAGTTAATCGATGTAAAGATTGTAGAGAAACCGTTAGATTTCGATAATTGTTATTTGAAGTAAAATCGCGGCGCCGTGTTGGATTGTGTTTAGATAGATAGTGATAACATTAAAGTTCATTGAAGATTGTATAAACAATTGTGACGGGTGTTTTTCCTCGGTGATTTAATTGATTTAGTTGATATTCGATTCGGGGAAAAGAAGATAGAGCCGCACCGAGTTCTCGTTTCGCGGTGGCGGTAGTGTTTGGCAGCAGCGGGTTTTCGGAAACGAGTGGCGCCCGAACTCACCCCTCTCTAGTGAGCTAAGTCGCCCGAGGCTGCCCCCTCGTTCTGAGCTCAAGAGATCGAGGTTATTTGTACGTGATAAGGGTCTTACGGTAACAAATTGGCGCCCAACGTGGGGCTTAACGGTAGTAACGGTACGCAACGGTACGTGGAAAATTTTGTCCAGCCAAGTCCCAAATTGTGGGAGGCTCGGTAGGCGTGTAAATTCAGGAAGAAAGAAACCATTAAGGCATATTTCGAAATATTTTTGAAGAGAAATCGCGGAACGGGTATTTGATTTAGAATTCACCCCATTCGTGTTGCGGGTTAAGTAGGGGTTGTTTGTTTTAGAACATTATACTTTTCTATTTATTATATTGCATAACAATTATTGATGCGGTGTATATTATTGATCACCGTATATCTATATATATTTATCTGAATTCTGGGTCCCGAGCATTGTTGTGTGAGTTAGAGTGTATGTGCCAAAGTGAGTAATCGAAGAACTAAAAGCATGTCATTTGAATTTTGGAGCAGAGTGTGTATGAGTTTAGATATAGTGAATTATATTGAAGCTTGGGTGTGTGAAGTTGCATAGGTGTGTTACTAGCAATAAGAGGCCGGATTTTCAGGACAGAACTGTGCGGGTGTAGAGAGCGTGAATAGAGGATCGAGCGAAAAGGCGAGCACTGATCTATCACGTTTTGGTATTTTAGTCATTGGGGGGGGGTTTGATTTTAGATTTTCTGGGTCTAGGAACTAGTTACATTGGAATTGAGGGATAAACCATATAGAGAGTGCGGTTTTGGTGATTTCGTTGACTACTGACCAGTCTGGGAAGAATTTGTTCTTTTTGAGTTCAGTGCGATGAAGATTTTAGTTGATCGCTTGAGCAAGGACGAGCTCACATATGAGCTCGCTATTCGGGGCTTTCCACAGGATACCGTCGACAATATGCGGAAGACGTTGAGGGCTACGTTGAAGGCAGAGGCGGCGTCCGACACGTCCTACGTGGAGGCAGAGTATCCATATGAGTATGATACGGATTTTTTGGAACTAGCCGCGAAAGTGTCGGAAATCGAAGACTTGGTAGCAAGAGTTGCGGGGGATCAGACCTCTTCAGACTACATTAAAGCGAGAGTGAAAATTGAGTTTGGTTTTCGCCGGCTAGGTAACGTAAAAGCAATCACTCAGGAACAGAAGGAAGGCGCGAAGATGTTACGTAACCGGTTGATAATCTCGATGGGAACGTTGGTCGGGAACACAGAAGAATCCAGCGATGGCGAAGATGAGACAGCGAATCATGTCCCGGTGATGTCTCCACCGCAGGCGGCGACAGCTTCGAGCCTGGCGGAAGTGGCAAAATGGGGGATTAAATTCAGTGGGGATTCGACAGGGTCAGTGAGTGCTTTTTTGGAGCGCGTGGAGGAGTTACGGCAGGCCAGGGGACTTACAAAGCCGCAACTTTTTAGAGCAGCAGTGGATCTCTTTGAATCGCAGGCTCTTATTTGGTTCCGGGCGAATCGTGACTTGGTCAGTTGCTGGGATGAGCTGGTGCAGGAACTGAAGGCAGAGTTTTTGCCTGCAGATTATGAGGATCGCCTGCGTGATGAGATCCGAAGGCGCACCCAGGGAGAGCACGAGTCAATCGGGGTATACGTGGCGGTAATGGAGCGTCTGTTCAGCCGGTTGAGGACCAACTACTCGGAAGAGAAAAAGTTAAGAACGCTGCGTAGAAACATTGCCCCTTTCTACCAGCAGCAGTTGAGTCTAACGTCTATCACGTCAGTAGCTGAGTTAGTGAGGATGGGACGGACATTGGATGCCACCAGAGCGTCTGTGGCAGCGTTTGTGCCACCCCAGACGCGATCCCGACGTTGTTTGGAGCCAGACTTGGCGTACGTGGGAGCAGAGGCTTCGGGGCAGATAGCCGTACTGATCGGGCACGGGCGGGTGCAATGTTGGAATTGTCGGAAGGATGGTCATCTATCTAGAGAGTGCACAGAGCCTAGACGATGTTTCGGGTGTGGCAGACAAGGAGTGATGCGAGCAGTATGTCCCACGTGCCGATCTAGAGCGAGGGAGCCAGTGGGGCGAGCACGTGCGGATCAACGAAACTCGGGAAACGACCGTCGTGCTCACTAAGCGGCAGAGGGAGCACGAAAGCGAGGCCGCAACGACCGATTCATTCAGTGAACGTGGACTACGCCTTGGTAAAGAGCGGCGAGGATAGTCGACCGCATTTGCAAATTGAGGTAGAAGGTGTGGAAATGGAGGGGCTTCTGGACTCGGGCGCGAGTCGTATGATCTTGGGAGAGAAGGGATGGTCACGGTTGGAAGCCAAAGGGTTGATTTTGGACCGAGACAGAGTAGAGGAGGTGCGGCTGGCAAATGGAGAGACGTGCGCTGTGGATGGTGTGGCAAGGTTAGAATTCCGTTTAAAGGGTCGTAAATATGTGATAGAAGTACTGGTGATCGCGGCAATTCCACAAGAGGTAATCCTAGGAGTAGATTTTTGGCAGCTTTTTGGAGTCGTGCTTGATATGAAGGGGCAACAATGGACCTCCGTGGCCACTGTAGAGTCAGGAACCGGGAAAGCGCTACGAGGTTGGTCACACTTGATGCAGGGTGAGGTGAAGATTCTGTCGGAGCTATTAGAGCAACAGTTTGAATTGATGGGGGATGGTTTGGGTTGCGCAAAGTCGGTCAGCCACGTCATAAAGACAAAATCGGAACCAATCAAGCAGCGGTATTATCCCGTTTCCCCCGCAGTTCAAAAACAAATAAACCTAGAATTGGACGACATGTTGCGAATGGGAGTGGTTGAGCCATCGAAAAGTGCTTGGTCCTCCCCGATCTTGTTGGTTCGTAAAAAGGACGGTTCCTACAGATTTTGCGTCGATTTTCGCAAAGTAAACGCGGTGTCGGAAAAAGATGCGTATCCGCTACCCTATATCTCGGCAACTCTCGACAAACTTCGAAATGCGAAATATCTGTCGACGCTTGACGTGAAATCGGCGTATTGGCAAGTGCCCATGGCGGAGGAATCTCAACAATACACTGCCTTTACCGTGCCGGGTAGGGGTTTATTTCATTTTCGGCGCATGCCTTTCGGTCTCCACAACTCAGGAGCCACCTGGCAAAGGTTAATTGATACGGTATTGGGGCCTACTCTCGAACCTTTCGTTTTCACTTACCTAGACGATATCATTATTGTCACGGAAACGTTCGAGCGACACTTGGAAGTACTGCGAGAGGTCTTTTCTAGGTTGAGGGAAGGTCTGCGAGTATCGAAAGAGAAATGCCAATTCTGTAGGGCTCAATTGCGGTATTTAGGTTACCTAGTGGATGAAAGAGGCCTGCATGTAGATCCAGAGAAGGTTGAGGCGATTAAGGGATTTCCTAAACCGACATCAGTCAAACAAGTCCGACAACTACTCGGTATGGTGTCGTGGTACAGGCGTTTCATCCCGGATCACGCCACTCTTGTCGCGCCATTAAATGATCTGTTAAAAAAAGGACGTAAGTTTATGTGGTCAGATATATGTGAGCAGGCTTTTGTCGCGTGCAAACAGAAACTTATGGCCGCGCCGATATTAGCCTGTCCTGATTTCGACCTCCCCTTTAAAGTGCAGACGGATGCATCGGATGTCGGAATAGGGGCTGTTTTGAGTCAGGCTCACCCATCAGGAGAAAAAGTGGTCTGCTATTTGAGTCGGGCCCTGTCGAAGCGGGAGAGAAATTATTCCGTCACCGAAAGGGAGTGCTTAGGGGTTGTGTGGGCCATAGAGAAGTTACGGCCATACATTGAGGGTACGCATTTCATTGTGATTACCGACCATCATTCCCTTGTCTGGTTAAAGCAGGTTGGCGAGGTGGGCAGTACGCCTCCAGCAATTTGACTTTGAGATTGTTCATCGGAAAGGGAAGGAGCATTTGGTGCCAGACGCGCTTTCTCGAGCGGTTGTGGAGGTAGGAGACATAGCGACTTCCCCAACGCCGGAGCGATGGTTTGTGGAAATGGTGGAAAAGGTTCGGAACGACCCGCAGAAATTCGCTAATTGGAAAGTGACCGAGAACACTCTATGGAAGCAACTACCAGGCCGTGGGACCGAGAGGGACGTCGAGCCAGTTTGGAAAAGAGTAGTCCCAAAAGCGGAAAGGGGTTCCATACTGTACCGGTGTCATGACGACCCGAAGGCGGGACATCTTGGTGCTACTCGAACGTTGGCTCGCGTTGCCCAAAATTTCTACTGGCCTCGGATGCGGAGAGACATACAGAAATATGTACGTTCCTGTAACGTGTGCCAAGCCTGCAAGGTGGAGAGAAAATCACCGATCGGCTTGATGTCTACGAGGGCTGGCTAGGCCAAATTACCATGGGAACTGGTCAGCGTAGATCTAGTGGGACCATTACCTAGGTCAACGAGAGGGTACACATACATTCTCACAATTGTGGACTATGTCACCAAGTACTCAATAATACTACCAGTACGGACAGCGACGGCATCGGCTGTTTTCCGGTTGTTGGAAGAGAACGTCTTCTTGGTGTATGGAGTACCCAGAGCTTTGATATGCGATAATGGGGTGCAGTTCCGGGGAAAGCAGTTCAAGCGGGCGGTGGAAGAGTATGGCGTTAAGATATGTTTCACCGCGCTGTACCATCCCCAGGCTAACCCGGCGGAGCGCCGTAATCAGGACATAAAATGCATGTTGAGATGTTACGCGTCAGAGAACCATCGCTCGTGGGACCAATACCTGAGTAAAATCGCGTGTGCGCTGAGAACGTATAAGCATGAAGTCACGGGCTTCACTCCTTACTTTTTAAATTTTGGGCGAGAAATGGTCACATTTAGGGAGGATGTGGAGCGGCCAGCAGGAGTGCAAGAGGCGTTTTCACCAGTCAAAAACGCAATTAATTTGGAAAAGATACGGGAGGAGGTGGTCCAGAGGATGAAACGGGCAGCGGTTTCCAGTCAAAAGCGGTATGATCTTCGCCGACGCACAGAGAGCTTTCAGGTGGGACAAAGAGTTTGGCGTAAGAACTACGTATTGTCGGATGCTAGTAAAAATTTTTCAGCTAAATTAGCCCCGGCGTACATCGGACCTTTCACACTGAGAAGGAAGACATCAGCGTGGACATACGAATTGGTCGACGGAAAAGGTAAAAATGCAGGCACTTGGCATGCGAAAGACCTCAAAATGTATGTGGAAGACGAACGGGATTAGCATGGACTTTGGTGGCGGGATTTGAATTTAGAGATACTTTTTTTTTTGTAAGATTAGTAGTAAGTCTCTGTGGTGGTGGGATGCTGACGCAGTAAACATTGTAAAAAAAAAAAAGGTGGTGGGAGTTAGTTTTACAATAACGGTAGGCTACAGCGAGCAGAATTAATATTATTAGGTAACTTCTTTGGCGGGTCGATTAAGTGTTGTAAAAAAAAAAAAAAAAAAAAAAAACAAATAATTGGTGAAGGTTAGTAGAAGTAAGCCTAGTATTAGTTAATAGTTAAATTTTGAGGAGTTAGTCGTATGAGTTATTATAGGGATAAAAAATGAAATAATATACCATAGTTTGGGGCGTGACTTCCGTGCTTCTGTTGAGTAGATTTGATATTTATCTTTTCTTTTCCTTTTTCTCCTTTTTCGTTTTGTTTTTGCGCGGCTCGATTTTTATCTTTGTTTTTTTCCTTCCTTGATTTCCCTCGGTTTTGATCCTAAAACGAGTTCAGTACATTTTAGAATTTTGCATGTATAAAGTAGACATATACCAACACCGTTCATGCCACGAGACGAGACGTACAACACTAACATGCATGGATAGAGGTAGTGTCAGGAAAGAAAGGGGTAGAGTGAAATTCTGGAGTGTATGAGTGTGATAAGACAAATGATCGTGAGAAACAACCCGGAATTCAGATGGGCGTGTTGTTTGATTTTTCGAATAATATTTACTTTCGGCTCGGAATCAAGTATAAAATTAAAATCGGGAGAAAGATTACAGAGAATTCCTACGTCATTCTCTGGGCAGGGGGGTGATGTCACGGGTTCCACTCGATTAAAGATGGAACGCGCGTGAAGGTTGCTCGGGATCGGAAAAAAAAGGGGAAAAGCGTCACGCATTAGGCTGAATTATCTTAGCAATAAATTTAGTTAGGGCACAGCTAAAATATATTGTAAACTCTCGATGACCCGGTGGACGAAGCGGTTCGGCATCATCAGGCCAAAACGGTCGTGGCTGATATTGATTTTTACAACCAGCGTCCGCCTTGACCCGCTGGTGGACGAACCTGTAAAAGGTCGCAGCACTCTTAACAATAATCAAAAGGAATAAGAAACAAAGAAAAACATTAGAACAATTTGGTTTACCTGAGCACTAGACATCGAGGTGCCAGCGATTAGCGAAGCGGCTAGTGTATATACCTCGACGGGTTGTTTCCTTTTGCCGACTACAGTGTCGAAATCAGTAAGGCTCTCCTGGCCATGTATCAACAGCGTTAGACCCATCAACATCCAGGGCATTATCAATACGCGCCGGGCACTGATAAAATGTTGGTTTGGACGCAGCTGGAAAAGATCGAAAGTAAAATGTCGACGCGAAAACGACAGCCACATTACCGATCCGCCACCGCCGTATCAGCCGCAGGATATCTGTAGATCGGACGAGATACCATCTCAGCTTCACGCCTGGCCGGGGAATATTTTCGATACCCGATACATCTATTTTTGTTTACTCGCGATGCATCTGATTACTTATGAAAAGTTGACGCCATACACACGCACTTGACAGATGAAGAAGTTGCAGGCGGCTGCGAGCAAAACAATGAGTAATGTGGACCGGCACACTGCGAAAACATCGCATGCAGAAACAGTACTGCCAGCGGAGTTGCTACACGGGATGAGGTGAATGCCCGGTCGAAGGTGCATTGCACTTATCATGCAAGAGGTGCATGGACATTTACGGGCGAGCTAAACGGTCCAAGGAAGAAGTACCGCGTAAACTGGACTCGGGACAGATAGTGGAGGTTCCGTGTGGAAGGCCACGAGAGCACGGTGGTCATTCGGCGACTAGGAAGAGGTGATATTGGTCGAGTGGTTGCAACTGGCGGAGTTTTAACATACTTTCTTTTCTTTTCAAAATTACCACGAGAAACCGTGAAGCTAGTGATTGGTGGTAGAACCTTTTCGGAGGGAAGTACGAGAAGAGAAGATTTATTGAAACTTGTGGAGAACGGCGAACGAAGGTGGTTACGACTGAACGAGAATTTCGAGTAGATCGCGCTATCGAATTTGGATTGCGATATTGGCGCATGGATTTGATAACGTTAAAGCGGCACGTTAGCGAAATAACGAGACGAAGAAGACATATCAGGGGAAGCACCGGTGATCGCACGGCAGCAAGATCGACGGCGGACAGGCGAATCTTCGAGGAAAATTGAATTACAGCGGCACGTTAGTGAAATGTCGAAGTAATAACGAAACGAAGAAGACAGATCAGGGGAAGTACCGATTATCGCACGGCAGACGATCGACGGAGGTCAGGCGAGTCTACGAAGAAAATTTAAATTAGAGGTACGTCACGAAAAGAGTTAGTTTTAGTTAGTAAGAATAAGAAGAAAAGAAACAAGACAGTAGAAAGAAGAGGTAGTTAATCGATGTAAAGATTGTAGAGAAACCGTTAGATTTCGATAATTGTTATTTGAAGTAAAATCGCGGCGCCGTGTTGGATTGTGTTTAGATAGATAGTGATAACATTAAAGTTCATTGAAGATTGTATAAACAATTGTGACGGGTGTTTTTCCTCGGTGATTTAATTGATTTAGTTGATATTCGATTCGGGGAAAAGAAGATAGAGCCGCACCGAGTTCTCGTTTCGCGGTGGCGGTAGTGTTTGGCAGCAGCGGGTTTTCGGAAACGAGTGGCGCCCGAACTCACCCCTCTCTAGTGAGCTAAGTCGCCCGAGGCTGCCCCCTCGTTCTGAGCTCAAGAGATCGAGGTTATTTGTACGTGATAAGGGTCTTACGGTAACACACCATTCTATCTGCTATTCCCAAACTATTTGAAAAAATCATCTACTGCAAACTTTATCCTCTGGTCAACGCTCGACTGAACGAGCAGCAGCATGGATTTAGGAAAGGTCGTTCTACTACAACTAATCTTATGGTGCTTGTTTTTGATGTTTTGTGCAAAATGAAGAAATGTGATCAAATTGACGCAGTCTATACAGACTTTAGCAAAGCATTCGACCGAGCTGATCACTCCATTTTGATCCCCAAGCTGAAACAATTCGGATTTGGAGGATCTTTACTTAAGTGGCTTGGCTTTTACCTCCACGACCGCTTGCGATTCGTGAAATTCCAAGGTCTTATTTCTAAGAAAAATGACGTTTAATCCGGTGTACCTCAAGAAAGTCATCTTGACCCTCTTCTTTTTAATATTTGTATATCTGACATATCGGAGGTTTTATCTGATATTCCTCATTTACTATATGCGGACGACCTCAAAATCTACCATGTCATCAGGTAACAATCTGACGCAACCTTTTTCAGTCTAAACTGAACTCTCAAGACCATTGGTGCTCCGCAAACAAGCTCCCTCTTAACATTGCCAAACACCGCGCAATTAGTTTCTCTCGCAAAACTGCACGCGTTCATTATACATACCGCCTCAACAACACGACACTCAGCAGGGTTGACAACATATTAGATCTCGGTGTCATCCTGGATGAAAAGCTCCACTTCAATCAACATTACGATAGAGTGCTTTCGCGAGCAAGTAAAAAACTTGATTTCATTAAGAGGGAAAAAACATGTAACTCCTAAAAAAAAATTGATTTTTTTTATTACATCAAAATGTTTGAAATGCTCTTAAAACAAACCAAAAAAAGTTTTGAAGCGATATTCGTATTAGTTCTCGAGTTATAGTCAGTTAAAGGCAGCGCGGCGTTCCCCAGGTCAGTGAAGCTTTAAAACTTGAAACGCGTTTTTCTCAAAGTAGTACTTTTTCAACTGCTTTACAAGATATCTCAAAAAATATTGAATCGATCTGGCTCAATTTTATACCGCATCTACAAAAGAGTATTAACTCCTGGTTGAACCTAAATCTTATTGTAATTTCAGAAAAATAGTTTGTTTATTAATGTTTAAAGTGTGATTTTTTTGAAAAATAATCGATATTTATGTTTAATCTAAAATTAATGTAAAAATTTAAAATATTTTTGTAAATTTTATTGGTTGAATTACATATTTCATATTTTTTTTCTCTGAATGTTGCAAGTTCCCCGGAAAAGGTTCACATATGAATTACATATTTCATTTTTTTTTTCTCTGAATGTTGCAAGTTCCCCGGAAAAGGCGTTAAGTTGTACGAGGCAGTTTTTGATGTGTTTTTTTTTCTTTCGCTCGCATCGCCGCCATTTTGTGTTGAAATTTATTAAAAAATGATTTTCATTTACTGTGAAACATGTATTTTAAGGATTTAATGTTAAACATTTTCTGAATGAACAATATACATATTTTAATTCAATCTGAAATTAGCAATTTTTTTTTTATTTTACATGTATTTCCCCCCTTAAGCGACGAGCTAAAGAGTTTAAGAATCTCTGGGTTACAAAATCTTAATATATTTCACTCGTGCGTTTTCTTCTTGAATATACGTGCACTATCTGGAACCCGGCCTACGAAATTCACAGCCAAAGCTTTGAGTCTTCCAGAAGCAGTTTTTACTGTTCGCTCTAAGAGATCTTTTAAACCCTTATGATTTCAGTAATCTACCACCATACGAATATCGCCTCAAATGTATTAACTTGCTACCCCTTGCGTCGAGAAGATTAATGCTATCTGCCTGCTTCAGCTTTGATGTCATCAGAGTCGTGGCTAATGTCGCCTACTTGAAAGAAAAGTTTGTGCTCAATCAGCCCCTGAGAGTCACTAGATCCCGACGATTGCTTATTAAATACCAACACAGCACAACATATGCAGCAAACGTATTATATATATATATATATATATATATATATATATATATATATATATATATATATATATATATATATATATATATATATATATATTTATATATATATATATATATATATATATATATATATATATATATATATAAATACATAAATATATATATATATATATATATATATATATATATATATATATATACATAAATACATATATATGTATATATATATATATATATATATATATATATATATATTAATATTTATATATATATATATAAATATATATATATATATATATATATATATATATATATATATATATATATATATATATACGATACCGGCGACGTTGGAAACTTAGAAATAATTGAAGAAATAATGGATCATCGGGCATATGTATATCAGTGGCGTGGCGTGACAATTTTCCGAAGGGAAGCAATTGGTTGATGTCCATGGTTGATTACGCTTTCCGCAAATTCGTTACGTGTAATAGAACCCCTCTATAAAAGCATCCAGGAATTACTACCGGGGACGTGATAGTAGATATTCTGTATTCTTATGAAAATAAAAGTTCACAGTCCTTCACATAATAAGAAACCATATCAATATTTATCAGTAAAATAATAACATTCCCAGAACTAGAAATATAATATTTTTAAAAGTGGCCAAACTTCGAAGAATTGAAAAAGTTTAAAAATCTGAAACCTTGAGTTTATTTTAACAATTGTGCTATCAATTATTTCGACATAAGCACTTGTAAAGAATAGTGCAACATTCTCATTGTTGTCAATTACGCACCTTGCTCTTTTACGACGCTGTGGTGTTTCGCAAATCGACCATAATTCGTTCCCGATTTCCGTGAAACTGTTACTTAAAGATTGAATTAGATCTGAATATGATACAGTATATTACTTTGTTAGGACTGAAATATATCGAATAGTATGTATTATTTTGTTTTTTTTTTTTTGGATAATCATTTAACAGCAAAATAAACTCCGAATCTTGAAGTAAAATAAAAAGCCCACTCTCACTATTAACGATCTCTCCGTATCAATTAGCACTATCATTTTCAGTTATATATTCCACGAGTTATTTTAATTGCTCTTTACTATAGAAAAATTGATAAAAATAAGTCCAACGTTTTGGAGCTAATTTTGGAAGCATTTTTTTGACGAATAAATACACAGCACATAAACTCACTGTCGTTATTGAAAAACTAGTAATAGATTGGGGAAATATCTACATTCGCGTATACAATTGAACGATTCAGTAAAATGAAATTTAGTCGATTTGCGAAGAAATGAATAAATATTGCGTTTTTATACATTTCTTTTGTATATGTTTGCAATCCGGCTATTTTGGCAGATATTACAGAGGCTCCTCAAGACTTTGAATTTTCGAAAACTATGCAAAACAAGGTTAAATGAACGGGACGCAGTTTGGTTATCAGAAACATGTGTGAGATTTATGAAAGTTTCTTTAACTGCACCAGAAGAAGTAAAATAACCAAAGGTTGCTGAAAGTTGTAATCGATATGATATATCGGTGTTTTTTTCTAATATTATTGCCATCAATTTGCTTTTGTAAATTTCATTAAATTTCAATATTTTTTTTTGGAAATCAACTAACGAGATCGTTTTTAATATAATTTCATGTTCCGGAAGAAAGATTTATTGTCTTTAGGCGATTTACCCCTATTGCAAGAATAAACATTTTCATTATGACTATGTTATGCTTCTTCTTGACATCCTAAATGACACACAATCTTTATTAGAATCTTCATTGTTTCTCATTTTCTCCTAACTGTGAGCAATATGCCTGAATATTTATATTGACTACTCAGCAATACTTCAAATTACCGGAATCAAACTTGGAAAGTAAAAGGACCTGAATTGAATAGATCAATGCTATTTCTACCTTGCCTGTTCACAGCTTTAACATTATTTAAATTACAAAATCCGATGTTTCGCTAAATGTCTGAAACACTTGAAAATAGCACACATGTCTAGCAAAACTATTTTTGTTTAATATTACAACCGATAATCCGTTCCGAGTTTTTCATTTATTAATTTTGCGATCAAGCTGTCGAGTAGGTACATCTCTTTGTTATAAAGACAATTTTCGAATTCGGTTTCGATCGGTCCTGGTTGATGATGTCCAGTGAAATAAAAATTAAATAAGTTGACGAATTCTAAAATTCTGACCTACAGAACAAGTGAACACATTCACCTATTTCAACCTTTCACGATTTCAAATATCAATCAAAAGTATCATGCAATTTTACACAGTAATTTTACACATTCAATTCTACACAATTCTAGTCTACAACTTCACCTATTACTACCAAATCCTATAGGCTATAAGTGACTAAAAGCCTTCGCCAATTCAAAACACCTTCATAAAAGTTTCTATACAAAATAGAACATACAAAAAATAATGTCATAATATAAATCATAAATAAAACACATAAAATAACGGCTTATTGAATCCACAGCTTCTGGCAACGCTGTCACATATCGTAACTCAAATTCGCTCACAGCAAGCATTTTTCATTCACAAAAAATCTGTACAAGCAAAGTTAAATTATAACAATAACAATTTACCCTGCTACTAGTGAGGGGAACGCAGAAATAAGTTCCACAGTAGTCATGCATTCGCAGCTCCACTCTCAGTCTCTCTCTTGAGAAGATAATTTCCCCTTGGAAGCAACATCTTCATTGCTTCCAAACAGATCGTATACACACATTTTTTTTTAATGACGTCACAGTCTAGTCTACATGGGATCAAATAAATAGTCGTAGATGCAATTTTTACGTTGCTTCCAAGCCGTTGTTGTGCTTTCATTACTTGCATTCTGTGGTGTTACCAGATCAACTGTGTGAGATGTTCACAATTTGATTTAATAATTTTTTTTAATAAATGTTTATACACTTATACACGATTATTTAACGATTTCGAAAAAAAACAATTTAAAATTTTTGTCAGCCAAATGCAAGGGAAGCAATGCTTCCCTTGCTTCCATGAACGCCACGCCACTGATGTATATTACAACTTTCAAGAGAAGTTTGGATCCAAGCGGTGGAAAATCGTGTGTTTCAAAGGATTTTTACTTTCAATAAGATAATGATCCCAAGCACATGGCTCATAATACTAGGATGTTCTTGGCGTACAAAACTCCGCATTTGCTTAAAACACCACCGCAAAGTTCGGACCTTAATCTCATTGAGCACATGTGAAATATGCTAGAAAAAGGGATCAGGACCTAAGTTGAAACAAGCTCTTCAGCAGGAATGGGCGAAAATAGAGCCAAGCTATGCAAAAAAAACCTGTAGAATCGATGCCACACCACCTTAAAGCCATGACTAAAAACAAAGGCTTCCCAACTGAATATTAACAAAAAATGTATCTTTAGCTTTTAAGATTTTTCATAAACTGTTTCGCAAGTGTACGAAGACTTTATTGGAGGCAAATTGTCGACTTTGTTTTATTTTTAATTAATAACTTTGTAATGAATAATTCAAATGGATTTTGTTTCCAAATAAAAATGTTTAATTGATAAATCTGCATCTTCCTCAAATTCTCAAACTTCCTCAAATTTCTTGCAACAATTTATTGTTTTTTATCACTTGAGTTTCAAATAGATGCTGTACGAAGACATTATTGGTACACCGTACTAATAGATAGTATAACAAGTATAGCACTTTACTGGTCCTCGATCTAATCAATTTTATTTTTATCGGTTTCCTCTGATTTGTTTAACTCTCTTTTGATTTATGTTTAGAAGCATTAACTCCATCCAATGAACTATTCAAAGCTTGAATTTTTTTTTTAAATTTTGAAAATTTTAAGAAAACTGTCCCAAAAAATTTAGCCTATTAAGCTAATAAAATGGAAGTTTCTAGAGAAAACCGACACCAATCTCTAGTCTACTTAAAATTTCAATATGCACCTATTTTCAAAATCCATTTGCCTAATTTAACCAAGTGCACTAATAGTTCCTAGCCCACAGTTCACAAAAGCGCCCCGCCATCGAAAAACTGGTTCACAGTCTCCATCGTTTCATATGTTCACTGATCTAAAAAACAAAATGTTTTCAGGTAGCCTGGTCTGGAATCACCAATCACAATAAATTCGTATATATCAAGTTCTCCAATAACTATATCTACATAGATATGCTTTAGAAATAAAGTCATCTATAGCAGTATCTATACTCCCTCAGTCGCGGGTATATCTATACACTTGCATACATATGAGACACAAGAGATTATTAAGAACGATCTTAGAGACTTTGCTATACCTATAGACAACCTGCCTCCGTCTGCAGTTTTGTGTTTCCAATTGAGAATGAGGAGATCAGGACTCAATCGCATGCGAGAAACTGAATCGTAAAAACTGGTTTCGATCACCTCAAGAACACCTTGAAAGAATTTTCAGGCAACGAATTCTTCAGTTGTGTGCCCGTGCTCTAGCGGAATGTGAATAAGAACAAGTAATACCTTATCCGTGGTATCTATTGGAGGCAGTGAGTGGGATCCCTGATACCTAATGTCTACTGGTCGAACAGGTATGAGATGCACCGCTGTCTGTTTCCCGTATGGGGCCTGACCTGGTCATGCAGTCTAATTTGAGTTAACCACTGGCACAAAACAAACAAAAAATTCGGATGAGTTGTAGACAAAACTTCAGTTGGCAATCGTAAAGTTTCCAATCGAAAAATCTAGATCCACATGCACAGATCACTATCTTCGTTGATCAATTTTCTGGTCCATCAATCGGGTTTAGTTTTATCTGCATCGTTTGAGCATCTAATGGACATTAACATTCTTCATTGTTTTATTTGACGATTACATTTGCTAAAACCGTGTTAGCATGATCAACGATCTCTGACTCTAGGTCTGGTGCATCAACAGACAAAAAAATTCTGTCGCATCTATTGCAAAAATATTTGAATAGCGTATGCGCGAAATTTCTATAAATAAATTCAAAAGTCTATTCGTCGCTTCGGCACCAACTGCAAGAGCAAAAACGGTACAATATTCCATAGCGCTCTTCAGGGTCGCAGTGATCGAGGAAGGAGCGTAGGCTTTGTGTGTTGCTAAGTGAATTTTGTTTGCAGTACTAGAAAGCCGTAAGATCTTTGTATTGCCGTATAGATCATTGATTTGCGTAGGACAAATATTTGCCAGGAAGTTTTGTAACATGGTGAAGATACAATCTGACATGCTTCCTATGTTTTATGCAAATGCTAAGAAAATTGTCTGGCTGACCCTGCAATCACGATCAGTGATATTCCTGTGAAATGAAAACATATTTCTGGAGAAGATTTGCCTTAGGGACAACTACCCAAAAATACGTCAAATCCATCGGTGATAAACGCCTGCTGAACGCGCTTCAGCCTTTTTTATGAGACTGAAAATCGATCAGCTTAATAAATATATTAATAAAGATTTAAAGGTATTATGCAGCATAATCATAATTATTCTTTGTAGACAACCCAAAATAGGAAAGCTTTTTTCCATCCATCTGCTAGTCGTTGTCAAAATTTACGCCTATAAACATCAGTCCAATCAATTGATCATGAAATATGCAACAAATAAAGTGTTCGCCAGACGCGATCAAGCACAACAAACGAAGAAACACCCTGACTAGGCCGTTTTTGAAGTACTACTTACGAGCAATATAGCAAAGCACCAGCAATAATCAAGGTCTTTGCAGTGAAACAACATCAAGTTCATTGGCGGAATTCAACGATCTGCAGTGATCCATTGCATCGGCGGCAATTGCAACAGCAGCAACGACTGCAACGACGAAAAAAAGTGCACGTTTTAATGCAAAAGTAGTGGCGCCCGTCTATTATAGATTTTCTGGTTTTTTGCAATGCAACTGTAACCAGTACTGCACTCACTTCTTTTGTCTACTAGCTTCATGAGACACTCACTTCTTGCGCATGTAAACCATGTGTAGTGCAAGTACACGCACACGTTGTTGCCACTCCGCTATATGCCCAATGGACGATGTAATGTAACAGGCAATACGCAACAACAACGAACTTCCAATCTTTGTGCAACCATGCGAACACACATATCTACTACATGCAAATATGTGAAAATAAATAAACCGAGTATGAGACCAAAAAAAACGAGAGTGCGGCACGATGCAAGCAAGCAGGGGCAATAGTAATCAAATGCACCTACGCGTGCGCGCCAAGTTCTTCTATACTTTGTACACGTATGAAGGTTTTCTCCCTTTGTTTGTTTCGAGCTGGTTATCTCCGGGTTCGATGGAATATGATTGAAGTTGCACACTAGCGGGGAAACATATCTCCGATAATGATGGATCAGAGGGTCTATGGTAAGTGATAGGAGGTACAGAATGGTTAATTGTGTTATGGTATGGTATTATTTGCGGATTACAATTGGTGGAAACGATGCGGGTGGTTGATCGATAAGTGCTTAAAAGATAAAGTTTGATGATACGTGGAACGAGGTTACGGATAATACAGAATGTCTGAAGCTAGTTTAAAAAAACTCGAGCGTACCTGAACCGCTAGAAATACTAACTTTCGATAAACAATAGAAGAATCGAGCAGATTTTGAGTGCATATTCTACAACACGTGCTTCAACATGTTCCGAGGGCGAAACCACTTTGATTTCACCAATGCATTACAGCTTATTAGGTGGAAAGGTTTTCAGGCAGGGACGGCTCGTCTATGTACGCAAAAAAAGCAGTGCTTCCCTTGCTTAAACAAATGACAAAACTCCATTGCTACTTTACATTAAGTGGTTTTCTTTTATAACAGTCCAACTAGAGAGCTTTTAAGGTAAATTTGCAGCGATGCAAGGAAAACTCAAGCGCTTTACTACAAATTATAGCGTGAATTGAATGGTATGTAGTGCTACATACCATTCAATTCATAATATACAGTTTATTGCAGCGCATTGAGATATACTGCATAGAACACTGAAGTGATCTTGCTTCAATGCTCAAACTTGTTATTTTCGCATAGATCTACTTAGACGCTTTGCTTAAATGATGCCCACATAAAGTTTGCAATCAATGTACTCAAATTGCATCGCAGACGCTGCTCATTTCTTAGCGTCTCGGTGGATAGAGAAATTTAGAAAACCCTTGCCCGTCAACCCGCTAAATTACCCTGAAATCTTTGTGAATGAATGAAATTCAAACGCTGGAAAGTCAGCAGTGTCTCTGTTATGTTTCTGTTACAAAATCTGTAGGTTCTTTTCTGCTCCTCTCCTTACGAGTTGTTCCCCTTTTGATTTGATGCATTTTATGTTTTGTTCGAATGGTTCGTTCATGTGGAGAATAGGATATGTAGGAGGTACATTGTTTCGTGTGAAAATTTCCCCAGATCGGTTTTTTGTATCTGCTTTGGTTTTGCTTTCTCAAAATGAATTTCTCGGTTCAGGTGCTTTTGGTATTATGACCAATTGATTGCTTTGGACGCCTGTGTTGATGTTATGTTTAATTTGAATCTCTGCAGTTCTTTCTTTAGCATTTAAGCGCTGGGCACATATGTATAAAACGACTCAGCGTGGCGTACGTCAAGTTTTGAACGCCGTGAATCTGTAATGCATCGAATAGTATTACTCGTATTTCGGCCACACAGAATGCTATACGCCGGCGACATACTTTTTCGACCGCGACAGCTAACGCCAGAGTTGTACAAAATTACCAAATCGGTCGGGCGTTGAGGACGTCGTCATAGTCTTATATGTGAGAAAACTGGTTGGCTGATAAAAAAAAGTATTCTTGCATGAAGATTCGCATAAGTGATGGTTAACGTTGTCGCCTTGTGTGGCATAGCCAAATGACTAAACGACTGTGTATCACTGCTCGTGATGTCCATGACGTCCGATCGCGTTCTGTGTGGCCAGCGCTATACAGTTTACACTAGGTGCATTTTTACTTCTTCGCAAAAAAGCACACCTGCTATAATTCTTTTGACTTGAATGTTTTATGTTGTCAGTATGAATATGGTCGGCTATCCATAGATAAAAAGGTAATTGTTAAAGTAAATTATAAAGTGAGATTCGTTAATGTGAAAGCGTATTGAATAGATTTTGTTTCGAAAAGTTGATATTTAACCGTTCAATATGGGTTTTAAAGTGGAAGATTTACCGCGACAATTTTTTTCATCTAGACCTATTGACCAGAAAAGGATGTTATTAATTCGAGACAGCCAATACCACTAATTATGCTTAGTTAACCGTTCGCAAAAAGTAACTAACTATATTAGGCACTTTTCTTGTCAATTTTATGAAGAATTTATTTTTCTCGTGGTATTATGTTTTAAATATATTATGTTATGTGCCCTTGCAAATGTTCTGTGCTCTTGTTAAATTTATGATTATTCTTTTTGCTGTATCATCTACTCATTTCCTGTTTCTTCTTCTACTGCTTCTAATTTCTTACCTTCAAACCATAATCCTCACACCATCTCACCCTAGCAAGAGTGCTCTAAATCTTCACGTGGTTTTAACTGCGCAAATTGATTTATTTTGTGTTTTGATAAGCCCTTGCTCAAAGCAATTAAAATCACAGAAAATAAAATTGTCTAATTAGAGCGGGATTTTTTTTATACATACTTCATAAATACGAGTAGCAAGCATAAATTCTAAAAGATCATTTGGCATTAACGACATTGAATATGTGCTGCGATATATATAATACAGACAGAAGAAGACTGAAAATGGTAGACCAAATTATGTAATTATTTTTTTCAGATCGATGCACACCTATCTAATTTAATTTGCTAAAAGATGCATCAAATTCTCAATTTGGAGCTATTAACAACCTTGAACCACATATTTAGCCTGTAATATGTTTTGTCACGGTTGCCACTCGAAGATGTCACGGTACTCACGCGAACAAAAGAAGGGCGGTGCGCGAAGGGCAATCGAGTCCGGGGAAAAACACCTCGCGGTAGGCCAAATTGTATGGTTAGGAAGTAGGTGGATCGAGCCATCAACGCCTAGCGACCCTACGGATGAAGCAGTTCGGCATCGTCAAGCCAAGACAGTCGTGGTCGAAAAATCAACACCACAACCAGCGTCTGCCTTGATCCGCCGGTGGACGAACCTGCGGAGCTGCCTGGAACACAACACAAAACAATGTAGCCATCCGAACAACGAGACGTATGCGAGCGCCGAACGTAGTAATGGATTTTACGAACACACGGACCTAAAAAGTAAACATAAACCGAGATATCCTATTATGTTTCCGAACTAGGAATATAGTTGTACGAAACGAATTCACAACAGCGAAATCCAGGTTATTACCGTCGCGTGATTTGACAGATAAAATAGATAAACAAGTTATAGACGGCTGCAAACGAAATACTGGGAATTGGGCGCATGCGCAATTCAATATGGGAGAACGCAAGAAACATCGCATGCAGCATTAGTACTGCCAGCAAGAACTCGAGCAAGATAGGGTGAATGCCCGACCACAAAGTGCATTGCTCTAACCATGCATGATAGAAGTGCATGATAGTTACAAGCGGGCTCAACGGTCCGAAGAAGTACCGCGTAAACAGGACTTGGAACAGATAGTCGAGGTTCCGTGTGGAAGTCAACGAGAGCACTGTGGTCATTCTGCTACGAGGAAGAGGTGAATTTGGTCGAGTGGTTGCAACTTGCGGAGTTTAACATACATTCTTTTCTTTTCAAAATTTCCACGACGAAAACCGGGAACCTGGTGATTGAATGCAGAACCTTTCGGATGGGAATACGAGTAGAGAAGATTGGTTGAAACTGGTGGAGAACGGCGAGCGAAGGTGGTTACGACGTCGACAGAACGAGAATTTCGAATAGTTTGCGCTACCGAATTTGAATTTCGATGTTTGCGCGAGGAATTTGATAACATTACAGCGGCACGTTAGCGAAATAAACGAAGCCGACGTATCAGGGGAAGTATCGGTTACGACATCGACAGAACGAGAATCCCGCGTAGTTCGCGCGATCGAATTTGAATTTCGATGGAATGAAATCTGAACGAGGAATTTGCTAACATTACGGCGGCACGATAACGAAGGAAACGAGTACAACGTATCAGGGGAAGTACCGGTTATTTGTTCGGCAGGAAATCGATGGAGGTCAGGCGAATCTAGGCGGTAGATGGAATTGGAGGTACGTCACGTGAAGAATTAGTTCTAGTTAGTAAAAACGAATCAAA
Organism: Nemotelus pantherinus; assembly: GCA_963978885.1. Lineage (NCBI taxonomy): Eukaryota > Metazoa > Arthropoda > Insecta > Diptera > Stratiomyidae > Nemotelus > Nemotelus pantherinus. The sequence continues at coordinate 109,102,631 of OZ022263.1, read as the reverse complement.
ACAGTAGAAAGAAGAGTTTGTTGATTATTGTAAAGATTGCTAAACCGACATAGCTCTATAAGTTCTATTTTAAGAAAGATCGCGGCGCCGCGTTAGATTGTGTTTCGATTGAAGAGATTACATTAAAGTTCATTGGAGTTTGTAATGGAAAATTGTGACGGGTGTTTTTCCTTAGCGGTATAGGTGGTTTGCGTTATTTTAGGGGTATTTGAATCGGGGGAAAGGAGTTAGAACCGCACCGAATTCTCGTTTCGCGGTGACGGTAGTTTTGGCAGCAGCGGGTTTCCAGAAACGAGTGGCGCCCGAACTCACCCCTCTCGAGTGAGCTAAGCCACCCGAGGCTGCCCCCTCGTCCTTTGCAGGAGGAATCAGGGCTATTTGCGTGGTGACGAGGGTCGTACGGGAACAGTTTTCAGCTTAATGTTTATAATGTTGAAAATTTTTTAGAGAAATACGTATTCTTTGTTTTGCTTTCAAATACATAATTTGAAGTTTTCTGAGATTATTGATCTTAGTGAGTAAGAAAATCACTGAAACAAGCTGTTGGCAATCAATTACTAACTTTTAATACAAATATGGTCAGCATTAACCTACTTGATTTTTTACATGATATTTCAACAAACTCGCAGGTATATTTTACTACGCGCTTCATATACTTACCTATAATAAATGCCTATATATTCTGCTTGTGCTTCCCTGAGTCTCAAAGCACCGAGCCGCCACTTGTTTCAGGATTACCACTTGCATGAATTTCAATGCGCTTGGTGACATCTCACACATTTCAAATCATGTTTGCATATATTTGCACGATGCCCAACTTGACAGCATCGAAAACAAGCTCCCTGATTGGCCAGCTTTCTCCTTTTATGTTGCAACGTCCAAATATCTGTTTTCCTGCAATCTGCCGTGAGATGGCTGCCACTACAAAATATACATTGCTGAGATTGATAATTCACCAAATCAGCTGCTGTTCTCGTAACAATTTCCCTCCTATAGGGTTTAATATTCCGCTCTTTCGGCTGATTATTCTGGAATGTATCCGAAGCTAAAGCAAGATGTTGCTCGTTGTCTACTTCCCGCTTGATAAACGCCATCAAGCTCAACAGCCGATGTTCCATTGGCGCGGAATTATCAACATCTGATTTTGTAAAATCGACAGACCGCTGCCACACACGCAGTAGTTGACTTGGGATGCAGGATTCAATCAATGGGAAAAGCATTGCTGCACATTTGTCCGCGGTAACACCTAACGTTTCAAGAGCCCTCATATGCGCCTCCAACTTGTCGTACAACGACATTAAATCAAAACTGGTTTTTGTCACTGAATTCTGTAGAATAATTTTCAATAATTCACGCACATAAACCTCTATCTGAAGATCTTCGCGACCGAAACGAGCCTTCAAACTCTCAACAATTTTAGGATAATTTTCACCGGTCGCGGGAAAACTCTCAACCAGCCGTCGAGCTCTACTTTCAACTATCGTCGCTTGTACTAGATAATGTACCTTGTCACAATCGTCAATTTCAGGATCAGCGTCAATTTTGGCAAATTGGCTCCAAAATGGCAGCCAATCTTTCACATCGCCACCAAAACGTTTCAATTCAATGGTTGGCAGCTTATATTTCCGCCGTCTAACAGTACTTGATGCCTGACTTGCACCATCCCCTTCACATGCCGACTCCGCGGCACTGTGTGCGTCGGTCTGATGACCTTGAATTTGTCCTTTTACTTCAAAGTATCTCATATCATACGAGAGACAGCTATTTAGCTCTGCCTGCAACTCCTCTTCGGTGGCCTCGTCCAAAAGCGCCTCGTAGAGCTGTTGGTTGCCGTCAAGCAATTTTTCATATCTTCTTTCAGTTACATCCCGGACCGCAAAAAGCTTCCCCTTATCCGGTTGCTGACTCTGCAGCAAGGTTTCCAAATCGCCAACTGTTTTTGTGAATGCTCCTCTGAGCACAGAACGATTTTTTTTTAGACGATCCATCGTTGCCGGGTCCTGTCGCGGTCGCCACTAATGTTGAATTCGATACCCGAAACTACGATGGATTTAAAACAAAACCGAATTTATTTTCTAATTATCGTCTCTCTTAGACGAGCCAATGTTTTCACAACAGCAATTAACTGACTACTAAACTTCTATTATTTTTCACAAAAAATGGCAGCTCGTTCAGAGCCTACTAGTATAAAATGTTCTTAGCATGGACAAGGTCCCAGGCGGGAAATAGAATAACTCAAATATAGCTATCGTTCGCAACACGGGCCTTCTGAATGTTGGCGTTGAACCCGTATTCAGCACCAGCAAACCCAACCTCGATGCCATTTCGACTATGCGCCACCCGCGAGTGTTTTCGGTGGGCATGCCCCACTCCAACGCCCTTGCATTGAAGTCACCCCCTACGATGACGTTGCCGACAATGCCACGGAGAGAGTCCTCCAGTGAGCTAAGCTTGTCTCCGAATTCCTGCATTGAGTCGTTCGGGGACAAGTAGCAGCTCACAAAGGTGACTTCTCCGTATGTCATCCACACGTGACCATTTCCTGAGCCGCGGCCACCAATACGGGCCCTCTGCCCGTATTAGTACCCCGTAGCATCTGCCAGCCAAGCGGACGAATGCCTCCCCCTATAAGGCTCGCTGATCAGTACGATCTGAGCCTTATGCTCGCAGACTAGCTGCGTGAGGAGGTCGTCTGCAGCTCTAGGTCGAGAAGCTCGATTTTGACTCAAGGGGTCACAAGCTTCACGTCCCACTGGCCATCTACGGCAGCCCGGATCGAGTCCTGCAATTTCGTTCGATCGTTCGTCCGCGCAATTTCCAGAAGAACCCCCGCTTGTGCGGTTTTCCTTATGCGTCGTACTTGTGTACCAGTTTCATCTGGGGAAACATTTTGACGGATGGCCCCCAGGATCTCCGCGTAGGTTTTCCCCGGGGCTGGTTTGACGATTACAGCATCAATTTTCTTTCCCCGCTGTCTCCGCCTATTCTTTCCCTTCTTCTTTTTCTTTTCTACCATTTCTTTGTTTTCGCCCTTTTGGACCCCCTTTTTCTGCACTTATTCTGAGCCAGCAGGTACCACCAGTAGTTTAGCGACGTTCACCTTCTTCTTTTTGTGGGTGACCGTCACCCACCTCCTTAAATCGGATGCTGGCACCTCCTTCCTGACCCGGATTTCTTGTGTGTCTTCAGGACTAGACTCGGCCACGGGCTTATTCTGCCGTGGCCGATCCAGTCCCGGGACCCCTACAGGGGTGGCTGCCTCAGCAGTCTGGTCTTCCAACACTCGCTGATACTCCAGTTCTGCCTTCTGCCAGTTCGTTCTGCAGGCGAAGATGACTTCAAATGCCTCCTCCAACTCGAGCATACCGTCCTTAACGTGCTTTGATATGTTTTTCTGCACGTTGGCGGCCTGAAACATTTTTCGAAGGATATGCTGGCACTTCCTCAACATATCCTCCTCAGCCACTCGCTCGCGCTTAATATACTCCCTCTTGGGAGACGCACGTTCTGGTGGGAGTTGTTGCGGTGTCGTTTCCTCCACCACTCCCGTCTCTGCACTTTCACGCGTGTGACTCCTCGGAGTCTCCAGAGCACTGCTGCTATGATCAGCATTTTTAGCAACTTGCGCATCTGTTGCGCATACGGAGCTGATCGTTCCCTCGCTTCGCGTTTGAGTGTTCGGCAGGGGAGGCGTCCTCTGGACTCTCGGCCTCCTCGCAAACGCAAAGCGGTCTATGGTGGCGCCTCCTTCGCCCTGCGTCGCCGCTGTCGTCTCCACGTTTGGTTGTCCGTCTGTCTTGTCTTGTGTCTTGTCTGTAAATTTTGTTGTTGTTGGCGTCATCAATGCTTATGGGTCCCAACTCAAAGCCGCTATCTCCACCCGGATGTGCAGTCGCCTTAATGACCTCGTGGTAATCTATGCAAAGCAAGGAGGCCGACGCGAGGGTTGATCACCAGCCTTCATGGGGCTGGATCTCAGAGCCAGGTCAGCGCTAATCGGGAACAATGTCAACCGAACCTGCACCACCAACTCAACGGTGCGGGCTTCGAACGTACTCTGAGACTTGCCAGGTTTTAACGGGACGGAGACGGCATGACATCAGCCTGGAGCAATTCACGCTCGGATTTCACTCCGGCGGTACCGCGCATAAAGCCACTAGGTCCAGAATGCCATAACTGCCAGCCCGGATGCATATTTCCCAATCGTTGGTCGTGCCTTAAACCATTTATCTAAGCCAGGTCATGCCACAAAAGTCGTTATTGCCATAGCCACAAATTCCAATCGTCAATCAAATCGCAAAAATCATTAGAAAAGCCGAGCCGTACCAGTTGTTGAGCCATTTGGCGTTACCCGGGGTGCACCGCGAGGAGGCGGCCCAACATTACTATTGTTGACAATTGGATTACCACTGTTTGGCCATTAATTAAACAAGAATTCCACGTTGATAACATATTCAATGCCGACGAAACTGGCCTTTACTATAAATTGACTCCCAACAGAACTTTAAAATTTAAAGGAGAGCAGTGTAAAGGGGGAAAGCAAGCTAAGGATAGAATAACACTTTTAGTATGTGCCAACATGTCGGGATCAGAGAAACGAAAGCTGCTAGTAATAGGCAAAGCACAAAATCCGCGATGTTTTAAAAACGTGAAGAGTTTATCTGTTAATTATCGTGCAAACACCAAGCCATGGATGACATCTGACATTTTCACCGACTACTTACGGAAATAGGATGTAGAATGTACTAGAAACAAACGGAAAATTTTCTTGTTAGTGGTTAATTGCCCAGCGAACCCAACAGCTGACCAGTTACGATCCATTAAGCTTGTTTTTATGCCACCAAATACTAGTTCGTTACTTAAACCCATGAACCAGGGTGTTATACATGCCCTAAAAAGTCGCTATCGGCAAGCTCTTTTGTTAAATATAAAAGCGAATGTTACTATTCTGGACGCGATCAATCTTATTCATAGATCTTGGCAAGGAGTATCCTCTCAAACAATAAAAACTGTTTTAAGCATGCTGGTTTGTATTTAACTAATGTTGAAGGTGTACCAAATGCTAACGATGAAATATCAATCGAAGAAGGTCAACAGGAATCGAGGACCATAGGTTCCGCAGGATCCAATATCTTCATTTCACGTGACTACATCACCGTAGATAATAACCTCATCACCTGATTTTTTAACCGATGATGACATCGTTTCTTCTGTAAGAGGTTGTTCCAGCACTTATCGTGACAATTCGGAAAATGAGGATGAAGATGACATGCCACATAGAGCACCGGTTATAACTGTTAGTGCAGCAAAACAAAATTTAAGTGAACTTCGTACCTTTCTTCAATCGCGCGATGCATCTCAAACTATTCTAAATAGTTTGGCTGAATTAGAAGCATATACGGACGAGACAGCACTGAACATAACTTAAGAATAAAAATTTTCAATCAATGGATAGTTCGAAAAATATTGTTTATTTTACATTTTCTTTTTATGCATAAATAGAAATTATATGTATGTGTAACTACTTTTATGTGTATTTTTATGCCTCCGTCTATAACGAACATCGGTTATAGCGAACCAATCTTCTCGGTCCCTTGAGGCTCGTTATAACCGGAGTTGACTGTATATATATACTATATATATATATATATATATATATATATATATATATATATATATATATATATATATATATATATATATATACTATATATATATATATATATATATATATATATATATATATATATATATATATATATATATATATATATATATATATATATATATATATGTATATATATATATATATATATATATATATATATATATATATATATATATATATATATATATATATATATATATATGTATATATATATATATATATATATATATATATATATATATATATATATATATATATATATCATCATCAAAAAAAGTCTGCGACTAATTCTCGAGAACGCGCCATCCGATTGAGCTGAAACTTTCAGGATACATTGGTGTACATGCAGAATACGTTCAATCACAAAATGTCAATTATTTTTAAGCCTTTGCCGCCGGCTGCCATTTGAGTGACATTTTTAATTTACCGATTATTCTGTCCACAAATAATGTTTGCAAAAATTAGGTTAGCGAAATGAATTTCGAACGTGTTTTAAATGTGAATCGGATAATGTTTTGAATTTTTTTAACCTCATGTGTGCATTAGGTGCCTAAAAAGAGGTCGGCAATATTTGGAATTTTTTTAAATTGCGATAACTTTTGACAGAGCAATTAATTCATTATGAAACTTTCAGAACGTATATATATTATCAATTTGTCAATTTGTGTTGCTTTTTATAAGCGTGTTGGCAACTCTGTAGTTAGGGCAGGCGCTGAAGGTGAAAACTTTCAAATTATCGACTCTCCTAAAAAGTTGTCGCTTTTTGGGAAAAAAAGGAACTCATATATAAATCTTATGCTTTGTCTACATATCCAAAGTAAAACATTTGAAATTTTACAACGGACAAGAACGGCAACGCTTCCCCAATTCACCTATATATTTAGCATCAAAATTTATGTTCACGAGAATTCACGACCCTACAGTCAGATACAGTTGAAATTTACAGAATGTATTACTCTTAGGTAGGATAATATCTGATAGAAGCAATTTTGTAATTTGGGCAATTCTGGTCCAGTGGTCATCTTGAAAAATCACTAAGAAAAATAGCTGCTTTTGGCCCTATGAATTCTGATTTAGTCACCAGATTTTGACGAGATTCACACAGAAGCTGAACCTTACCCTGAGCCATGTTTGATAGAAATATGGTTGAAAAATTCCGCTGGAGCTGATAGCTATGGTAAATTTAGTACCTTATATTTTGAAAATTCGCTCAGGAAAATAAAACTCTTTGCCCTATAGCTTCCAGTGCAGTCATCGAATCATAACGATATTCATATGGTAAATTAAATTTATTGTAGACAACACTCAACAAAAATGTTGTCGCAAAAACAATGAAAGGGTTGCCAGCTATGGTTGGCTTTGTTTTTTTTCGGCATATCTTTAGTAAGTGATTTTGTCATAAAATTTCCAATTCGTAGTAATCTTGTAATGAAAATAAACCGCAAATATTACGATCGAGAAAATTTGAAACTTTTACGGGTGGTAGCCCTAAATTTCTTTGTATCCCTATAACTTCCAATGCAGTCATTGGATCAATAGGAAATTCGCAGAGTGGATTGACTTCAACGTCAGGTAAATGTGACATATTTTTGGTTTCGGTGCTAGCAAAGGGTTGCCAGCACGAGGCGTTTTTGTTATTTCCGCACCAATAAATGCTTACATAGGCATTTGAAAATAAGTAAACAATGATAGTGTTTACAGCAGACGTTTAGTCCGGAGGTTAGGTTAGGTTAGGTTAAAGTGGCTGCCGGTCTACAGAGATCTGCCGTCCGACACACGTAGGCACAAAAGAGGCCCGTTGTGATACCACACTAATTAGTGACTCTCTCTTACTCACTAAAATCGGGAAACCATCTGCTTCCCTTGACAAATCGCGTTATCCCTTTTAAATCAACCAGGGATAACTCGGTCAGGTTTGAGAGAAAGGGAGCGCCAATTGCCGCCAGCCTTCTCCTTGCCAACGCCGGGCATTGGCACAAGAGGTGGAGGACAGATTCCTCCTCATCCTCAGAGCCGCAACTCCGACAGAAATCGTTAAACTGCACTCCCAATCGTTGTGCATGCCGTCCTATGAGGCAATGGCCCGTAAGAACTCCCACTGTGCAGCGTAGAGCGCTTCGAGTTAAGCCTAAAAGCTGCCTGGTGCGACGCGCATCCATGGATACCCAGGACTGCCTTGCTATTGCACAGGATGATTCATCTGCCCAGGACGTCTTAGCATCCTCGAGATATTTTTGCCTAATGGCCAGTTTGACCGATGACATCGGTGTACCTATTGAGAGGGAGCAGGAGACCTCCGGTAGCAAGGTTCCAAGCCTTGCTAGCTCATCGGCCTCACAGTTGCCCTGAAAACAACCATGTCCCGGTACCCAAATCAATTGAACCACTGAATGTCTCGACATCTCCCTGAGAGATGCACGGCATTCAGCAACAATCATGGAAACTGTGCAAGGACCAGCAAGGGATTTAATAGCCGCCTGGCTATCTGTGAAAATGCCAATATTAGCCCCGAATATTCGATTACACAGAAGCCAGTCGATTGCCTGTAAAATAGCCGCAACCTCCGCCTGAAAGACACTACAATGGTCTGGTAGACGGAGGGACAGCTTGAGATTCAGCTCATCTGAGTATACACCACTTCCGACTCCATTGTTTAGCTTTGAGCCGTCAGTGTACACATGGATAAGCCCACTTTCGAGGGTGACACCATCACGCCATTCATCCCTACCAGGAATGCGAGTTGTGAACTCCAAATCTAGTAGGCACTGCGGAGCGATGTAGTCAACACCCGCTGGAGCGGGAACTCCCTCGACCAAAATCCTCGCATGGCCGAAATCTGTTCTATTCCAAGCCGAGATACAATTTAGTCTCACAGCGACAAGATTAGCTTGCTGTAAGATAAGTAGATTGGTTGGCAGCCAATGAAGTAGCACGAAGAGTGCCTTAGTAGGGGTGGAGCGGAGCGCACCAGTTACAAGTAGTGCAGCCATTCTCCGCACTTTTTCAATCTGCTGTTTGCAGGTAGCCTTAATAGCGCCCTGCCACCAGAACACCACCCCAAACAATAGAATTGGCTCAACCACAGCTGTGTAAAGCCAAGCAACAGTACGAGGTTGTAATCCCCAGTTCGCTCCTATGGCCCTTTTACAGCAGTAAAGTGCATTGAAAGCCTTCCGAGCTCTTTCTGCTACATTGTAGGTCCATAGTAATTTCGAGTCAAGGATCAGCCCTAAGTACCTGACCCTCTGGCTCAAGTTAATGGAGACCCCATTCAACTTGGGTAACTCAAAAGACGGAACTTTGTACTTCCTTGTAAACAGCACTAGTTCCATTTTGTTAGGATTCACATTCAAGCCGCACTCACGACTCCAACGTGAAAGTATGTCAAGAGAGTTATTTAACCTCTCCGATAGCGTAGATAAATACTTTCCCGACACTGCCACAGCTATGTCGTCTGCATAAGCAATCACTTTGCAGCCAGCGCGGTCCAGTCTCATTAGAAGAGTATTCACCGTGATGTTCCACAGCAGGGGAGAGAGGACTCCACCCTGAGGTGTGCCCGTACTGACTCCTCGTCTTACGCTGGCATACCCCAGGGAAGAGATAACCACTCTACTTTTGAGAAGCTGCACAATAAAAGCAATAAGCCGCCTCGTCCACATGAAGCACCGAGAGTGCCTCAACAATAGCGTTAGAATTTACGTTGTTGAAGGCCCCCTCGATGTCCAAGAAGGCGGCAAGCGTATATTCCTTAAGCACAAGAGATTTTTCACTTGCTCAATCAGGACATGAAGAGCAGTCTCAACAGATTTACCTTTGGTGTAAGCGTGTTGTGACTGCGAGATCAACATAGGATCAATTGATCTTTTAATATGGTAATCAAGTTAGTCCGGAGACTATACACCAAATTTCGCCTAAATTATTTAGTCCACTTGCTGTAAACACTCAGTATCCGACCCAAGCAATAGGTCAGTACACGATTTCAAGCGACCTGACTTAAAATAGGTCGTGGACTATATTGCTGTAAACACACCCGACCTAAGCTTTGATTTTTGCGCGACTATTAATAATATATGTACTTTAAATTTAAGCTTGCAACCCTGTCGTTTGACTCAACATTATTTAAATAATCATGCTTGAGAGACAAATGAAAAAATAATTATCGTGTATGAGCTACAATTAAACTAAATGGCAGCTGCCACATATGTACAAACGAGGACTAAATTCAAATTTTAGGTCAGGTCGATGTAAACACCCTAGGACTAAATTTACTTAATCCGCGCTATAGTTCAGGTCACATTTTATCCAACCGCTGCAAACCCTATCAATGTTTAAATTTTCTAAGGTCTGGACATTTTTTGATGGCAACCCCAAACACCTTTTTATAACTGTAAATTTCGATGAAGTCATCTAAATTAAATTAGCTTAGGGAATATTATTACTTAGGGTGTCCTTAAGTAGCTAGTGGTAGAATACACACTCAAAATTTGCACAAATCCTCTACTATTCTTCGAATATAAGTGTTTCTAGCGGCTCTGATGCGCTGAGGTTTTTTACTAATGTTCGAAGAACAATAGTATTAAACTCGTTTCGCCGAAAATTCATATTTCTTTATTTAATATATATATATATATATATATATATATATATATATATATATATATATATATATATATATATATATATATATATATATATATATATATCAGCAAATCGGTTAATAGAAGTAATCTTTGGAGTGGCCGATCCGATTGAGCTGAAATTTTCGGATAGCGTAGATGTATATAGTAGGTAGGTCCATGACTTGTTCGAATTCAGTTATCTTTAACGTTTTGGCGGCGGCGGGCATTTTAGTGAATTTTCAGGTACTCCTATATTTCCAAGCAGTGTAAAATTTTTGTAACAAAAAGTATTGGAAATAAAAAATTATTATGTTTAAGGTTTGCCCATGACAAAGAATTGGAATTTTGAGCCAACAGCTGACCCAACAGCTGACCAGTTACGATCCATTAAGCTTGTTTTTATGCCACCAAATACTAGTTCGTTACTTAAACCCATGAACCAGGGTGTTATACATGCCCTAAAAAGTCGCTATCGGCAAGCTCTTTTGTTAAATATAAAAGCGAATGTTACTATTCTGGACGCGATCAATCTTATTCATAGATCTTGGCAAGGAGTATCCTCTCAAACAATAAAAACTGTTTTAAGCATGCTGGTTTGTATTTAACTAATGTTGAAGGTGTACCAAATGCTAACGATGAAATATCAATCGAAGAAGGTCAACAGGAATCGAGGACCATAGGTTCCGCAGGATCCAATATCTTCATTTCACGTGACTACATCACCGTAGATAATAACCTCATCACATCTGATTTTTTAACCGATGATGACATCGTTTCTTCTGTAAGAGGTTGTTCCAGCACTTATCGTGACAATTCGGAAAATGAGGATGAAGATGACATGCCACATAGAGTTATACCGGTTATAACTGTTAGTGCAGCAAAACAAAATTTAAGTGAACTTCGTACCTTTCTTCAATCGCGCGATGCATCTCAAACTATTCTAAATAGTTTGGCTGAATTAGAAGCATATACGGACGAGACAGCACTGAACATAACTTAAGAATAAAAATTTTCAATCAATGGATAGTTCGAAAAATATTGTTTATTTTACATTTTCTTTTTATGCATAAATAGAAATTATATGTATGTGTAACTACTTTTATGTGTATTTTTATGCCTCCGTCTATAACGAACATCGGTTATAGCGAACCAATCTTCTCGGTCCCTTGAGGCTCGTTATAACCGGAGTTGACTGTATATATATACTATATATATATATATATATATATATATATATATATATATATATATATATATATATATATATATATATACTATATATATATATATATATATATATATATATATATATATATATATATATATATATATATATGTATATATATATATATATATATATATATATATATATATATATATATATATATATATCATCATCAAAAAAAGTCTGCGACTAATTCTCGAGAACGCGCCATCCGATTGAGCTGAAACTTTCAGGATACATTGGTGTACATGCAGAATACGTTCAATCACAAAATGTCAATTATTTTTAAGCCTTTGCCGCCGGCTGCCATTTGAGTGACATTTTTAATTTACCGATTATTCTGTCCACAAATAATGTTTGCAAAAATTAGGTTAGCGAAATGAATTTCGAACGTGTTTTAAATGTGAATCGGATAATGTTTTGAATTTTTTTAACCTCATGTGTGCATTAGGTGCCTAAAAAGAGGTCGGCAATATTTGGAATTTTTTTAAATTGCGATAACTTTTGACAGAGCAATTAATTCATTATGAAACTTTCAGAACGTATATATATTATCAATTTGTCAATTTGTGTTGCTTTTTATAAGCGTGTTGGCAACTCTGTAGTTAGGGCAGGCGCTGAAGGTGAAAACTTTCAAATTATCGACTCTCCTAAAAAGTTGTCGCTTTTTGGGAAAAAAAGGAACTCATATATAAATCTTATGCTTTGTCTACATATCCAAAGTAAAACATTTGAAATTTTACAACGGACAAGAACGGCAACGCTTCCCCAATTCACCTATATATTTAGCATCAAAATTTATGTTCACGAGAATTCACGACCCTACAGTCAGATACAGTTGAAATTTACAGAATGTATTACTCTTAGGTAGGATAATATCTGATAGAAGCAATTTTGTAATTTGGGCAATTCTGGTCCAGTGGTCATCTTGAAAAATCACTAAGAAAAATAGCTGCTTTTGGCCCTATGAATTCTGATTTAGTCACCAGATTTTGACGAGATTCACACAGAAGCTGAACCTTACCCTGAGCCATGTTTGATAGAAATATGGTTGAAAAATTCCGCTGGAGCTGATAGCTATGGTAAATTTAGTACCTTATATTTTGAAAATTCGCTCAGGAAAATAAAACTCTTTGCCCTATAGCTTCCAGTGCAGTCATCGAATCATAACGATATTCATATGGTAAATTAAATTTATTGTAGACAACACTCAACAAAAATGTTGTCGCAAAAACAATGAAAGGGTTGCCAGCTATGGTTGGCTTTGTTTTTTTTCGGCATATCTTTAGTAAGTGATTTTGTCATAAAATTTCCAATTCGTAGTAATCTTGTAATGAAAATAAACCGCAAATATTACGATCGAGAAAATTTGAAACTTTTACGGGTGGTAGCCCTAAATTTCTTTGTATCCCTATAACTTCCAATGCAGTCATTGGATCAATAGGAAATTCGCAGAGTGGATTGACTTCAACGTCAGGTAAATGTGACATATTTTTGGTTTCGGTGCTAGCAAAGGGTTGCCAGCACGAGGCGTTTTTGTTATTTCCGCACCAATAAATGCTTACATAGGCATTTGAAAATAAGTAAACAATGATAGTGTTTACAGCAGACGTTTAGTCCGGAGGTTAGGTTAGGTTAGGTTAAAGTGGCTGCCGGTCTACAGAGATCTGCCGTCCGACACACGTAGGCACAAAAGAGGCCCGTTGTGATACCACACTAATTAGTGACTCTCTCTTACTCACTAAAATCGGGAAACCATCTGCTTCCCTTGACAAATCGCGTTATCCCTTTTAAATCAACCAGGGATAACTCGGTCAGGTTTGAGAGAAAGGGAGCGCCAATTGCCGCCAGCCTTCTCCTTGCCAACGCCGGGCATTGGCACAAGAGGTGGAGGACAGATTCCTCCTCATCCTCAGAGCCGCAACTCCGACAGAAATCGTTAAACTGCACTCCCAATCGTTGTGCATGCCGTCCTATGAGGCAATGGCCCGTAAGAACTCCCACTGTGCAGCGTAGAGCGCTTCGAGTTAAGCCTAAAAGCTGCCTGGTGCGACGCGCATCCATGGATACCCAGGACTGCCTTGCTATTGCACAGGATGATTCATCTGCCCAGGACGTCTTAGCATCCTCGAGATATTTTTGCCTAATGGCCAGTTTGACCGATGACATCGGTGTACCTATTGAGAGGGAGCAGGAGACCTCCGGTAGCAAGGTTCCAAGCCTTGCTAGCTCATCGGCCTCACAGTTGCCCTGAAAACAACCATGTCCCGGTACCCAAATCAATTGAACCACTGAATGTCTCGACATCTCCCTGAGAGATGCACGGCATTCAGCAACAATCATGGAAACTGTACAAGGACCAGCAAGGGATTTAATAGCCGCCTGGCTATCTGTGAAAATGCCAATATTAGCCCCGAATATTCGATTACACAGAAGCCAGTCGATTGCCTGTAAAATAGCCGCAACCTCCGCCTGAAAGACACTACAATGGTCTGGTAGACGGAGGGACAGCTTGAGATTCAGCTCATCTGAGTATACACCACTTCCGACTCTATTGTTTAGCTTTGAGCCGTCAGTGTACACATGGATAAGCCCACTTTCGAGGGTGACACCATCACGCCATTCATCCCTACCAGGAATGCGAGTTGTGAACTCCAAATCTAGTAGGCACTGCGGAGCGATGTAGTCAACACCCGCTGGAGCGGGAACTCCCTCGACCAAAATCCTCGCATGGCCGAAATCTGTTCTATTCCAAGCCGAGATACAATTTAGTCTCACAGCGACAAGATTAGCTTGCTGTAAGATAAGTAGATTGGTTGGCAGCCAATGAAGTAGCACGAAGAGTGCCTTAGTAGGGGTGGAGCGGAGCGCACCAGTTACAAGTAGTGCAGCCATTCTCCGCACTTTTTCAATCTGCTGTTTGCAGGTAGCCTTAATAGCGCCCTGCCACCAGAACACCACCCCAAACAATAGAATTGGCTCAACCACAGCTGTGTAAAGCCAAGCAACAGTACGAGGTTGTAATCCCCAGTTCGCTCCTATGGCCCTTTTACAGCAGTAAAGTGCATTGAAAGCCTTCCGAGCTCTTTCTGCTACATTGTAGGTCCATAGTAATTTCGAGTCAAGGATCAGCCCTAAGTACCTGACCCTCTGGCTCAAGTTAATGGAGACCCCATTCAACTTGGGTAACTCAAAAGACGGAACTTTGTACTTCCTTGTAAACAGCACTAGTTCCATTTTGTTAGGATTCACATTCAAGCCGCACTCACGACTCCAACGTGAAAGTATGTCAAGAGAGTGATTTAGCCTCTCCGATAGCGTAGATAAATACTTTCCCGACACTGCCACAGCTATGTCGTCTGCATAAGCAATCACTTTGCAGCCAGCGCGGTCCAGTCTCATTAGAAGAGTATTCACCGTGATGTTCCACAGCAGGGGAGAGAGGACTCCACCCTGAGGTGTGCCCGTACTGACTCCTCGTCTTACGCTGGCATACCCCAGGGAAGAGATAACCACTCTACTTTTGAGAAGCTGCACAATAAAAGCAATAAGCCGCTCGTCCACATGAAGCACCGAGAGTGCCTCAACAATAGCGTTAGAATTTACGTTGTTGAAGGCCCCCTCGATGTCCAAGAAGGCGGCAAGCGTATATTCCTTAAGCACAAGAGATTTTTCAACTTGCTCAATCAGGACATGAAGAGCAGTCTCAACAGATTTACCTTTGGTGTAAGCGTGTTGTGACTGCGAGATCAACATAGGATCAATTGATCTTTTAATATGGTAATCAAGTTAGTCCGGAGACTATACACCAAATTTCGCCTAAATTATTTAGTCCACTTGCTGTAAACACTCAGTATCCGACCCAAGCAATAGGTCAGTACACGATTTCAAGCGACCTGACTTAAAATAGGTCGTGGACTATATTGCTGTAAACACACCCGACCTAAGCTTTGATTTTTGCGCGACTATTAATAATATATGTACTTTAAATTTAAGCTTGCAACCCTGTCGTTTGACTCAACATTATTTAAATAATCATGCTTGAGAGACAAATGAAAAAATAATTATCGTGTATGAGCTACAATTAAACTAAATGGCAGCTGCCACATATGTACAAACGAGGACTAAATTCAAATTTTAGGTCAGGTCGATGTAAACACCCTAGGACTAAATTTACTTAATCCGCGCTATAGTTCAGGTCACATTTTATCCAACCGCTGCAAACCCTATCAATGTTTAAATTTTCTAAGGTCTGGACATTTTTTGATGGCAACCCCAAACACCTTTTTATAACTGTAAATTTCGATGAAGTCATCTAAATTAAATTAGCTTAGGGAATATTATTACTTAGGGTGTCCTTAAGTAGCTAGTGGTAGAATACACACTCAAAATTTGCACAAATCCTCTACTATTCTTCGAATATAAGTGTTTCTAGCGGCTCTGATGCGCTGAGGTTTTTTACTAATGTTCGAAGAACAATAGTATTAAACTCGTTTCGCCGAAAATTCATATTTCTTTATTTATATATATATATATATATATATATATATATATATATATATATATATATATATATATATATATATATATATATATATATATATATATCAGCAAATCGGTTAATAGAAGTAATCTTTGGAGTGGCCGATCCGATTGAGCTGAAATTTTCGGATAGCGTAGATGTATATAGTAGGTAGGTCCATGACTTGTTCGAATTCAGTTATCTTTAACGTTTTGGCGGCGGCGGGCATTTTAGTGAATTTTCAGGTACTCCTATATTTCCAAGCAGTGTAAAATTTTTGTAACAAAAAGTATTGGAAATAAAAAATTATTATGTTTAAGGTTTGCCCATGACAAAGAATTGGAAATTTTGAGCCAACAGCTGACCCAACAGCTGACCAGTTACGATCCATTAAGCTTGTTTTTATGCCACCAAATACTAGTTCGTTACTTAAACCCATGAACCAGGGTGTTATACATGCCCTAAAAAGTCGCTATCGGCAAGCTCTTTTGTTAAATATAAAAGCGAATGTTACTATTCTGGACGCGATCAATCTTATTCATAGATCTTGGCAAGGAGTATCCTCTCAAACAATAAAAACTGTTTTAAGCATGCTGGTTTGTATTTAACTAATGTTGAAGGTGTACCAAATGCTAACGATGAAATATCAATCGAAGAAGGTCAACAGGAATCGAGGACCATAGGTTCCGCAGGATCCAATATCTTCATTTCACGTGACTACATCACCGTAGATAATAACCTCATCACATCTGATTTTTTAACCGATGATGACATCGTTTCTTCTGTAAGAGGTTGTTCCAGCACTTATCGTGACAATTCGGAAAATGAGGATGAAGATGACATGCCACATAGAGCACCGGTTATAACTGTTAGTGCAGCAAAACAAAATTTAAGTGAACTTCGTACCTTTCTTCAATCGCGCGATGCATCTCAAACTATTCTAAATAGTTTGGCTGAATTAGAAGCATATACGGACGAGACAGCACTGAACATAACTTAAGAATAAAAATTTTCAATCAATGGATAGTTCGAAAAATATTGTTTATTTTACATTTTCTTTTTATGCATAAATAGAAATTATATGTATGTGTAACTACTTTTATGTGTATTTTTATGCCTCCGTCTATAACGAACATCGGTTATAGCGAACCAATCTTCTCGGTCCCTTGAGGCTCGTTATAACCGGAGTTGACTGTATATATATACTATATATATATATATATATATATATATATATATATATATATATATATATATATATATATATATATATATATACTATATATATATATATATATATATATATATATATATATATATATATATATATATATATATGTATATATATATATATATATATATATATATATATATCATCATCAAAAAAAGTCTGCGACTAATTCTCGAGAACGCGCCATCCGATTGAGCTGAAACTTTCAGGATACATTGGTGTACATGCAGAATACGTTCAATCACAAAATGTCAATTATTTTTAAGCCTTTGCCGCCGGCTGCCATTTGAGTGACATTTTTAATTTACCGATTATTCTGTCCACAAATAATGTTTGCAAAAATTAGGTTAGCGAAATGAATTTCGAACGTGTTTTAAATGTGAATCGGATAATGTTTTGAATTTTTTTAACCTCATGTGTGCATTAGGTGCCTAAAAAGAGGTCGGCAATATTTGGAATTTTTTTAAATTGCGATAACTTTTGACAGAGCAATTAATTCATTATGAAACTTTCAGAACGTATATATATTATCAATTTGTCAATTTGTGTTGCTTTTTATAAGCGTGTTGGCAACTCTGTAGTTAGGGCAGGCGCTGAAGGTGAAAACTTTCAAATTATCGACTCTCCTAAAAAGTTGTCGCTTTTTGGGAAAAAAAGGAACTCATATATAAATCTTATGCTTTGTCTACATATCCAAAGTAAAACATTTGAAATTTTACAACGGACAAGAACGGCAACGCTTCCCCAATTCACCTATATATTTAGCATCAAAATTTATGTTCACGAGAATTCACGACCCTACAGTCAGATACAGTTGAAATTTACAGAATGTATTACTCTTAGGTAGGATAATATCTGATAGAAGCAATTTTGTAATTTGGGCAATTCTGGTCCAGTGGTCATCTTGAAAAATCACTAAGAAAAATAGCTGCTTTTGGCCCTATGAATTCTGATTTAGTCACCAGATTTTGACGAGATTCACACAGAAGCTGAACCTTACCCTGAGCCATGTTTGATAGAAATATGGTTGAAAAATTCCGCTGGAGCTGATAGCTATGGTAAATTTAGTACCTTATATTTTGAAAATTCGCTCAGGAAAATAAAACTCTTTGCCCTATAGCTTCCAGTGCAGTCATCGAATCATAACGATATTCATATGGTAAATTAAATTTATTGTAGACAACACTCAACAAAAATGTTGTCGCAAAAACAATGAAAGGGTTGCCAGCTATGGTTGGCTTTGTTTTTTTTCGGCATATCTTTAGTAAGTGATTTTGTCATAAAATTTCCAATTCGTAGTAATCTTGTAATGAAAATAAACCGCAAATATTACGATCGAGAAAATTTGAAACTTTTACGGGTGGTAGCCCTAAATTTCTTTGTATCCCTATAACTTCCAATGCAGTCATTGGATCAATAGGAAATTCGCAGAGTGGATTGACTTCAACGTCAGGTAAATGTGACATATTTTTGGTTTCGGTGCTAGCAAAGGGTTGCCAGCACGAGGCGTTTTTGTTATTTCCGCACCAATAAATGCTTACATAGGCATTTGAAAATAAGTAAACAATGATAGTGTTTACAGCAGACGTTTAGTCCGGAGGTTAGGTTAGGTTAGGTTAAAGTGGCTGCCGGTCTACAGAGATCTGCCGTCCGACACACTTAGGCACAAAAGAGGCCCGTTGTGATACCACACTAATTAGTGACTCTCTCTTACTCACTAAAATCGGGAAACCATCTGCTTCCCTTGACAAATCGCGTTATCCCTTTTAAATCAACCAGGGATAACTCGGTCAGGTTTGAGAGAAAGGGAGCGCCAATTGCCGCCAGCCTTCTCCTTGCCAACGCCGGGCATTGGCACAAGAGGTGGAGGACAGATTCCTCCTCATCCTCAGAGCCGCAACTCCGACAGAAATCGTTAAACTGCACTCCCAATCGTTGTGCATGCCGTCCTATGAGGCAATGGCCCGTAAGAACTCCCACTGTGCAGCGTAGAGCGCTTCGAGTTAAGCCTAAAAGCTGCCTGGTGCGACGCGCATGCATGGATACCCAGGACTGCCTTGCTATTGCACAGGATGATTCATCTGCCCAGGACGTCTTAGCATCCTCGAGATATTTTTGCCTAATGGCCAGTTTGACCGATGACATCGGTGTACCTATTGAGAGGGAGCAGGAGACCTCCGGTAGCAAGGTTCCAAGCCTTGCTAGCTCATCGGCCTCACAGTTGCCCTGAAAACAACCATGTCCCGGTACCCAAATCAATTGAACCACTGAATGTCTCGACATCTCCCTGAGAGATGCACGGCATTCAGCAACAATCATGGAAACTGTACAAGGACCAGCAAGGGATTTAATAGCCGCCTGGCTATCTGTGAAAATGCCAATATTAGCCCCGAATATTCGATTACACAGAAGCCAGTCGATTGCCTGTAAAATAGCCGCAACCTCCGCCTGAAAGACACTACAATGGTCTGGTAGACGGAGGGACAGCTTGAGATTCAGCTCATCTGAGTATACACCACTTCCGACTCTATTGTTTAGCTTTGAGCCGTCAGTGTACACATGGATAAGCCCACTTTCGAGGGTGACACCATCACGCCATTCATCCCTACCAGGAATGCGAGTTGTGAACTCCAAATCTAGTAGGCACTGCGGAGCGATGTAGTCAACACCCGCTGGAGCGGGAACTCCCTCGACCAAAATCCTCGCATGGCCGAAATCTGTTCTATTCCAAGCCGAGATACAATTTAGTCTCACAGCGACAAGATTAGCTTGCTGTAAGATAAGTAGATTGGTTGGCAGCCAATGAAGTAGCACGAAGAGTGCCTTAGTAGGGGTGGAGCGGAGCGCACCAGTTACAAGTAGTGCAGCCATTCTCCGCACTTTTTCAATCTGCTGTTTGCAGGTAGCCTTAATAGCGCCCTGCCACCAGAACACCACCCCAAACAATAGAATTGGCTCAACCACAGCTGTGTAAAGCCAAGCAACAGTACGAGGTTGTAATCCCCAGTTCGCTCCTATGGCCCTTTTACAGCAGTAAAGTGCATTGAAAGCCTTCCGAGCTCTTTCTGCTACATTGTAGGTCCATAGTAATTTCGAGTCAAGGATCAGCCCTAAGTACCTGACCCTCTGGCTCAAGTTAATGGAGACCCCATTCAACTTGGGTAACTCAAAAGACGGAACTTTGTACTTCCTTGTAAACAGCACTAGTTCCATTTTGTTAGGATTCACATTCAAGCCGCACTCACGACTCCAACGTGAAAGTATGTCAAGAGAGTGATTTAGCCTCTCCGATAGCGTAGATAAATACTTTCCCGACACTGCCACAGCTATGTCGTCTGCATAAGCAATCACTTTGCAGCCAGCGCGGTCCAGTCTCATTAGAAGAGTATTCACCGTGATGTTCCACAGCAGGGGAGAGAGGACTCCACCCTGAGGTGTGCCCGTACTGACTCCTCGTCTTACGCTGGCATACCCCAGGGAAGAGATAACCACTCTACTTTTGAGAAGCTGCACAATAAAAGCAATAAGCCGCTCGTCCACATGAAGCACCGAGAGTGCCTCAACAATAGCGTTAGAATTTACGTTGTTGAAGGCCCCCTCGATGTCCAAGAAGGCGGCAAGCGTATATTCCTTAAGCACAAGAGATTTTTCAACTTGCTCAATCAGGACATGAAGAGCAGTCTCAACAGATTTACCTTTGGTGTAAGCGTGTTGTGACTGCGAGATCAACATAGGATCAATTGATCTTTTAATATGGTAATCAAGTTAGTCCGGAGACTATACACCAAATTTCGCCTAAATTATTTAGTCCACTTGCTGTAAACACTCAGTATCCGACCCAAGCAATAGGTCAGTACACGATTTCAAGCGACCTGACTTAAAATAGGTCGTGGACTATATTGCTGTAAACACACCCGACCTAAGCTTTGATTTTTGCGCGACTATTAATAATATATGTACTTTAAATTTAAGCTTGCAACCCTGTCGTTTGACTCAACATTATTTAAATAATCATGCTTGAGAGACAAATGAAAAAATAATTATCGTGTATGAGCTACAATTAAACTAAATGGCAGCTGCCACATATGTACAAACGAGGACTAAATTCAAATTTTAGGTCAGGTCGATGTAAACACCCTAGGACTAAATTTACTTAATCCGCGCTATAGTTCAGGTCACATTTTATCCAACCGCTGCAAACCCTATCAATGTTTAAATTTTCTAAGGTCTGGACATTTTTTGATGGCAACCCCAAACACCTTTTTATCACTGTAAATTTCGATGAAGTCATCTAAATTAAATTAGCTTAGGGTATATTATTACTTAGGGTGTCCTTAAGTAGCTAGTGGTAGAATACACACTCAAAATTTGCACAAATCCTCTACTATTCTTCGAATATAAGTGTTTCTAGCGGCTCTGATGCGCTGAGGTTTTTTACTAATGTTCGAAGAACAATAGTATTAAACTCGTTTCGCCGAAAATTCATATTTCTTTATTTATATATATATATATATATATATATATATATATATATATATATATATATATATATATATATATATATATATATATATATATATATATATATATATATATATCAGCAAATCGGTTAATAGAAGTAATCTTTGGAGTGGCCGATCCGATTGAGCTGAAATTTTCGGATAGCGTAGATGTATATAGTAGGTAGGTCCATGACTTGTTCGAATTCAGTTATCTTTAACGTTTTGGCGGCGGCGGGCATTTTAGTGAATTTTCAGGTACTCCTATATTTCCAAGCAGTGTAAAATTTTTGTAACAAAAAGTATTGGAAATAAAAAATTATTATGTTTAAGGTTTGCCCATGACAAAGAATTGGAAATTTTGAGCCGTGTGAAATTTTGATACTGAGTGCCTAAAAGTGGGCAAGGAATTTTTCTCAAATTTTGATTTGTCATAGCTTCTGACAGGAACATTCGATCATCGTGAAATTAATAGAGCGTATTGATGTAGGCTAGAACTTAGCACACATGGATTTTAAAGACAGTGTGGGTAACCCTGTAGCTATGGCAGGCTCTTGAAAAAAGTTTTTAAAATCATCGACCTTCCTGAAAATTTTTTGCTTTTTGCCAAAAAACTCAAATCATTGATAAATCTAAATCTTTGTCCATCACGTCAGATTGAAATTTTTCAAATTCCGATTCGCACAAGAACGGCAACCCATCACCAAATTACCTCTTTTTTCAGCACTCGAAAGTTCTGTTCACGAGAACTGACGACCGGGTTATCCGATCATAGTGAAATTTACAGGATATGTTAATATTAGCTAGGACCAGGTCTGATAGAAGTGATTTTGAAATGCGGGGAACCCTGTGCCAGTGGTACCATCTTGAAAAATCACTGAGAAAAAAAATCATACAATACTTGGATCTTACTCTATGTAACATTTGGTGAAAATTTGGCTGAACAATTAGAATAGAGTTGCCAGCTATGGTGATTTTTGTATAATATAACTTCTATAACTTCCGGTCCAGTGTAGAAATCAAAACGAACTTCACGCTGTAAATGAACCTTAATATGAACCAAATGTCGTAGAAATTTCGTACGAAAATCATGAAAGGGCTGCCAGCTATGACCATTTTGTAATTTTGTTTAATTTCTTTACTGAGCGATTATGTCATTAGATTTGCAAATGGAAATGATCCTGCAATGAAAATTAACAACAAATATTAACGCTTTAAAAACTTGAAAAGTTTTGAGGGTGGTAACCCTAAAATTCTTTTCACCCGTATAACGTCCAGCGCAGTGATTCAATTGAAACGAAATTTACTGGTTGGGTTTAAGTTAACGTGAAGCAGATTTGGTATGTGTTTTGCTTTGCTGCTTACACAGGGTAACCAGCATTAGCCATTTCCGTAAATATTGCACCAACAGATGCTTCAAATTACGTTCTCATGTGCAAAGAATTTGCAATAAAAATAAGAAACCAATTTCGAAATTTTCCGAGTTTTGAACATTTTTCGGATGGCAGCCTCAAACAACGTTTAACCGCTGAAAATTTCGATAAAATCCTGCGATGAGAACGAAATTCAGAGGATAAGTTGATTTGAGTATGAGTTTGTTATGGTAAACTTATTGCTGCTTCGTTCGGACTGCCGAACGGATGCTTCGTTCGGACAACTTCCTTCGGGTTGCCAGCACTGAACATTTTCATCATTTGTGTTATAGTTGAGTTTTGTTGCTTTGGATATGGAATGGTTGATATGATTCTACAAAACAGTGTTTTACGTCTTTCCACACTTTTTTGTCACTCAAAGAAAATTTCTTCGAAAATCAGTTTTCTAGCGGTTCAGGTGCGCTAGAGCTGCTGAGCAATTTTGAGCAAGTTGACATTTAATTGCATTTTTGAACAATATTATTGGTTTTTGTTTAATTGTTTTACGATTGATCCTTTAAGGAGATCCAGATGAAATGTCAATTGTCATTGAATCACATAGCCTTACTGGTCACCCACGTTGGACACAAAACTGCATTATGGTGACAAGCAAATAACAACAGCATTTGCGAGCAATCCTAAGAAAACGTACATAGCTTTTAAAAACAATTTTAATGCTTCATATGCATTAGTCGATTTTGTGCAGCAAAATTTTGTATAGTGAAGCATTTATCTGATCCACAACAAATGTAGAATAAATGGCTGGACAAAATCGAAGCAAATAGTCACGTCGTAAGTTAGCGATTAATATTGACTATTTTCTACTTTGAAAAAATATCCTAGACCATGCCACAACCAACATCACACAAGCAATGCAGTTATATCTACGGACAAAGTCCGTTTGCAGAATTAAAATTTAATGTTTTATGTCATTTTGTACGTGATAAGGCCAAAGTTGCCACCGTTTGATGAAAATGTCTAATATCAATTACCGGCCTGCACTGCAAAATCATTCGGGGAGGTATTTTTGTGTTTTTTTATAAAAGTTTTAGAGAAATGTGATAAATGTGATGAAAAGTGTAATCACGTTCAACTGCTGCTGCCGCCGTCATTGTTTAAGTTCATGTGACGGTCTGTTACTCTCATTATTGTCGACATCGTATTGGTTGTTGTTATTATTGACACTACGATTACTGTCGTCTTGGTCGTTATCATCATTGATTGCTAATAATCGTCGTAAAGCACAAACAAAACAACATATACGTGCAAATCCGGATTCAACGACCAACGCGCAATCTTCAACGTGCCTGCTGACATCGTTTTCATACGCGAGTGTTTTTCTCGCGTTATGATGCGAATACCTAATTTGATTGTTGGAATCAATTCATGCAGGTACTTTTTACTCACTGAATGGTTGCGTTAACTTTGTTTTTTGTTTCGCGAAGCGTTTTGCAATTCATAGCGTTGATGATGTCTTTATCATTGGTAATTGAGCTGGATGCCAGAATTTCTAGGCTATTGGGGCAAGATAGGTCTGGAGTGTACATACTGAACGTCATTCGGAAATAGAAATAAGAGATAAAATGAATGACGAATTCACTAAATTTCTTCCCAACTCTTAGATGGCACCCCAAAAAACACTAGCACGATTTAAGTGAATCCCCTTTGAACTGTTTGTGGGTGCTTATCATGAAACCACAAAACGTAGTGTTTTCTGTAATTGCTTGCATTACGTCACTGGGGATTTTTCCGCAAAGTATCTTTATTATTATGCTGGCATATATTGTACATACATACATATGTATGTATGTTCATTTGTACGGATTGGCTCTGAATATATATATATATATATATATATATATATATATATATATATATATATATATATATATATATATATATATATATATATATATATATATATATATAGGAATGTTTGTGTATCACGTGTTCATGAAAGGCTAGAATAATAATATTCGCTAGAAGTCAAATTAAAAGCATGTTTCATATGCAGATTGGTTTCCGAGAAACAACGTAAAACAGGCTGTTGTATCTACTGAGGAGGTTTTGGGTTGGAAATTATCCGAAACCGCAAAATTCATGCGAAAAATGCTACAAGATGATAAATAAAAAGTGGAAAACTAAATAGACACTTGCTAGTATGATATGGCTTTTGAATTAGCAGTTAATGTGTATAGGTAAGAAATAAATACTATTGTATGATTAAGCACAAATTTGAAGTTTATATTTCAACTAGAATATTTAACGAGCTGTTATCAAATTCCTAGTCGGTCCTTTTCGATTTTCTTCTTTTAAGTCTAAATACTAATTCAAACTTGATCTACCAAATAGTGCCATGCCTGAGCTCCTCTCAATTTTGTGTTTTATATGTAGAAAAGTAGTTCGATTTAGGTCATTTATGGATTCTTGATCTAATTCTAAATTCTAAATCAAGCTGTTTATGCAGCAATTTAGAGGCATCAGTGTAAGTAAACAAACGAAGAGAAGCTCAAGAGAATCGCTTTGAAGAGGTTTGGTCTCCCTCAAAAAGAAAATGCTCCGATCCCAGTTTCAAATCAATGTCATAGCATAAGAACAAATAAATAACATGGAAAGAACGGTATTGGGCGATATTTACCTGATGGGAGAGAATGGCAGGGAGTGAAGGATTTACCATCAGCTGGCATCTAAGAAAAACCAAAACCAAAAAAAGTTCACTTTATCATATGCGAAAGTAAGAAAAGCATACTCTCAAATGACGTTACGAGTAACTATGAGTACATATCGTCGCTGTGAAATCAAACCGGCATATCTGCAAAATACACATTCTTCACTAGAGCGCTTTAAAGTTTTCGCATGTGGGCTATTTCCACGTGAATGCAAAGCGGCAAAACACCATTAGACGGGTTTTTATTAAACTTTAAGCTATGCCGGTGCGACATAAAAATGGAGGGGAAAATAAGGAATTTTTTGATACCAAAAACTCAAAAACTCAATTTTTGCAGATATGCCGGTTTGATTTCACAGCGACGATATGTATATTTGCTACAAACTAGATTACGTTCACCTCATTTTTCTAGCAGGTGTGTTTTTTTGCTTCTCGATCAAGCGCTGGTTTGGGTAAGCAGCATTAAAAACAACAACAACTGAAGCAGAATTTTCGCTGTTTTCAATGCAACCTACCTTGATCGGCTCTTGATCGAAACGCGAAAAAACGCACCTTGTTTCTCCAGAATTATCCTTTCTCACATACGGGGCCAACGATATGATACAGGCCAAATTTTCTCTCGAACGTAGGTAAGAGTTCACAGTACTTTTTCCTTTGCAGCCAAATCTTGGATCCTGTCCGGAGTACTGGTAAAACCATGATCTGGTACAGAATTAGCTTGGAAGCTACGGCTAAATTCCTGAAATTGAAGGCTCCTGACAGACTGTACAAAATTTTGGTTTACCAATTGTTACCCTCCAGACCTACGGAGACTACTACGCGGTTAAGAACTTTTCGAAGATGAGCTAGTCCACGTTCCCGAGGACGGACCGTGAGCGCCAGGAACTCACTTCAGTAATAGGTGTGAGCGAGGTTTGACTCGCCAGACTGAATATATTAATAGCTCCAAGGACTACCGGCTACCGTCTAGGACAATTATGCTGTCTGCTACCGAACGCTTCCCCAGGTGGTGGACAGAGGCAGCCCACAGATATAATACGGCATTGGAGAGCTATTAAGTTAAGTGCGGAGTGAAGTGTAACTGTGTGGTCGCTGTGATATGAGATGATACCACTGATATATCTGACTGCAGACTTGAACTAAGACTAGATGTCTGAATGACTGGTCATGCGAATAGACAGCTGTGGACTAAAACCAAGAAAATCCAACTATTGTATTCTTCTCTTTGAAGAGAACATCATTTTCTCCTTCCCTCTTCAATAAAAAAGACAGCGACGCTCGCAAAATTAGATTCAACGATACCATTCAATCGATGGCCGGCAACCTTTGAGAGGTAAAAAAGCTTCATAAACCTTGACCTCGACAGCCTCACAACTAACAAAGAAGCGGCGACAGCTTTCTGAAGGAGCAAAATCAAGAATTTGAAAATCATACTGCCAAAATGCAAGCGAACAGAGAAATGCCGTCAAAGCATTCAAGAAAATTAGAGAAATTTTGTCGACACTTATTATTTAAAATACAACTTTCAAATTTTGCGTTTTGCTACTCTTTTGATTTGCGTAGGTCCCAAATGGCTTATCGATGACGCTAGCTGCTCCCAAAATAAACGACTATTCGCTTTTGTTTTCCCGAATTCCACTCTATCCTCAACTTTGGAGCTCTTCTCCATCGCCTGCATTAAATGCTCAAATTCACCATCCTTTTCATTCTCACGAAAATAAAATAATTCATATATATATTTATTTACTGCAAATTTTATTCAACACAATACTTATAATCTTTTATTTGCTACCATTTCACCGACAAACCGAAAAAACGTCAATACAACCACGCTGACAAATCTAGCAAATCAAGCCACTTTCGAGTGAATTGACACTTTAGTCAAGCAATCTATCACTTAGTCGACTCTCATGATAATATCCCAGAGAAATTCGACATGAAAAGGCGAAACTTCGGAAAAATTAGGGGAAAGTTGAATTTTGGTGTGAACCTTGATACTAGCGTGTTGAACAAGATGTCAAAAGTCCCCATCGATCCGAGTGCTGTGTTACTTTTTATACGGGGCCAAGGTCACCAAAAGTGATCTTTCCTAAATATCTCAGTAACGGTCTCGTCTACGGAAAAACAATGTATCACAAATTTTTAGCATAGAAAATTTCCAACAAAAAATATTCTACAACTTTTTCTTGTAACCATTACCGTTTTTTAGATATATTGATCTAAACATTTGTAAGTAACAGTATCCACTTTCTCAATGGCATGTTGATATTATCCGATTTTGATTACGACTTGGAATGTTTGTAAGTTTGTTTTTCTATGTTTAAAAGGCCCATAAAAACATATATACGGACATATCTACCACACTCCAGGCTAGTTGGAAAAGTGTGCTCCGAAAAGTTTGCAACACCCCCGTTGCCATAAAACTTCGAAGGATATCTGCTCGCTGCTCTCTTGTCGGATATAAACTGTATTTCTGCATCCTGTATAGGCAATCGGCAAAAAAGTGGCTTTGAAGAGGCCTGCCCGATCAGTAAGAGCAGATGTGGCAAGACCGTTCGCTGGTGGAATGGGGAATAGCAGAAGCTAAAGAAAAGTACCAGGGAACTTCTCAATAGAGCTTGTAAGAACAACACTGAGGATGACTGGATCGCCTACAGAGCATTGCAGAGAACTTATGAGAATCTGGTGAGGACTTCCAAGAGGGAATCATTCAGATCTCTCTTTGAGGGACTGAAAGGACGTGGAGGCTTTAAAAAGTCCTAAAGAAAAATCAATCAGCATAGTTGGACTCTCTAAAATGCTCGGATGGTGACTTTACCAAGTCAAAAAAGGAGTCTCTATAGACTTTACTTGGGACCTATTTTCCAGGTGCTCCGATGATTGAAACACACAAGGCGTCTGCGCCACTGACCAAACTTTCTGCTCTTCCCAGCTGTAGGAGGTGCTGTTATACAGCTAAATCTGTGGTCACTAGTGAAAAGGTCAGGGATTCAATCATGTCTTTTGAAAGTTTCAAATCGCCAGACCTGGATGGTATCCAACCGGTTATGTTTAGGGAGGGAAGTGACCACTTGGAGGCAGATTTAAGAGAAACCTTCTAGGCGTGCCTAGTCTTGGGGTATGTTCCATCACCTTGGCGAGAGGTTAAGGTCGTTTTTATGCCTTAACTGGGGAGAGATGTCTATTCGGATCCAAGGAATTTTAGACCGATCAGCTTAGCTTCGTTTATGTTGAAATGCTTGGAGAGACTTGTTGAACCACACATACGCACTAGTGCGCTTAAGTCTTATCCCTTGAATGATGAGCAACATGCGAACGAGCGGGGAAAATCAGGCGAGTCGGCTCTTCATTCTTTGGGTTGAGGGAACGATGTTAAATTGAGAGTATGCGTTGAGGGTATTTGTGGACATTAAAGGGGCCTTTGACTGCGTGCCGTTTGGGGACCTGAAGTTGCGAAAGCTCATAGCGTAGATGACGTCTTAGTTAAAAGAATACATGCCATGCGCAGTGATAGTTCCTGGCGGAAGCTGGATCCGACTGCTACTTAAGAACGGGGGGTGTCTTTTCACCGCTCCTGTGGAGTATGCTAGTTGAATCCCAGCTAAACGAACTGTAACAACGGCTGCATGCGCAAGCTTATACTTATGACGTGGCCTATTCTGATGACTGGGCGATCACGTCTAGTGCACATATAGGTGTAGAGTAAGCTTTCATGAATAGTAAGAGTTAGTCTGACTGTAACCAGCAACCGCATTGCTTAAAATAAAATTATTATTTTTTGAACATTATCTAAACGGATGTTTTGATTGGCGCCCGAGCAGGGACCGCGTGATCTCGAATAAGTCAACGGAAGCTATTAGAGTAACGAAGCAGTTTTCCGAAAAATATTCATCGCGGCTCTTACGATTTGTTGCGTGTCCGAAAGTAGCAAGTAGCAGCAGCACACATGTTGAGAAAAGGGAGTCGGCAAGAACCGGCAGCCGCTTCGATGTTTGTCACCACATTACTAGTGCAAGAATTTTTTTAGGAAATCGTTATTACTCTACTAGTGACAGTGAAATATTTAGTTAAGTGACAAAGAGAAGTTTGTCAAAATTTTATATAATAAGCACAGAAAATTTAATGTGATAGTGTTTCAATATTGATCGTTGTTACCACCAAATTGTAAGTAGTACACTTTCCAATACATTTTTATGCTTCAAAATAATTTTTCCGTAATTCATTTTTCTGAAAATGTATCGATTTTGAAATATTGGTGTTATTATTGGTGTATTTATCGATTTTGAAATATTACATATACATATATCAAAATCGTAAAACATTTCGAATACCGTTGAATAACTAAAATAAAATAGTGACGAGTTTGTTGCACTGAGAGTGCCCACGAATTCTACAGCAAATGCTGAACTCGGGAGCTGACCTCCACGAAGGAGAAGACCAGGGTATTATTGATGACCAGATAGGGAATTTAGCGGACATGGACCGCTTCTCCGAAGTCATCAAGGGTGTCAGGGAATTCTCTGGAGCGCCTGGTGAAAAGTGTAGAGAGGGTCCTCAGATTATACGACCACATGAAGAGATCACCGAAATACTACGGTATTCTGAACTTGATTCGGAATAAAATTGTAGGGCAAGCAGACATTGCCTTAGAATCATACAATACTCCACTCAATTGGGAACAAATTCGTTGTTGTTTAACCTTCCATTATTCACACAAACGAGATATCGCAACATTGGAATATCAGATGAGTTCGTTAGAGCAAGGTAATAACAGCATTCAAGGTTTCCACCAAGAAGTGTACCACCACTTGTCGCTGATTTTAGACAAAATATCATCTATGAATATGGGCTTAGAGTCAACAAATGTTATGGTACAAACTTTTAGGGATAGAGCGTTGAACACATTTATCCAAAGCCTTAACGAAACTTGCCTCAACTACTTATCATGAGAGAGCCTGCTGATCTGTCGCAGGCACTAAAACTGTGCTTGAAGCAAATCAATATCAACTACCGAATCAATTACGCTCAGAGTACATGATACGTCGAGTTCATGGTAATATTGCACCACCAATTCCCCCTAGGCAAAAGTATAACCAGCAATCACCCCCATTCCAGCTCCGAGGAATTTCCCTCAATTCTCACCGATACCAGCACCAAGGCATTTCTCCCCACCAGTTTCGTTCAGGGTAAACCACCAAAATATGTTACCTTAATAACCAAGATTTGTCTAATTACCGACCAAATAAGAACACCCAACCTAATCGTTCCTACTCAAACTCAGCGCTACAACTACCACAATTCCAATCGTTTCCCAAGCCACCAAATCACGCTGAGCCTATGGATGTAGACAGGTCCATTTACTCAGTGAATTTGAATTATCAAAACCGACCACAACCTAGACCACTCTACACCCATAAAAGGGATAATCCGCGACCTTTTGATCACGCTGCTTAACAACAATGTCTGTACTTCACGGAAGGATCCGAATTAGAGGGCTACATGCAAGAACAGCAAGATGCGATAGAAACTGAAGACCAACACCAAAGCCAAACGTTGGTAGAATATGATCAACCTTCCAACTTGGAGAACGAACAACATACCCAATAGGAGCCCGAAGGGTTGGAATCTTCTGAATACACAGGAAATTCAGACTTCCAAGATATACATTTTTGAACTGATGAACTGTTCGCTTCCGTATTTTGAATTTAGGACGAAGAGTGGACATATCATGATATTTCTTATAGACACTGGTTCTAATAAGAACTACATTAAACCAAATTGTGTAAAATCATGCTATCCTAATCAAAAACCTTTCTTCGCCAATTCTGTTGGCGGCAGTATTACAATTACCCACCATGCTATGACCAACCTATTCGGCGCTGCAACTCCAATTCTGAATTTCTTCATTCTTCCCGCATTAAAATCATTCCACGGTATACTAGGAAATGATAGTTTAAAAGAACTACGCGTCGTAATACATACTTCTGAAGAGTACTTAACCATTCTCGATTTATTGAGAGTTCCTATCAAACAGTAGTTATCTGAGGCTGTAAATACTACAGAAGTTTGCACTGATCACCTTTCTGAAGATCAGATGAGCAAACTCTTCAAGATTTTAAATAAATACCCCAACCTTTTTAGTGAGATGAAAAACTCACGTAAGGAGAGATCCGTACAAAATCAGATAGACCTGTGTATACAAAATTATACCCATATTCTATGACACTAAAACCAATAGTAGATCAAGACATTGACAAACTGCTCAGAGACGGTATAATCCAATCATGGGTAGTACCGAAGAAGATGGACGCGTCAGGTGAAAGGAAATACCGAATTGTTATCGATTACCGCAAATTAAATGAAGACACCATTGCTGACACGTACCCTATCCCCGAAATATATGAGATCCTTGCCAATGTTGGCAGAAAGAAATACTTTACGGTGATTGATCTAAAGAGTGGTTTCCATCAAATACCGATGAAACCAAGCGATATGGAAAAAACTGCTTTTTCTGTCAATAATGGCCAGTACGAGTTTAGTCGTCTAGCATTTGGTCTAAAAAATGGACCACCCACTTTCCAAAGAGCAGTCGACGATGTACTTAGGGAACATATTGGCCACAGATGCCAGCCATACATAGACCATATCATTATTTACGGAGAAGATGAGGAAGATCTTTCGCACAATAAGGAGGTTGTCTTCGGTACGCTGCAAAACGCTAACTTTAAAGTGCAAATGGACGGGATAAAAACTGACGAAAGAGTAATGGGAATAATACAAGCAATCGATCCCTTTTACTTTAAGCATTATTGTATCAGGTTTACCCAGAAAGAAGTGCGAGATATCGGGAGTGAACAGGAGCAGGAGGAGATAATTCTTAACTGTCACCAAAGAGCACATAGGAATGCTAAGGAGAACATGCTCCAAATTTTGGAACATTCCTACTTCCCTAAGATGGCCTCTAAAATAAAGAAAATGACAAAACAATGCTCTGTTTGCCATGCGAACAAGTACGACCGCCATCCTAACAACCCAGCTTTGTAACCTACCCCTATTCCTGAGTTCCCATGACATACATTACATATTGATATCTATTCCAATGAGGGTAAACTTGTCTTGACAGCGATCGATAAGTTCTCAAAGTTCGCCCAAAGTTCTAAAATTCAAGGTAATTGAAGACGTACGTGGTCCACTAAGAGATGTCTTATTCTTCTACGGAGTGCCGAAGTAAGTAGTTATAAATGGAGAGAGATCTCTCAACTTCGCATCAATCACTTTCATGACGCAGGACCAACTAAGCATAATCATCTACAAAACCCCCGCATATAAAAGCGAGATGAATGGTCAAGTGGAATGATTTTACTCCACCTTAATCGAGTTGATGAGATGCTTGAAGACCGATGCAACTCACAGATCGTTTGAGGAGCTACTTGAAAGAGCAGTGTATGAGTATAACTGTAGCATACACTCGGTGATAGCTGGGAAACCAATCGAGGTCTTTTATGGTAGGATTGTGTCAACTGATCCTGAACAGTTGGAAAAATCACGAAGAGATAATATAGAAAAGCTAAAGCAAAAGCAAAAAAAGGATATTCATTTTCACAATAAAACTAGGGATAGCATTAAAAACTATGAAGTAGGCATAGAAATTTCCGTCAAGAATAATAAGCGGGTAGGCTCAAAACTAACAGCAAGGTATAAAAGGGAGACAGTTAAAGAGAATAGACTTACGACGATACTAACTGAAACATATAGAGTAATTCATAAAAGTGATATTTAAAGTTGATATTTCTTACAGATTGTTTATCAATGCTGGCTACGCAGCCTTTGAAATAATTGACTACACCTACAAGCAAGTTGCTATTATTAGCACAGAATCGGCAAAAGTACAAAATGGCAATCTTAGGCTTTTTCACGTCTTCAAATTGACCAATACCGAAAATTTTTCAATGAAACCTCAATCCAAATTAAGAATCACATCCCGAAAAATCACCAGTTCCATCCATTTTTAGTGCATGAGCTATCACAGATTCAAAATTTAATTCAAAATATTGAAATCAAGAAAACACAACGGTCTTTAAATTTTATTGGGTCTGCTAAGAAATGAATTGCTAGAAATCCTGATCAAGATGACCTCGTTTTGCTCACCGGAAAAACAAATGATGTATTGGAAGATAACAACAAACAGGTAGTAATAAAAAGAGAATATCTTGATCGACTAAACAAAATAACGAACGTTACGAATGAAACTATGAATGTAATAAAAAAAGATTTTGTATTTGTGAACACATTAACGTGTACCATGCAATAGAAAAATAAAATTATTAAAGAAGAACTTTTCAATGTAATAGAATCAATACGTCTAGCAAAAGTCAATTTGGTCAACTCAAATACCATGTATTATCACAATAAGACGTAAAAACTATAATAAATAGCTTCAAAGCAAGCCATATTCCTTATGGAAATTTGGAAGAAGTAATTGAATTTGCTGATGTAAAAGCTCAGAATCACACGCATATTTTTTAATAATTTTCGAAGAAAATTAGTATTAAACTCGCTTCGCGAAAATTCGTCATATATATATATATATATATATATATATATATATATATATATATATATATATATATATATATATATATATATATATATATATATATATATATATATATACATAAATATATGTATATATATATATATATATATATATAGATATATATATATATATATATATATATATATATATATATATATATATATATATATATATAAATGATTAACGGAGATAATCTCTGGAGTGGCTGATCCGATTGAGCTGACATTTTCGGAGGACATAGATGTGTATAACAGGTAAGTCCATGATTTGCTAGAACTCAGATATCCTAAACCTTTTGGCAGCGGCGGACATTTCAGTGAATTTTCAGGTATTCCTATATTTCCAAGCAGTGTAAATTTTTGCTAAAAAAAAGTATTAGGAATGAAAACTTATTATATTTGAAGTTTGCTTATGATAAAGAATTGGAAATTTTGAGCCTAGTGTAGGCACTGAGTGCCTAAAAGTAGGCAAGGATTTTCTTTCAAATTTCGATTTGTCATAACTTCTAGAGATTGTGCAAGCAACTATGTAGCTACAGCAAGCTCCTGAAAAAAAATCCTTCAAATCATCGGCCTTCCTGAAAAATTTTTTATTTTTGAAAACAAATTCAAATTATTGAAAAAATTTGACTTTTGCCCACCAAGTCAACTGAAATTTCCAAAATTCTACGGTAAACAAGAACGGCAACCCGTGATCAAATTAACTCAATTTTCAGCACTCAAAACTTCTGTTCACGGGAACTGACGATCGGATAATGCGATCAATATAAAATTTACAGGACATATTGGTATTAACTAGGATCAGGTCTGATAGAAGTGATTTTTGAATACAAGCAACACTGTGGCAGTGGTGCCATTTGGAAAAATCGCCGAGAAAAAAAAATGGTTTTTGGCCTATAGCTTCCGATTCAGCCACCAGATTTTAACAAAATTCACGCAGTAGGTGAACCTTACTGTAAGATACCGCTTACCTCTGGTCTTGAAGTGCGTCCATAATGGTCCAGCAAAATCTACTCCTGTATTTATGAATGGTCGGTTTGGTTGAACTCTCTCGACGGGTAAGTTTCCCATTAGCTGAGTAAGCAGTTTAGGATTTGTTTTAGCAGATCGAATAC
Organism: Nemotelus pantherinus; assembly: GCA_963978885.1. NCBI lineage: Eukaryota > Metazoa > Arthropoda > Insecta > Diptera > Stratiomyidae > Nemotelus > Nemotelus pantherinus. Next base: position 109,067,074 of record OZ022263.1, on the reverse strand, counting down.
AAGTGTTCACTACCGCTCGTATTATTGTTTTGCCCTTGATTGGCCAAAATTTCTGTCGTAAAATAGCTAATAAAACGGTACCTCCAACATGCAAATGGTTGGTGTGGTAGTCGTGAGCAATTAGTTTGGTAATATAGTGACCGTATGGTAGGATAATTTGATGACAAGTGTCATATGTAAAATCTGTTTTCTCGATCCGACCACCAACTCTAATAAGCCCAATTGGATCAATGATTGGGTGTAGGCTGGATATTTGATCCCGATCGTCTACTTTTCCCGTTCTCTTCAATTGACGTGTAGTGTCATAGAACCCATTTGATTGGGCTTCTCTAATTATTATCTGAAGAGCGTTATCTAGCTCCTCAACAGATAGCTCAGCATGACAGCGGTGTGTGTTCGTGTTTCTTGTTCGCCTCCAAGTTGGACTTCTCCTACATAGGAGAAGTCCAACTCTGGATAGGTGGTGTGCGTAGCTTTTTAACAAATCTTGTCACATAGACTACTATTGTTTGAAGTCTTCTCATTGAATTTCGGTGATCGATTTGGTGAATGAAATTGGTTGAGACTTTAATCGTTGCTAGCACTATCTTTGGTCGTCTTTTCTCCAAGTCAGTATTCTTCTTCGAGAATGGTCTAGGCCAACAGGTTTGGGGTCCATGAAGAAATATTGCACCGTAGAACTACAATGTGTAATTTCTTAGTTTCTCTGGCGCTATTTCTCTAGATATAATGTCGACTGGGTTTTGTTTTTAGTCGGCATGTATCCATTGAGAAGATTCCGATCTTTTTGAATGATCACCACCCGATTTGCCAGGAACGTGTGAAAAGATGATGCTTCACTATAGATCCAATTTAAAACAATTTCAGAATCCGTCCAATAAAACCAAATTAAATTTGGTACACATCGATCTTGTTTGACTCGATGTACAAGTTCCGCTGCCCACTTTGCCGCACATAGCTCCAGTCTTGGCAGGGTGACGAGTTTAAGGCGGACTACCCTTGATTTAGCGCAGAACATGCAGCTCCTTGATATTTGGCTTGTTTCCACCAAAAGCATGTATAAGTATGCATATTGAGTTTAGTTATTCCAATTCAGTGCGGAAGTTGAGCCAAATTAAGTGTAATTCAGGCGGTAGGGCCGCATCCCCATCGATTTTCAAACTCCAGAGCTTCTGAAGAAATATCTTTGCATTTGCAGTTACTGGACTCATAAGCCCGAGTGAGTAAAATGCTCTGGCTATGTCGGATAAAACTGACCTTTTGGTTATTTTACCTGGCTCACTACTAGATGTGCTGATTTAAAAAGCGTCCTTGTTAGGCAACCAGAGCAAACCCAACGTCTTTACTTGTCCTTCAATTTCGCCCACCAGATTGAGCTGTAATTCTCGACGTTCCACCGGGATGGGTTCCAGTAAGACCTTGTTTTAGGCACACCACTTTCGAAGCTGGAACCCTGCTGCGGCCAGTATGGATCGAAGTTGATCTTGTTTCTCGATGGCTACCGGTAGGCTATCGGAGCTTGTCATGACATCGGCCATGTAGAAATCGAGTTTTAATGCCTCTGCACTTAGCTAATCGTTGTAGTGCCTTGGTCGCTAAATAGGGAACAATTCCTGTCCCGTATGTTACCGTATTTAGTTGACAATACTTTAGTGATCCGCTTGGATGGTTCCGCCATACTATAAACTGATACCATCTGTCTGTTTCGGCTAACGTTACTTGGCGGTACATCTTCTCGATGTCCGCCGTAAAGACGTAACGTGGCAATCGAAAACGTGCACTCAGAAAAATTTTACCACTTAAAATTTAATAGAATCAAATTTAAATCAAAAGTTAAAACACTTTTAAATAAAAAACGATTCTGATTTGAATTAAATAAGCCCAAGTATTCAATAAAAATGATTCCACTTTATTATACAAATTTTATTTTCATATCATAATTTTCATCATTGAATGTAAAACAAAAAATGTTGTGCTAAACAAGACCACTTTGATACAGCGTTACTGAAATGAAGGCAGATTATTTGAAATAAAAAGAAAAGTATATGACGCCAAATCATATTTGAAAATATTTGATTCATATCTATTTTTACTAATGTTCGAAGAACAATAGTATTAAACTCGTTTCGCCGAAAATTCATATTTCTTTATTTATATAAGTATATATATCAGCAAATCGGTTAATAAAAGTAATCTTTGGAGTGGCCGATCCGATTGAGCTGAAATTTTCGGATGTCGTAGATGTATAAAGTAGGTAGGTCCATGACTTGTTCGAATTCAGTTACCTTTAACCTTTTGGCGGCGGCGGGCATTTTAGTGAATTTTCAGGTACTCCTATATTTCCAAGCAGTGTAAAATTTTTGTAACAAAAAGTATTAGAAATAAAAACTTATTATGTTTTAGGTTTGCCCATGACAAAAAATTGGAAATTTTGAGCCGTGTGTGGGTGCTGAGTGCCTAAAAGTGGGCAAGGAATTTTTCTCAAATTTTGATATGTCATAGCTTCTGACAGGAACATTCGATCATCGTGAAATTGATAGAGCGTATTGATGTAGGCAAGAACTTAGCAAACATGGATTTTAAAGACAGTGTGGGTAACCCTGTAGCTATGGCAGGCTCTTAAAAATAAATCCTTCAAATCATCGACCTTCCTGAAAAAGTTTTGCTTTTTGCCAAAAAACTCAAATCATTGATAAATCTACATCTTTGTCCATCACGTCAGATTGAAATTTTTCAAATTCCGATTCGCACAAGAACGGCAACCCATCACCAAATTACCTCTATTTTCAGCACTCGAAAGTTCTGTTCACGAGAACTGACGACCGGGTTATCCGATCATAGTGAAATTTACAGGACATGTTAATATTAGCTAGGACCAGGTCTGATAGAAGTGATTTTGAAATGCGGGGAACCCTGTGCCAGTGGTACCATCTTGAAAAATCACTGAGAAAAAAAACCGGTTTTTGGCCTATAGCTTCCGATTCAGCCATCAGATTTTGACAAAATTCATACAATACTTGGATCTTACTCTATGTAACATTTGGTGAAAAATTGGCTGAACAATTAGAATAGAGTTGCCAGCTATGGTGATTTTTGTCTCCTAAATCTTGCAAATTTGCTCAGCAAAATAAAGCTTTTTTCCCTTAACTTCCGGTCCAGTGTAGAAATCAGAACGAACTTCACGCAGTAAATGAACCTTAATATGAACCAAATGTCGTAGAAATTTCGTACGAAAATCATGAAAGGGCTGCCAGCTATGACCATTTTGTAATTTTGTTTAATTTCTTTACTGAGCGATTATGTCATTAGATTTGCAAAAATTAACAACAAATATTCACGCTTTAAAAACTTGAAAAGTTTTGAGGATGGTAACCCTAAAATTCTTTTCACCCGTACAACGTCCAGCGCAGTGATTCAATTGAAACGAAATTTACTGGTTGGGTTTAACTTAACGTGAAGCAGATTTGGTATGTGCTTTGGTTTGCTGCTTACACAGGGTAACCAGCATTAGCCATTTCCGTAAATATTGCACCAACAGATGCTTCAAATTACGTTCTCATATGCAAAGAATTTGCAATAAAAATAAGAAACCAATTTCGAAATTTTCCGAGTTTTGAACATTTTTCGGATGGCAGCCTCAAACAACGTTTAACCGCTGAAAATTTCGATAAAATCCTGCGATGAGAACGAAATTCAGAGGATAAGTTGATTTGAGTATGAGTTTGTTATGGTAAACTTATTGCTGCTTCGTTCGGACTGCCGAACGGACGCTTCGTTCAGACTACTTCGTTCGGGTTGCCAGCACTGAACATTTTCATCATTTGTGTTATAGTTGAGTTTTGTTGTTTTGGATAAGGAATGGTTCATATGATTCTACAAAACAGTATTTTACGTCTTTCCACACTTTTTTGTCACTCAAAGAAAATTTCTTCGAAAATTAGTTTTCTAGCGGTTCAGGTGCGCTAGAGTTTTTATTTATACAACAATTTTTTTCTGAGTGTAGAATTATTGTGAAGAGCTCTGATTGAAGATAGGACCGGTATAGAACAATTTGTTCAAACTGTAACCTGATTCAGTCCTTGCTGATGCGTCAGACATCACGCGTAATTTGGAAGTAGAACTTTACGGTTTGAGTACTCCGTGTTGTGGCAAAAAACAATGTTTAGGTGGTATTGTTTTAGGATCCATTTCGGTCATATGACAGACCAGCACTCGCCCAGTTTCTACATTATCCAGAGTTGAAACTTTTAATTGCAAACTCAATGGTGTGATGAAACCTCGGGTATTATTTTTATCAAGGCTTGCTCTAGCTACTACCCCTGACAATGTGAAAAACTATATCATTGACATCCTACACCACACTAAAAAATATTTTTACTTTCTGACTGCATCCCGGTTGCGAAAATCGGTCAACTTCCTCGGATGTCATCGTTTCAGGTCATCGTCCCGGATTGCTGCTATAATACCACCACACAGTCCAGTATCTGGCCATTGAACGTAATCGTCCGTGAATTTATACCAAGAAATCGTGCTACGGCTGATAGATCTCTGCCGAAAAACGACTCGAAAACATGTCCATCTTCTACGGCAACATGAGTGGCATTAGTTGGTTTGCAATAAGTTATATTGTATCAATGCCTCCTAGAAGTACGGGCCGTAATACAGAATGATGACGTCAGAACATCGGAAAAAATGTCGCGAAAAACACACGTAGTCTTATGGGACGTCCGCGGGAAAATGTTAATTGTACGGGTTGTGTTAAAGTGAGTGAAATGAAAACAAAGTGGTATATGCGGAACAGTGTCACTGAACAGCTAAAACACAAATTAATGCGGTGCGTGCGGTATAATGTGGAAAATTCGCTACGAAATGTTTATCGGTTGGTGTTACGTTATGTGATGGTTCGTGTCGATTTACTGTCGCGATACAATTAATTGGTGCAAAATGTACGTTATGACTAAATATTATCATTATAATGCGCCCACGCACAAAAAACTAACGTTTTATCATAATTTAACCAAAAAACCGCAAGTGAAATCTCCGTGTACATCGGCACTGCCTCGTGGAAATGTCAAATTTCCTAAACTCATTACGTCACGGCGAGAACGATTACGTAGCCTGACGGCCCGTACTTCTAGAAGGCATTGATTGTATTTACTAAGTACGTTGCGAATATAATAAGATTGGCTCGGACTGTTCCCTTGGTTGCTTGGTTTTAATTTCTATTCCAAGACAAAATTTTGCTTCACCAAGGTCCTTTATTTTGAATTCGGACTTAAGGCCGTCCTTGACTGCCTTTGGATCTTTATAACCGATAAGTATATCATCCACATATATAAGAATGAATACATTAGGTGGGTTTTTTTTGCTCCGATACATAGCAGAATAGAACTATGCCGCAAAAACAACGATCTAGTATAATACAACAGTGCATTCGCTAAGGCTGACATAGGTTGCTGTATTTGCTGTGGTAGCACAAAATAGCTGATAAGCGAGAAAATAACGAGTATACACTACTACAATCGATAGCAAATAGTGAAAGAACTAACAGAAAATTACCTCTTTTAACTTTTTACACATAATGAGGGCTTTTTCTAATTTTCTAACTACCAAAACATTCCACATAACCTTGAAAAAACCAAAGCCACCTCACAGCAAAAAAGACAACTTCTCATTAGCTTTTTTTTTCTATCAGCACATTCTATAGTTCAGCACGTGAACTACCAATAAGGAATAGAATTTATGTACTAGTGAATTCACTGGTACAGGAGTGTTGTTGTTTCCAATGCGTATACTCTGTTCTCTGCTGGATAGAGGAGCAAAAAAACACGCCTATTGTTTTGTTTATTCGTATATACGCACGGGTCTGCATGCGTTGGGATCAAACCAAGTTTTCGAAGTGTTCCATCCAATTTCTCGCTCCATTTGCGACCAGATTGACGTAGATCATAAATTGAGCGTTTTAACTTGCAAACTTTGTTATTTTCGCCTGTTGTTAGTTTTTCTAGCATATTTTTACTTTTGGCGACTAGGTCAAGATCAAATTTTTCATTGATAATCCTTATAAGCAGTTCTTCTAGAAGTTCTGGAAGTTCCATGTATATTTCCGCATCTATTTCCCAATTTAAATATGCAGTGGTGACGTCCAGCTGTGAAATTTGCATATTAAATTCGACAGCGAGGGCCACGAGTAACCGAAGAGATCCTAGTCTAGCTACAGGAGCAAACGTATCATCGAAGTCAACACCTTGACATTGTGCAAATCCCTTAGACACGACGCAAGTTTTCCTCCTTTCAAGACTTCCGTCGGCATTGAACTTTTCTTTGTTCTAAATCCAATAACCTTTTTTGTATTTCGTCGTTTAACAATTTCCCATGTGTTGTTTGATATTAAACATTTAATCTCAGAGAGTATTGCATCCTCCCATTCCTTTCTGTTCGGGTTACAAATTGCTTGACCCACGGATATGTCGGACGCAAACATGACGAATTGTGAATCATGCCATTCTTCGTTACATTCGTCGTATTGCGAATCATCCGGTAAATTGACCACGTTATCTTCGATTTATTCATCAGACCTTACTAAAATTTCGTCATTTGTATTTTTACTTGTGGATATCAAATTATAGAGCTCTGATAGTCTTTCAGGTTCAGAATTTATAGGTTTCGTTAATTTTTGTGCACGATTTTGTTCATTCGATTGAATAACAGCAGCTAGCTGCAGTTTGCTGTATAAGACTGATGTATTTGGATTTTTTTCAGTGAAGAAATCTTCAAATAAGTCTTCGGATTCAAATTCGTTTATAATTTTCACGTCTCGTCTAATACGAATTAGGAATCCAAACTCTATATCCTTTCGTTGTTTCAGAGTACCCAATGAAAATACCTTCAATTCCTTTAAGATCAAATTTACCTCTGCCTGGTGTGTTTTTTAGGACATACACGCGGCATCCAAATATTTGAAAATATTTAATATTAGGTTTCTTACCAGTCCATTTTTCGTATGGTGTACCATTTTCAATGCTTTTGGTAGGACATCGGTTTCTGATATGATTCGCAGCTGCGATGACTTCCGCCCAAAAGAATGGTAGGAGCTTTAATTGGATTAACATGCACCGTCTGGCTTCCACGAGAGTCCTATTTTTCCTCTCAGCAACCTCATTTTGCTATGGAGTGTAAGGAACTGTTAGGCGTCTTCGCATTCCAGATTGCTTTAAAATTCCGTCAAATGTAGCAATGCAGAATTCTATTCCGTTATCGGATTGATCTGCCTTCATTTTCCGTCCTGTTTGAGTTTCAACGAAATTTTTGAACTCATGGAATTTCGATGCAGCTTCGTCTTTGTTTCGACGATGTCAAAAAGACGATGTCAAAAAGCTCATTTGACTGTTCAATACGAGTCGAAAATGGCTTAGTAGAGAGTTTACCTGCCGCACACACTTTACATGCATGAGTTTGATTGGCGATTCCTTTAAGTTCAATGCCGATAACACCTTTGCTTATGCGGTAGAGATCTTTCGAATTTATTTGTCCGAGGCGTTCGTGCCATATTTGCATGTCATCTTTTTCTTCCGACTTAATGTTCGCCTGAAGCGCTTCTTTGAGGTAAAATAAATCGTCCTTACGATCAGCAATCATTACTTTCTTTTCATTAGCATTTTCGACGATTGCCTGCTCTTTTGTGAACACAATCGTATCTCCTTTATCAACAATCTTCGCGATTGACACGAGGTTAGTTCGGAGATCAGGTACATATAACGCTTCGAGCTTGATATTTTTGCTTGTATTGCCATCGATGATAGAAACAATCACACTACCTCTTTCTTTCACTTTCGCAGTAGCGTTGTTTACGAGTCTTAATCTGCCATTCGTCTTACTCGAATTTACAAACATATTGACATCATTGCAAATGTGTGATGTGCAATCACTATCTAAATACCACTTTGTAGATTTGTTTGAGTCGTCGCCGGTAAACTACGATTCATCCACGTATGTAGCAGCTTCGGTTCTATTCGACTTTCGCTTCAACAAACATTCCGATGTTTTATGGTTGCTTTTGTTGTAGTGTGTGCACTTCAATTTGGGCCGTCGCTTAGAGTATTTGTTTGTTTCACTGTCCGCTTGTGTGCGAAATTCATGTTTGACAAACATGGCCACGTCATCTCTAGTTGAATGGTGTCTAGCATTGCTCTCTTCGACTGTCTTGATTTTTAAGATTTCAATATCTGCAAGAGAGTCCCTTGTTTCGATGGCACATCCAAAGTTTTCGAAACTACTTGGTAAGCTATACAGCAGCAAAATCGATAGCAAATTTCCATTAATTTCGACATCCATAGATTGCAGTTTGTCCACTACGTCCAAAAATTTATTTAGATGATCCTGCACGTTTTCATGCTCCGCCATTTAGTGCTGAATTAATTGCTTCAGCAAATGCGCTTTTCTTGCGGGGCCTTCGATGCATATATTTGGACTCTAATTTTTATTTTTATTCGCGATTTCTCACTTGTTTCAACTCCGATGACCCAATCGAGTGTATAATGACCGCGCGAGCTTTCATGTCACTCGCGAACTGCAAATCAAATTCTTTTGTAGACGCAGTAAGAGTTTCGCCTTTGCCATGCACTGCTGGCTTTGGAATTTCACCACTGACGTAACCTCAAGCATCGTTTTTTATCAAAACTGCTTCCACTTGAATGCACCACGTATGGTTATTGTCTTTTCGAAGAGTTTCTAGTTTAATCGCACTGTTAGGTGCCATTTTTAACACACCATCCCGTCGCAAAAGAAATTACTCAAATTTGATTATTTTCGGCACCTGGGCCCATAACCATTGTAGGGCAGAGAAAAGAAAAGCACGTGTGGTTGTACCGACTGACACTTTATTTGTGAGTGAGTATGAAAGTATAAAGTAGTAGAAAAAATTGTAGTACTAGATCTAAGTAAATGTATACTATAGCATGGAATAGAAGAAAAGAATTGTAGTAGATTCAACAGGAACCTTAGTAATTGCAGTACTGAGCAATATTACTATACTTTTTGCTCCTGTTGTTTCTGTCGAGAGTGTCACTGGAGCTGATGCGTTGGTCGTATAGGCCTCAATATGTTTTGCTGATGCTGGCCTTAACTTCTCATTCTTGGAGATCGATATTGCAGCCGTTTAAAACAATTTGTTGCTGTGCACTGACTTGTTTGATGTCCTTCCCGCACGCAGTTGCCTCATCTTATGGATTCGCTCAGCTATGGAACTTTGAAGAAACTCTGGGCTCCTATGTATACGATGTGCTTCAAAACATATCTTGCACTGCAATGTTGGGCTGCTGCTGGTAGACACGAGCGTCGAAGTTCTCCTCGCTGCTGATTTAAACTGTGGTGCTGTTTGCCTGTCCGGCCCCAACGATTCAAGTGCTTGGAACCGATGCTCGTTGAACGTCGAAAATTCATCTAGTATTGGCAAGTCACGTGGTGACTTCAATGACTGCTCGTAAAGTGAATGCGACGTTTTATTCAGTTTCTTGAGGAGTATATAGAGCAAGATAGGATACCATGTTGACGTATTGATCTGCAGATTTCGAAGACCCAACAGGCTTTCTTGCATCACGTCGTACAATAATTGCAGTCATCTGGCTGTTTCGTTCATGATAGCCGGTTGAGATATCAATTTTTCCAATAGCGTGAAAACCATAAGTCGCTGATTTTGGTATCGATGCTTCAGAATTTCCCAGGCTGTATTATAATTATTATATGTGATGGGTGGATGATGTATCAGATGACAACAAGTAAAGATACCACAGCTTTTGAGCATTACCTAAAGGCTCTTCATGGATCATCTGATGAAATAGGTCGCGGAATGACTGCCATTGTGAATAATCACCACCAAAGACGGGAGCTGAGATGTGTAGCAAATTCACGTGTGATTGCACCCTTGAGTTGGCGAAGCCACTGGACGTTAATTTTACCAGCTATGAGGCTGATTTGAATGTTTTTCTCTGCTTCGAAGTATATGCTCTCCCTATAGCCGCATTGCACTGGATCTATTGATGATCGCCAAATTTCATCATGCCCTTGGCGGATCTCATCCCAATACCTAGTATCTGCTTCTGTCTTGAAATCATAAAATTGCCTTGATTGCAGGCTGCTGGTATCAACGCCTTCTATGATTCGATGAACCGGACGAATTGTAGCCTTCTGTTGGCTAACTAACGATTGAAGTCGTTTGGTTTCTTCAGTAGTTGAGATTTCACCTGGTGGTAAGCCTGTTGGCAATTCATCTACCAATTCGGAAAGTCTCCTCTATATGTCACCCTTAACTTTTTCGTACTTCTTGGTGAAATATGGAGTATCTGGAAAATGTTCCACTAGGGGCTTGAGTTTCAGATCCGTAGCCGGCGAAATTGGACCGTAATTTCTCCAGGAACTCAAGTCGAGTCTTGCGTTAGTCTTGCGACTACTGGAATCCTTCCTTTAGTTGGAGATTACTTGTTGGATCTCTTGCCCAGCTGCACTTTGGCGCACTGTTAGATCCTCCAGACTCGTTTTTAACTCCGCCATGTCCCTTGTTTATTGAGGTCGATGATTCGAAAAAGCTCCAGTAAATATGTTTAAATAGCAAGCAAGATCTTGTTCTTGCCCCCTGGTATGGCTGTCGACCGAATTCAATATCCGGTCTGTCGCCTTATAAAATTCTTTGGTGGAACACCAACGAATCCTTATGGAGAAAATGCACAGTCCATGTGATCGCCTTCACTAAGTCCCTTGGTGTAACACTAATGGCCTTCCTGTAAACTTCGAAAGAGAAAAATATAAAAAGCGACAAGCTACAATTAAAACTCCGATGTTTATTGCGCACACTAAACGACTGATTATAATTATCTTCTTACTCTACTTAAGTACTAAATTGCCCATAATATGCGTGAGATAAAATTTGCTGATCGCGTGTCTGGTGTATGGTCGCGTATAGATAGGTATACTTATTGGCCAGTGGGCAGGTCGATGAAGTATTCCTGGTGTAATTCTGGATAATTAGTTGAGCACACAGATAAAACGGAATTTTGCTGACTACGTGTCTGCTATTTGAAACGTGACTGCATTGCTGATCTTCATGTGCGGTGAATGTGTAGACGCAGCACCTGAACAGTCACTATTCAGAAAAGAAGTGATATAATCCCCGTTGTGGTGCACCCTTGCCAACTGTTCTTACTGCTTCAGCCATCAAGAAGTTGGCCTTGATTCGCCGGTTTTTAAGCAAGTCCGATACCCAACTCATGCCGGTATTATCCGCTCCACATCGAACCAAAGCTTCGATTATGTGACATTGTTGAAGAAACTCTTGATATCTGAGAAGGCTGTTAGAATGATTTCCTTTTGCTAAATACTCATTCCTTTTGCTGTAAAGATTTTTCTGTTATTCTGGCCACTTTATATACTGCCGTCTCTAGTAATCCTACTGCCAGATACATGTGCTGCTTAACACAAATTATCCAGACATAAAACGAACTTGCCTCTCTAGAGTCTTGAATAGAGTAGATGTTAGCCTGATTGGTGTAAAATCCTTCACATTATGGTGATTCATCCTGCCAGGTTTCGGAATAAAGACAACTCGTGCCTTTTTCCATTGCTTAGACACTACCCCAAAATGGAGACACGCGGTAAGATACGATACAGTATGGGGATAATGGGGTGTAATGTTAGGTCGGTAGCGCCAAATGGCCCAACAACAACCGATACGACTCGGATTTTCTCATGGCTTTGTGATTTGACTGACGATTGGAATCTGTGGTAATGGCTGGAACGGATTTTATAGCATGACCTAACTTGGCCCAAGGTATGGCCGACGATAAAGAAAAAATGTGTCTGCGCTGTAGTCGCTTCATACGTGGCACCACCGGAGTGAAATCCGAGCGCGAACGGCTCCAGTCTAATTTCATGCCGTCCCCATCCCAATAAAATATGGCAGGCCCCAGAGTACGTAAGAAACTCGCACCGATATGCTTATGGTGTAGGTTCGGTTGGCATTGTTCCCGATTTACGCTGACCTGGCTCTGGCCACCAGACCCCATGACGGCTAGGGCGCAACCCGCTCGTTGGCCTCCATGCATTACAAAAATAGCCACGAGGCGACTGCACATCCGTGCGGAGATTACGGCTCTGAGTTGGGGCCCTTAAACATTGATAACAGACGATCAACCAGCTTTGGGACGATAGCGGCGACACAGGGCGAAAATGGAACCGCCATCGACTGTTTCGTGTTTCGAGGAAGCCAGTGCCCAGAATACCCCTCCCCCTCTCTTCCGTCAAACAATTCAACGCGAACTGAGTGAGCGGTCAGTTCCAGCTGCGCAGCAGATGCGCAAGGAGCCAAAATTGCTGACCCCGATCGTAACGCTCTGGAGACTCCAAAAGTTTATCCACATCAGAACACTGAAACCAGAGCTTCAAAGGAGAATATACCACAAGCACGTGTGTTCCTTAGGAGGGAGTACATAAAGCATGAACGATAAGATATAAGATATGTTGAGGAAGTGACAGCATATCCTTCGTAAAATCTTCCACGCCGCTAACGTGCAGCAAAATATCTCAAAGCACGTAAAGGTCCGTATGCTGGAGTTGGAAGTGGGCTTTGAGGTAGTTTTCATCTGCCCGATAAACTGGCAGGGGGCAGAGATGGACTTCCAGCGTGTCTTGGAAGAACAGGCCGTTAAGTCGTCAACATCTCCAGTGGGCTCACGAGTCGATCGGCCACGGCAGAAAAAGCACGTGGCTGAAGCTAGCCCTGAATATATTCAGAATGAGGGTGAAGAATGAGGTGCCAGTTTCTGATCTCAGGAAGTGGGTGATGGTTACCATCAAAGAAAAGAAACGTCACCAAAACACCAGTGGTACCCGATATGGCGAAAATGACTCAGAAAGAGTATATCCCGCATGCCGAAAAGAAAAAAGTGGGAGGAAAGGAGAGGAAGAGCAAACAAAGAGAGTGAGAAATAAAATAGATTTTGTCATGGTGGTGACAAAATATATACATTTCACGTCAACGTCAACTTATACATTCCACGTCAACGTCAAACGGAATGACTGGTGCGGAAATCTCTGCGTGGAAATTTAGTTAAAAACAAGGTTCTAAAGTGCAAATCAACATATCAAAAGTGTTCAACTTTGTGATTACTTCTCTCGGCATCGTTTGATACCATTCCTCAATATCGAATCATTTAATCTACAGTTCAAAATCTTGATCAAAAAAATATATCTTCGTTTTCGGGAACCCCCCAAAGGGAAGGCCGTCGTAAGCCGCGTATCGTGTCGTCAGCATAATAGCTCTGAAAGGTCGACTTGGCTGTTTTGTTATACATCGCTTATCTTGTTCACGATCTGACCTCCTAACACACTTTGTTTCTTTCTTTCAAGCTGTGAAAGTGCATCATCGAACAAAGAAACCCAAGAAGTACGGTTAGTTTTTTTTCAGTAAACTAAGTGCGCGTCAACCTGACATTGTTATACTTTTCTGCTGTTCTAACCTTCAACAGCCACAATAGAGCAGTGGGTACGTACTCGGCTCTCTGATACAAAAGCTGTTGGTTCGTCTCCCATCAGCGCCGCTTCAGTTTTTGTTAAGTGTTGTTCCGATTTTAAAAATTCTAAAATAAATTTCAATTACATAAATAAAACTCTCAAATCAAATTCCAAAATAATACACAATTAAAATTCTAAAGTTGAAATCAAAATAATTGTATCACGTGGAATAATTGCACGCAGCGCCACCTAGCCGCTAACTTGGGACACTTGTGCTTCGCTAACACATTCCACATCCGAGGCATGATCCTTTCTAATTACTGTCTTTGATATGTCTACAAAAAATCAGAGACAGTACAGTAGCTTAGAACAAATTGATATCCACTCAATCCAAGACAGCTACCTACAGAGCATCCAACAAAAAACAAACGAAGCTATCTCGTCTCGTAAGCAGCTGGATGACATGGTTGGGAACACATCTAATAAAAATGGAGCATCTAATGCTAACGTAGATGCGAGGCCTCCAAATGCGGACAAGAAAAAGGGTTTGGACCGATACTTCAACATTGTCAAAAGACGGCGAAGTTCCCACTCGTCTCAAATTGGAAACGAGAAGAAAATTTCTAAGCCCGATGATCAACAAGCTTCTACCAGTAGGAACTACTACCAACTACTTGCAACCGAAAACGACTCCGAAATTGCTTTGTTGCCAAAGCAAATTAAGCCACCGCCAATATACCTGAGAGAAAAAACAAGCAATAGCTTAGTCAACATGTTGGTATCAATTGCTGGTAAAAACAACTTTCATGTCACACCGCTAAAACGTGGTCACGTTTCTGAGACCAAAATACAAGTTTCTTCTGAAGAAAACTTCAGGAAGGTGACAAAAGAGTTTGATTGACAGCGTCGTCAATATTATACTTAGCAACTAAAAAGTTGCAAAGGATTGTCGGTGGTAATTAAAGGCATAGAACCTGATATTGATGTTGATGAGTTAAAGCAGGAGCTCGAAAGCCTCGGTTTTGCAGTTAAATCTATCACAAATATATTTAATAAATTCAAACAGCCCCAGCCACTGTTCAAAGTGGAACTAGAGCCCGAAGCCAGCAAGCCCAAAAAAGGTGAAACGCACAAAATTTATAGCCTGCGATATATTATGCACCGCAGAATCACCGTCGAAGAGCCGATCAAACGTAAAGGCCCCGTGCAATGTGCAAATTGTCAAGAATATGGCCACACCAAAACCTATTGTTCACTCTCTAGCAGAACCACGCTCAACAGGCTCTAAATATTGCAGCTAATAGACCAGTCCTCATGCCGGAGACTTTTGCACCTTCATCACTTGTAACTCCTGGTATCAAATATTCCGACGCAATCAAACAAAACGACCATTGCTCTGCTGAAACCACTGCTCAAAGCAGCTCCAACAACGAACTCTCTTCGATTTTGTCAACGCTCTCAGACAACATGAATCGATTCATGACGACGATGAGTAACATGATGCAAGAATTACTTAAAAATCAAAACATGTTGCTCCAATTTCTCATTAACAGCAAATGAACTCATTCAAGATCGCCCATTGGAACGCGAATGGCATTGTCCAGCATAAAGCGGAAATAACCTGCTTTATATCAACCCACGACATTGATGTGTTCCTCTTATCGGAAACGCACCTCACAGAAAAAAATAATAAATTCGACATCCCAGGCTACATCTTCTACGATACCAAACACCCAGATGGTAAGGCTAGAGGCGGGTCTGCAATACTTATTAAAAAACATCTGTTCCATCATCCTTTAGAAGAACTCAGCGAAAATTACATGCAAGCGACATCCATTTGCCTACGTGAGCAGTCGAGCGAGATTGTAATTTCGTCCATCTACTGTCCACCGAGGCACAACATTTCAAAGGCAGTATTCGAAAGCTTCTTCTCATCGCTGGGAACCAAATTCATCGTGGCTGGCGACTTTAACGCGAAACACACGTTTTGGGGATCTCGCCTCATAACACCTAGGGGCAAAGCACTCTTCGATACATTACAAAACTATGGTTTGAGTCATATCTCAACCGGCCAGCCAACATATTGGCAGTCAGATATCAACAAAATTCCGGACCTCATAGACTTCGCAATCTCGAAGGGAATACCTTCAAACTCCGCAAAATCAGAAGTAGTTTTTGATTTGTCCTCAGATCATTCTCCTGTCATCATTACTCTGGATATGTCACCCCACTTCGCTTGCTGTAAGCGTAGATATTCACAAAAAACCAACTGGAGTGCATTCAGACAACACCTCACCAGCTCAACATCTCTTAGTGCATCTCTCAAATCACCGGATGATTTCAATTCCGCTGTTATCCTTTTCAACGAGCATGTCTTGGAGGCATTTGACACCGCGACACCTAAAATGGAACTAAATCCCTCAACTCGGAAAACAACATACTCCTCATCAATAAAAATCTTAGTACAGAAAAAAAGACTCGCACGAAGGAATTGGCAGCTGCACCGGTCTCCCCAAACTAAAACACTACTCAACAAAGCTTCTAGTGAGCTCAGACTGGCACTTGCGAAAGACAACGAGTTAAAGTTCCATTCATTCTTAGAGAGCCTCAGTCCCACTAAAAATACCGACTATTCATTGTGGAAAGCAGTCAAAAAAATCAACAAACCTACCATCAGGGAAGCCCCACTAAGAACTGTCAACGGGCAATGGGCCAAAAGTGACGCAGAGAAAGCCACCGCCTTCGCAATTCACCTAGAACAGGTTTTCACACCTTTCACCACGGCAACATGTGACTTTCCAACTAATGTCAACGCTCAGGACTCCGAACCAATCAAAACTTCGGCTAAGGAAGTGCAAGATATCATTATTCAGGAAACATGCTCAAAAAAATCTCCGGGAATTGATCTCATCACCAATGCTATGCTCAAACAGATGCCACCGATCGTATTCTCTTGGCTTTCTAATCTATTCAATGCTATCTTTCGAATCGGATATTTTCCTGAAGTTTGGAAAACAGGTGAGATCATAATGATCCCTAAGCCTGGTAAGGACTCTTCTCAAGTGAAGTCATACAGACCTATTAGTCTTTTGTTATGCGTCTCCAAAGTTTTCGAGAAAGTTATGTTGTAAAAGCTACTACCGATACTAGAAGATGCAAAAATAATTCCAGAATAGCAATTTGGGTTTCGAAGGCATCACAGCACCATTCAACAGGTCCATCAAATCGCGTCAGACATTAAAATAGCATTCGAAGACAAGAAGTACTGCTCAGCAATCTTTTTAGATGTAACTCAAGCCTTCGATAAAGTCTGGCACGAAGGGTTGATCTTCAAAATTGAATCAATGCTTCCAAAAAGCTTCCACAAAATACTCTCCTCCTACCTGACCAACCGCACATTCCAGGTGAGATACAAAAGCTATTCTACCGCTAAACATCGTGTGCATGCTGGTGTACCACAAGGAAGTGTTTTGGGACCGGTACTTTACACTATATTCACATCTGATCTCCCAACATGCGACAAAACAACGACAGCTACCTTTGCGGATGACGTTGTCATACTATGCACTGATTCAGACCCAGTTACGGCATCCCGTACATTGCAAGGCCACATCTCACTTCTTGAAGAATGGCTAGCGAAATGGAGAATCAGAATGAACGAAACCAAATGCATACACGTTACCTTCACATTGTTAAAACTGACTTGCCCTCAAGTATATTTAAACAATGTACCTATACCTCAAAGTAACAAAGTAAAGTATCTCGGAATGCACCTTGATAGGAGGCTCACCTGGAAACGGCACATTGAAGCTAAAAATCAACAACTGAAGCTCAAATTCATAAACCTCAAATGGATGCTCAATAGCAGGTCAAAACTTTCTCTCGACTCTAAAGTGCTCGTCTATAAATCTGTCTTAAAGCCAATCTGGACATAT
The DNA here is from genome assembly GCA_963978885.1 of Nemotelus pantherinus. NCBI lineage: Eukaryota > Metazoa > Arthropoda > Insecta > Diptera > Stratiomyidae > Nemotelus > Nemotelus pantherinus. Next base: position 109,049,636 of record OZ022263.1, on the reverse strand, counting down.
GGCTTACAAATATGGGGTGCAGCCCGCCCTTCAAACATCAACATCATCCAGAGGACCCAATCGAAAATACTTCGATCTATCACCGGAGCCCCGTGGTACTTCCGCAACGCCAATCTCCATAAAGACCTGCGAATCGAGACGATTTCAGAAGAAATTAAGAACCGTAGTGGAAAATATATTGCAGCCCTCGCTCATCATCCCAACAAGCTGGCAAAAAAAATACTAACTCATCGTAAATTTCAGCGATTGAAAAGAACTGACCCGTTAGACCTTCCATCTATAACGTAGAAAATACAGCCTACGTAGCCAATTTCTTTGCTTTTCAAACTCTTTCAAACATTGAACACTGTAACTCTATAACACAGATCATAGCTTTGCTCTTTGCTGTGTGACTTTATGTCAATAAAGTAACTTGGGTCCAAAATGTTCACGTCTTCAACTGTGAGGAGTGCACATCACTTGTTTTAGCATGTAAGATTTTAAAACTAACTGAAGCTTCTTATACGAAGGAAACAGTTTAATAAAGGTATTATTAAAAAAAAAAAAAAAAAAAATGGTGGTGAGCATTTGCTTCAAACCTGATGAAAACATCAGCCACTTTTCTCAGTGCAGGTGTGATGGGGTCTCTGTCGTATAATTGCATATATTTTTCAAATTCCAAGTGGAGCGCCGCCACCTTAACCGTGATCAGCTTGTGAACAGACGTCTCCTTCACTACGTCCAGCCCTAGAATTCCAAGTGGAGCGCCGCCACCTTAACCGTGATCAGCTTGTGAACGGACGTCTCCTTCACTACGTCCAGCCCTAGATACTGTTCTGACATCCTTCAGACCGTTGATTAAAGCCAATTCTTTATGAAGATGTTGCTACAGGTCACTGCAATGTGGCTGCCAATAATGAAACAGCTTTCCAAGCGAGGTTATCCTTCCTTCGTTGACATGGCAAACTTGAGGAATTTCTCGATGATAAGTCCCGAGTTCCACACGTTCCAAGTTTTCACACAAGATGCTCCTCCTCCTCTCAGGGAAGCTTTTTTCTCCAAGCGTTTCAACCTGGTATCACCAGGTTTCCCTTTGGACTCCAATTAAGCCAAACTCATGACCGCTCGCTTTGTTCTTTCTTCCTGTAGCCTTGAGATTACAGCTCCGTCGTTTTAGTAAAGTCAGTTATCACAACTCTTGCAGTGATCCGTAGATCTTTGGAGTGTGGCCAAAGTGGTCTAGTCACCGCTTCTCTTCCGGTGGCTAGCGAAAGTTTCAGTGCACTGCCTCCAGTCCGATTTGCTGCTCTGTTCAGCGCCGACTCAGCCACCACTTCCATTGAAATGACCAGCGGTGCCTCGGATCGACTGCCATTCTGCCTGATAGCTGCTCTGGTGAGTGGTATCGCTACAGCCCACAGAGCGGGTTCTTTAACCAGTTTCAAAGCCCACAATCTCTTGATTGCCTACCTCTTTACTGTTTCGCTTCCCTTTGTTGGTCATCGCATCACTTTTAAGCTCCATTGGAAGGGGTGCTCTTCTAGTAACTTCCCTGACTAGAAGTTCAATTTCATTTTATTGTTTGTTGTCTTTGGTTAGATTCATAGACGTTTTTTATATCTCAGGTTTGGGATTCGCGTGCTCGGACTACAGTCGAAGCAATGGCCAGCGTTAGCATCCTCATTGCTCGGACCGTCTCTTCTTTTCTCGAGATCGCGAAGCATACTCCCCCAAAACTTACTGAGGGTTCCGTAGGGCTTCACAGTACGCTGAACGTGCTAACCATTGATGCCGAAGAGTTCAAGGTGTCTCCTCTTGACTAGTAGGTCGCTACTCTGTAGACCAAAGGTCAATAGGCTCCAGAGCTGGGCAAAGTGAATTATTGAATCTAAAACCCTGCACGTGAATATTCACCTTAACCACCAGCCCACACCCCCCACCAAGCCTCCGTGTCATCCCTGAAGAGAAAAAAGTAACGGCGTCCCATAATACGGACGAGGTTTCCGTTTAGACAGCCCATACAACTGGCGACTGTGCAGGCATGCGGCAGATTCGATACCCTTTACGGGAGAGTTTAAAGACCTCTCACCGGACTAGCGACATGGACATTGGACTAGGCTAAAGAGATTAGTTAATCATCTTCTTTTTCGGCAGAATCGATTCCAGCAGCCAACTTTAGGAGGTAACGATCACACATCCGGCAGTTCGAACAGATACGTCACGTGTATATTATGATATAATATATATAACTCCCCTTATTCGGCTGACGACTAGCCGCCACCTTAAAGTTTCTGTACAAAGTTTGTTGAATTGATTGCGCCAGCGGAGATAGTACGAACTCTTCCGAGAACACGGCAGTTGCCTTGATTATAAAGTAAAGACTTTTTGAAAACACTGAGTAAAAGCTCTAAAAGTTCCTGACGATTCCAAAAGTAAGGAAGGATTTCGTGAAAAATGAGGAATATTGTTGATTCGATGTTATTCTTTGACCAGCGTGCTATAATTTTTCTTACATATGGATGTAACAGTTATGTTTTACATAGAGAAGATACGGGCTGATAAGAGAAGTAAGCGAAATAGGCAGCAATGAAGTACTGCAAAGTCTGCAAGGAAAATCTGAGACAAAATCGAAACTGGGATCAGTGTTCATATCACTAGAGGTTCACACGTAGACCATGGAATGCCTGCAGAAGCGATAGGAATAAATGGTAGCATTTTGAAATTGTGGCCAATTTATTTACTGATATGTTGACAAAAAAGATAAATACGTATGTGTTCCCTATTTTCAAAAATATACACCTCTATATTCGATTACTATACTTTTAGTGTTTGAATTCAACTCTGCTAGCTGATCTTAACCTAATTGAGCGCAATGTTTACGTTAATTCCCATAATATTGTGCCTACCAAACTAAACTCACTATTCGTAATTTCTTGATCTTGAAATACTAACATCCCCCATTATTTAGCTAACTGTGTATTTATTGATGTAGCTTCTTTTTCGAACTTAATTTATAGTTTTAGTCATTAAAATTATTGTTTCCTTTTTATTATTTCCACTTTTTACAAAGCTGTGCGTGTTTTATTGTACTCGTATTGTGGCTAATGTAACGTAGATTTTCTTTTTTTTCTGTGTGTTTTTATCCTAAAAATTTTTGTTTTAAGACTAAATATTATTTATGTCTGAGTTCTCATTGATTGTTCATAATTTTGTTATTAAAACTGTAAATTTTAATAAGGTAAGGGATTTGATTCATTTGCAATTAACTGGAATAATTCGATTTTCTCGCAAGTTTTGTAAAACATGAAAAGAATATTTATTTACAACTCCTCACTCCTAATACGAGGTACTCTACCTTAAAAGGAGGAGTAGTGTATTAATATTGAATTGTTACTCTGTAATAAACTGTCAGAATACGGAAACAAAATGGTTAGGTGAAAGTGCAAAAGACAATCAACAATTGCTGCAGATAAAAAAGCATACCACTCTGTACTGGTCTATAACTTTTAAAAAATTGTCGGAATCGGCAGGAACGATCATTAATTCTTGAGTTCATTGGATGAAAAAACTGTATTAGAATATCAAATATTTATTGGGCTCGATATATTCGACAACATACTTTAAAAACTTCTTTTAAATCTCCCTAAGCCGGTCGGATAAAAATTTGGTCGGCAAATTCATAGCTTACAGACAACTTTTCAGAGTCACATATACCAGCACACCCTCAAACAACTAGTCCCCACAATATAATCACCATATTATGTACTTACATAGGACCCAGACTTGAACCACTGCATCGACCGGTTACTATAGGCCTCTGTCTTCTTCTTAACAAGCGGGTGGCTACGATTATTTTCGGATTTATTTATCTTCAGTATTGAAGAATAGTATGTTTGTATGCGGGCGTGCAACAGCACACGACTGCCACAATATATGTATGAAGTTTCGAACAGAAAACGATGTGAACTTTTCAAGGTCAGTGGTGTGCAAACCTCTACTCTGTTCGTTTTATTCCATCGAAATCTCTTCGCCCGCCTCCGACCACTGCGCACGGGCTCACTGCATCGTTTTTTCGAACAACTGAACAAATCTCAACAAAATCTAGAAGATATTTGGAGTGTGCTCAAGATTCTTGCTGTAGCTGATATTTTAACTGCATTGGCTGTCCGAAGGCTCGAAATAGCCGCTCTCATATGCTTGCTATTTGACAGCTGGAATGTACAAGATTTCAGAATAGCTGCTAGAATAGCATATATTTGCTGCTCGCAGTCTGCAGAAAAGTGAGAAATTAACTAAGGCAAAATGTATGTGTGCAAGTGGCTAACATACTGTTCAATCTTGATTTTTGATTAGAACTGAAAAGTAGTATTCGCACTTGGGCGGCAATGGAGGTGAAGAGTAAATTTAAAATTTGTGCTATCATCAGCTATGGAGGCTTTTAAACACGTCAGCTCAACTCGATTTTTAAGTAAGATTTTACACAGTTCAACTCATCTCGAGCGAGAGTAAAGCACAAGGGGCCAAGTACGCTGATTCTTCCTCCATCAACTTTTTAGGATTTTCCTTCATTTGCAACTGTGAAATTTGACACTTGCTAAAGTGTTGCTATGCTATTCTTCGAACCTTATTGTGCACCTTGAATAGACCGCTGATAAATTTTCGATTATCCCAACTGCAACTAAATTTTCAAGATACTAATCTTGTTTTTCGTTTGTTGCAGTTCGGCGCAAGATATGAAACCTACTAAATGATCTTACCTGTTTGGTTTTGAGATTCATGAAACATATTTGCAGGAGGTCGTCAGCCAGAGTATATTATTTTAGTTCTTTTGATTTCTTTCTAGTGAAACGGTTATGAACTAAGAAAAAAGGTAGACACCAAATTTTTTATTTGTTTTTCATCCCCTCATTGCTCTACTTGGAGCATCTACTCAGATACTTTGAGGTCCGAGGCAGGTATTCTAGACTTGGAGAATGTGGAAAATGTAAGCTTACGACGATTGTTTGGATATCTTAAGCTTGAATAACACGATCATTTCGTGACTGTAACATTATTAAATTGCTTGTTATTAAATCAACTTACATATTATAACAAGAATTGGACGCTTTATAATGCAGTGCACTGATTTACGGTATCTGAGAAGAAGCTTGGGATGAAATTCAATGGAATAACAACATTCAGCGACGAGATGCTTTCATTCGATTCAAGACTCGAGGAGGCCCGTGCTTGAATAATAAAGTAGAATGCAAATTTATGAGCTCTTATTTAGAATCAACAAGCAGTTCTTGTATTTTTTCGATTCAGGTATGTACATATTGGATCATGCGACAGGAACTTGCATGTTTTTATAGATTTCGAGACTATGGTGCAGCATAGCTGATAGAATCGGTTAGAAAGGCAGCCCAGATTTTGATAATTTAATACGATTTTGGTAAATTTTTGAAGGTCAGCGTATTATTAATATGATGATATTGGATTCAAAGTTGTGCGATGCATTTAATTTAGCCTTGAAGTTTAAGATGAATAATTTAAATAGGTGAAAAATAGAATTTTGATTTGAATATGTTGCATTTTTTTTTTTTTTTTTTGAATATACAAATGCTTGCCATTGATTGAGCTTTTATTTGCATGCTTATGCGAATGATTCAGAATAGATTAAATATTTACATACAAACATACCTTACGAGAACTATGATTGTACTTCCATGTCGCTCCACTTCAAAAATTCTGCTAGTTAATAACTACATAGAAATTAATCCCCGGCATTTATACATGCGCATATTTGCACATATATGCCATAAGATAAGCCATACCTTTAAAAAATTTTAATGAGTTTCATTAACTCAGAGCAAGGAATTAGTGTTATTCAATAATATGTTTTTGGTGAATTGAAATGAAATCACTTCCGGGTCGCTAGGAGCGACTTTCATAGCCAAATAACATAGTTAATTGCGATTAAGACAAAGACACGCTCAAACGAGATCTTCTGTGAGACATCTTGAACATCTTCAGTCTAATCTTGCTTCATTCGTACAACATCGCGATGTCTTCTAAAGAATTTACCAGGAGACCTTGTGGAAAGACTCAAAAGCTCCTCTCAAAGATAATTTAACGCTCGCGTTGAGAGGTTACGACCAGAACGTTTGCGATCTGAAAACCAAAACAGATGAGATCAGTTTCAACTCTACTCTAGCCTCCGATGACATTGTTTACTTAACACTAACTTGGTTGACTGAAGATACCCATAATAATGATCAGCTTCCCTTAAATAATATCTTTCGTAAAGACTGCGACCACACTGCTTGTGGCAAATCAGATGGCGTTGGCGTCCTAATCGGTGTAAATAAGGCTCCCGATGGAAATACTCTGCAGTGGATTTCCCGCTCCTGTTGAATGTGTTCTTGTTCGTACTTTCTTAGCTCCATCCAAAACTACAAACAAAATTTTAACCTATCCGATGTGATCTGACTAAATCCTTTTTGTCGTACATTCACTCTCTAAAAAGCTTCCCTGGTATTCCCAACTATATGGAGTACAATAATGTAACAGCTTCCGCCTCACAAGATATTTGCGAGTTTTTTACTCGTTACTTTTTTGAATTCCAATCGCAACAAATTCTTCCTTCGTCCACTACTTCTCCGATTCTCTGCAACATTATCCTCTTTTCGTACAAACCCTATTGAAAAAGAATTCTCAATGTGCTCCCTTGATACTAGCTTTAGCTGTGGTCCTGATGGTACAACGAATTTCATAGCTAAATCTCATCAATAAAATAAAAAAAAATAAAATAAAATCTCATCAATTTCTACGACAAAAAGAATACAACGTGAAAATAATTCCTCACCCATGTAAGGTAGGGTTAGATTTATCCCATAAGGCATTGTATCTATTATGTGTATGTATTATATAGAACGTACTCAAATATTTTTTTTCTTCAATGTATTAACTAGCTAATAATAAAACACAAGAATATACTATTATTAAGCATTTGCTAAAAAAACATAAAACGTTTATTCCTCTTCTATGAATCAGTTTCATGCCTTTAATTTTCGGGGTTAAAATAACTTCACGTTGTATGCTGAACACTAATACTCTTGTACTATTTACGTGAAAAAGCAGCTATTTTTCTTGAATCATACTTACTTACGCACTGTAAGCACAATCAAGCAAACAGACAAATCAAAAGAATTTAAATCTACAGCAAACATTAAACTCTAGAGCTCAGTAATAAATCCATTACAGAGACGAAACAAAAAATAACATCCTATGTTAAACAATGAATCGATTACAGTGTTCATACATACAAATAACATCCCAAACTCAGTCGCCCAAAGCAAACCAGTTCCAAGTTCTGTAGCAAAATAGTAACCGATTAGAAAAAGTTGCAAATCGTGCTGCTTCCATGTGCAAATATTTCTGGGCCATTAAGCGGACGGATAAGCAAGGAGATTTTTATTTTCTCTACCCATGAAGGCGCGGTGAGCTGAGCAGTTATTTAGGAACATTCGTTACGACCATCAATTGTGTAATGCTTGCTATGGGATGTATGCACACATCATGGTATGTGCATTGAGGCAAGACCACTTTAGTGTTCTGTGTAGCATATTTCAATACTCTGCAATGAACTGAGCGTTCTGGCTTACAATAGCCTTGTATATTACCAGGATCGACTTGGAGTGACTTGGCTTGGAACGGATTGAAATGAAACTTCAAAGTAGGTTTTTGGTGTGACTGGATTAAAGTGGATTAACCGAATAAAATGCAGCTAGTTCTACTAAAGTGAAGTATATCGCATCGTAACGTCACATATATGAATAGAACTCAAGTGAGCTTCTAATTTTTCAATTCTCAATAGCTCGATCTGCGTCTTGTAACGCCCAAGTCGATCCAATCCAGTAAAATTTTGTGATCGGATCGACTTAACTCAAATCAATCTACTGCGCGCTACAACGTGGTTTGACTAATCCTAAGCCGGTTTGAAACCACGTTATAAACGAGGCTAATGGTACGAGATGCTTGAAGTTTTAACTCAAACGCAAGATACTCTTTCGCGTCTCTGCTAAATTACTTTTAAAGCACTTTAGGTGTGAGAAAACAGAAGTATATCGTACATGAGAAAATATTCTTTTATGTTTTGTAAAATGTTTATTAATGTTGGATGTTAAGTCGCATAAAATCAATTGATTTGTTTTAATTTCAATATGTATTGTTAAGTTATTTAACATGTTATTTACAAGTTTATTTATTACATGTAGGGAATATTTAGCAAGGGAAGCACCGCTTCCCTTGTGTACAAGGACGAGCCGCGTCTGGCGTAGACATCATGGCGACTTATCCATCCCGTTTGGGAATTATGGGTTAAATAAACCAAACTACGCAATAGCCCGAACTTTAACTAAGCGTATCAAATAATCATTTTTATTCATACTGTTGAAATGTTCAAGTATCGGCTTATCCGACCGATTAATTGCTCTACGTATTTTTTGTAATAATCATTTCGTTGATGAAACTAAATAAATAAATAAATATATTAATACTGTTACTGAATAAATAAATGAAAAAAAGTTACGTCTACTATCTTCTCTTACTCTGGCTTCAATTCCTCTCTTAAAGCTGCTGTCAATTTTAAGAAACTTGGCCTGATATTTTTTTCGAAGCTCGAATTCGATCAACATACACATCACTGCCAGAGTTTCTAAATTGTCTGACTTTACCCTGAGACCCTATAAGCTCTTTGTTAACCTCTCTGAATGTTTGCATCTTTTCTTGTCATTCGTTTGTTGTATTCTAGAATGATGATGTCACGTGTGGTGTCCCCGTTACCACAACCTTGAAGAATCCCATAGAATCCGTCCAATGTAGGTTTACCCGCTCTTTGCTTTACGAATTCAACATCACTTACTTTGTTCAATATTTAATTTTTTAATGTTTATTGTAGAGTAATTTTTTCTTACACTGTATTCTCACATAGCAATGCTCTATTTATTGGAATACTTTTTCTGTTATTGTTATTTTCTAATCTGTTATTGGGCGTAAGTCTGTTGCATTAGTCTAGTGAGCAAATAAATAAATAAATTCGTTTGATGTTAACAAACGGTTTTTTGGGCATCCAATGCAGTCGAACAAAGATCGCTAATCACAGAAGCACGAGTTCTGCTGTGCAGTGTGCAGTGTGCTACTTGCTCCTGCCTCCTGGAAAATAAGGACTTGCATGTCAATTTAAAAAGATTTCACGCCTGAAGAACTAATGAATGACCTTGAACGGCAAGACTTTGAGGTAGCTACGAAGGCTGATCTTGGAACCCGAAAAACTTTACGACAATTATTTGTTCAAGTGGTGAGTAAAATTCTCAAATCCAATCCCAGCAATGGTCCAGTATCTATCCCAATTATACGAGGGTTGATCCAAAAGTAGTGATAATCGGCTGTTTTCAGTTCGCATAAATTTAAAAAAAAATATTTGATAGCCTCATATACCCAATTGGTTATCAGAAAAACATGTTTATTCATTTGAATACGAAACGTCGAAGGGAGGACAGCAAAATGGAGAAAAACGAAATTAGAGTTGTGATTTAGTACCTGTGTTAGAAAAAAAAATATCTACCAAAGGCATAGACAGCGACTTGGTGGGAACACTAGGAGACTCTGCTCCTCCATATTCCACCATTGCACGCTGGACCAAGGAGTGTTGGAAAGACCATCCACTGAAGACGAATACCACGAAGAACGTCCATACACGTTCCTCACTGAAGACAACGTGAAAAACGTCGAAGATGTCGAGTTGGCAGATCGAAGTGTGATCATCAGGCATGTAGCTGAGGTCACAGGGATTTCGTAAGGCAGTGTTCAAAGAAGCGTTATCAACGAATTACATATGAGGAAGGACTCTGCGCGCTGGGTGCCGAGAATGTTATCCGACGAGCAAAAGAAGAAACGAGTCGACATTTCGAGGGTGAGTCTCGAAAAGTTCCAGGCATATCTGGATAAGTTTTTGTCACGTTTCGCAACCATGGACGAAAGCAGGATACACTATTTTGATCCAGAAACCAAACAACAGTCGGTGACCTGGAAGCAACCTTCTTCATCGACGCCGAAAAAATACAAGATGTTGAGTTGGGCAGAGAAGGTTATGCATTAGTTTTTTGACGCGGAAAAGGAATTATTATGGTGAAATATTTGGAAAAGAGACCCACTATATCAGGCTCTTACTACGCAGATCAAATAAGAAGATTATAGGAGGCTACTAAGGAAAAAAAACCAAGCGCATTAAAACCGCTAGAAACACTAATGTTCGAAAAGCAGTAGAGGATTTGTGCAGATTTTGGAGGTGTATTCTACCACTAGCTACTTGAGGACACCTTAAGTAATAATATACCCTAATCCAATTTCATTTCGATGACTTCATCGAAAGTTACAGCGATAAAGGGTTGCCAGCTTTGCTAGCATCGAAGCAAAAAATATGTCACATTTACTTGATGTTGAAGTAAACCTAATTTCGCATTGATCCGATGACTGCATTGTAAGTTAAAGAGATAAAAAGACATTTACGGTTACCACCCGTAACAGTTTTCAAATTTTCTAGATCGTAATATTTGTTGTTTATTTTTACTACCAGATTACTAAGATTTGAAAATTTTATGATTAAATCGCTTACTAAAGATGTGCCGAAAAAAAACAAAACCAATCATAGCTGGCAGCCCTATCATTGTTTTTCCAACTAGGCTTCTGTTGAGGATTGTCTACAACAAGTTCAATTTGCCATATGAATATCGTTACGATTCCATGACTGCACTGGAAGCTATAGGGCAAAAGCTTTATTTTCTTGAGCGAATTTTCAAAATTTAAGACACTAAAATTACCATAGCTATCAGCTCCAGCGGAAGTTTTCAATCAAATTTCTATTAAAAGTGGTTCAGAGTAAGATTCAGCTACTGTGTAAATTTCATCAAAATTTGGTGACTGAATCAGAATTTGAAGGGCCTAAAACAGTTATTTTTCTTAGTGATTTTTCAAGATGGCACCAGTGGCGCAGAATTACTCAAATTACAAAATCGCTTCTGTCAGACTTGGTCCTACTTAAGGGCAATACATTCTGTACATTTCAACTGTATCTGATTATTGAGTCGTGATGCGAAAAATATAGGTGAATTTGGGAAGGGCTACCGTTCTTGTCCGTTGTAAATTTTCAGATAAATTACTTTGGCTATGTAGACAAAGCATAAAATTTATATATGAGTTTGTTTTTTTCCAAAAAGCGACAAGTTTTTAGGATTGTCGATGATTTGAAAGTTTTTACTTTTAGCGCCTGCTCTAGTTATAGGGTTGCCAACGCGCTCATCAAAAGCAATAAAAATTGGCAAATTAATAATATCTATATGTTCGGAAAGTTTCAAAATGATTTAGTTGCTCTGGCAAAAGTTATCGCAATTTAAAAAATCTCAAATTTTCCCGTCCTCTTACACACACATGAAATCTCTCACACATGAAATCCTAAAGAAAAATCCAAAAGATTATATGATTCACATTTAAAACACGTTCGAAATTCATTTCGCTAACTTAGTTTTTGCAAAAAATATTTGTGTGTGGACAGAATAATAGGTATATTAAAAATATCACTCAAATGGTCGCCGGCGCCAAAAGGTTAAAGATAATTGACATGGGCCTATTCTGCATATACACCAATGTATCCTGAAAGTTTCAGCTCAATCAGATGGCGCGTGTTCGAGAAATAGTCACAAAATTTTTTTTATTATATATCTATACATATATATATATATATATATATATATATATATATATATATATATATATATATATATACATATATATATATATATATATATATATATATATATATACATATATATATGTATATATATATATATATATATATATATATATATATATATATATATATATATATATATATATATATATATTTATATATATCTATATATATATATATATATATATATATATATATATATATATATATATATATATATATATATATATATATATATATATATATATATATATATATTATAAATATATATATATATATACATATAGATATATATATATATATATATATATATATATATACATATAGATACATATATATATATATATATATATATATATATATATATATATATATATATATATATATATATACACATATATATATATATATATATATATATATATATATACATATATATATACATATATATATACATATATATATATATATATATATATATATATATATATAAATATATATATATATATATATATATATATATATATATATATATATATATATATTTATATATATATATATATATATATATATGTATATATATATATATATATATATATATATATTTATATATATATATATATATATATATATATATATATATATATATATATATATATATATATATATATATAGTAAATATGAATTTTTGTTTAAACCGATTTTAATACTAATGTTCTTCGAACATTGGTATCCGCCCTATTCACGAGATCTAGCTCCCAATGACTTCTACTTCTTTGCTAGGTTCAATGTACACCTTCGGGGCAAGAAATTCGAAGATGGTAGCGAAGTGATGGTAGCGTTTTGGGAGAGTAGATATAAATCATATTATTCTAAGGCTGTGGTTACGAATCAAGCGAGTAGACGGTTGTGGCGAGTAAGAGTGCACAAGAGGGTTTTTAAATGTACGCGAAGTAATGATAGTGGCTATGAAACACAAGTTTCAACAAGCGCGTGTATGAGTACATTTAAAAACCCTCTTGTACACTCTCACTCGCCACAACCGTCTACTCGCTTGATTCGTAACCACAGCCTAAGGGTATCTTGGGTTTGGAAAAGAGATGAGCTTAATATTTTAGCTGGTAAGGAAACTATGTTGAAAACTAAATATTTTTTTTAAGTTTAAACAGCTTGGTATATATTGATTACCATTACTTTTGGATCAGCCCTCGTATACTAGGGTAAAACCCACAGATAGAAGAGAGAATGGATTAGAAATTGACCGAGAGAGAAGTGCCAGTTTTTGACTTTCTGTTTACTGGTGTGAGAATGAGGTACGGGTGTGTGCCCTACACGGTTCATAAGGCAAAAATGTGAAAAAAACAAACCACGAGAGATCGCCATTTTGAACGTTGTTTGACATTTCTTTCTCCGAACCGGCGAGTGGAGATTAAAATGCTTTTTATGAATGAAATTCATTATGATTTCACACAAAAACAAAACGAAATTGATGCCAAATGCTAATTTTACCTATCCGAAATACGAAATCCCCTACGAAGCACTTCGATATATACTGCCAGCTATGGTAATTTTGATGTCTTGGGTTTTGAAAATTTCGCTCAGGTAAATACAGCTTTTTGCCCTAAAACTTCCAGTGCAATCATGAAATCAAAACGAATTTCATTTATGACAATAAACAAATATTAAGTTTCCGAAAATTTGAAAACTTTCGCGACTGGTCACCCTAAATTTCTTTGTACCCCAATAACTTCCAATGCAGTCATCGGATCAAAACGAAGTTCGCAGGGTAGGTTGATTTCAATGTGAGGCAAGTGTGATTTATTTTGGTTTTGATGCTAGCGAAGGGTACTTACATACTTACATTAAGTATTCATATCGCGAACATTGACAATGAAAACAAGTTACCAATGTTCAAATTTTCCAAATTCTGGAAATTTTTCGGCCCCGAAAATCTTTCGTTTTTTGATCCCAAACATCTTTCTATCCCTGTAACTTTCGACGAAATTCGAGATCGATAGAGTCATTTGATTTTGACGTGAGGTAATTGTGGGAGATTTTTAGTTGCAGTGCTTGTAAATTGTTGTAAGCACTGAGCATTTTCTTTGTTTATGTTATGCTATGCTGCTTTCAAAATTTTGCAGTGTTTGGCTTTTCTAAATCTTGACATTCATGCAAGTGGTAGTCCTGAAATCCTTTCGACCCTATGAGTTTAAATGCATTGTTAAGGTCAACGTGGTTTTGCACTCGAAACAGTTTGAAGCACGTGTCGTAGAATACGCACTCAAAATCTGCACGATTCTTCTATTGTTCATCGAACATTAGCAGAGCCGTCTTTGCTCAATGTGGGGCCCTGGACACTTTAACACAAATGTGGCCCCTAAAACAGATTGTTATTAACAACAGGCAATAGAAATCAACAGGAGCAGGTACGAAGAATTCTAGATATAGTTATCAGTTATTTATACATATATATACATATTCAAAGTCACATTAAATCAATAGGTAATTATAATCTGGAAAAGTAATTCTTAAACCATTATACGCAGGTTAGTAATTAAAAAGTCTATGCTAATTGAAGGGGTACTTTTCTAGATTTAAGACAAGCAAAATCATTAATTACTTCTTCAAAGTCAATCTCTTTGAGCAAATCACATTCTATGGACATCAGCGACAAACTGGTCAATCTTTCTTGTAGCGTTGTACTTTTTAATTCATTTTTTATTCTTTTCAATTTTGAGAAGGAGCGTTCCTCACTGCAGTTGGTTATCATCATGCTTAAAAAGATTCTCAAAGCAATTTCTACATTTGGAAACGTGTCTTCAATTTTGTCTTCTTTCAAAATATGATATATACCTGAAACACTGTTAGTTTCTTTATTTTCACTAGTCTGGTCACTTTTTAAGTATTCTGTTAAGACTGGTACTGAGTTAACCGTGAAGCTAAATTTTGACATGTCTCCATTATCTGGTCATTCTTTCGAGCGAAAAATTTTGGCAATGGAGAAAAGCAGAGACACTCCTCATTCTTGACGGATAAAAAGTCAAGAATTTCAATTTTCGATCGATTTTCTTATTGGAAAGACATTTGCACAATTCAATTTTCAAATTGAAACACCAAATGTCACTTTTTAGCTCGAAAGAATGAACTGCACAAACTTAATTGGCGTGAAATGATTGGAGACGTGTGTCAGAGCTTTTACCTCTTATTCTTTGAGATAGGTCCTTGTAGTCACACTCCGGATTTTTCTCTTTAGCGCACGATTCGAAGTCATCAAATTTGTCTCTGAGGCTGATAACGAAATCTTCAAGTGAAGCTAACAAATTAGTTGCAACGTCCATTGTTATAGTTTTTTTCTGAAGATAAGTACTTGTTTTGTCTATTCTTTCCAATATGGTGTTCTAAATTTCTGTCAGTAAAATAAATTCCAGGTTTTCCATTTTTTTGGACAAACTAAGGACATCACATTTTTCCCTGATTTTCGCTTGCAGACCAGCATACTTTCCTGACATATTTGAAGCATTGTCGTAGCTTTGCCCTCTGCAATGTTTGATTTGTATATCATGATTCTCTAAAAATTGCAGGATGGTTTCCGCTAAATATTTTGTTTTATGCTCTTTGATAGGTATAAATTTCAAAAACCTTTCAATTGGAGCACGGTCTTTTACGTAACGAATTATAAAAGCTAACTGGTCAGTATGAGACAGATCGGGCGTGCTGCCCACGCTAATCGAAAAATATTTAACTAATTTAACTTTATTTATAATTTTTTTAGGACCTGTTTTCCCATTACGTCAAAAACTCATTACAAACATTCGCTGATAAATAAGAAATGTGTCCCTTTCCAGGATTCCCAAATTTTTTTAGGTGAGCTGCAAGAAACTCATCAAATGCACTTAATAACTCCACACATCCTAAATAATTTCCATTGCGGGCATGTGCACGATACTCAAGAAATGCAACATGTGGATACCTACCTTAAGATTGATAAGACACTCGTTGCAAGTGGGGTCGTGTACATACAATAAATGCTTAAAAGCTTATTTACCTGCGGGTATAGGTTTAAGCATCACTGGTTAATTCATTCGCAAATAATTTAGGGAAATCACCTACTTATAAGTAGATATAGTTGCCAGTGTTAGGCCCCTGGTTCATGAGACTACTGTAAAAGCAGATAGATAATGATTATGTATAGTCAGGTAAATATAGTTTAATTTCGGTTGGTGATCTGGAAATAAGGGGCCCCAAAGATCGCGGGGCCCTGGGCACTTGCCCAGTGTGCCCATGCGCAAAGACGGCCCTGAACATTAGTATTTCTAGCGGATCAGGTGCGCTAGAGTTTTCTACTCGTGTTGCTGTCAGTAGCGGTTTAGGGTTCTTACTTCGGTCTTCTATGCCATATTCTTGCAGTCTCCGTCCAATGGTATTTATTGATACTTATGGTATTAATGGTACTAATTGATACACCTTCTTTATGAAGTTTTGATCTAGGCTGCCTCAAACTAAGCACGGGGTTTTTCCGAAAAATCTCACAAATCACTTTATCAACCTTAGTCGAAGTACCTCTAGTACGGCCTCGAGCTGGCTTACCATCCACATTCCCACATTTTTTTATGCTCCTTCACAAATGAAATATATGTTTTCGTTCGCGGCACTCATGTTTTAAATATGCTCTCTTCACGAAAGTTTAAACTATTATGACAAAATGAACGAGGTGCAAAATTGGTAAAAGTGTATTAAAAGTAATTTACTGTTACACGTATGTGTTTAACAATAGCGTGAGTTACGTTTTTGTGGAACACGCTGTAAAAGATCAACCGATCTTTTGTTGATCTCGCAGTGACAGCACGCTTATACCAGAGGAAAGTCTGTTGCGGTTTCCCAAAAGTATCTTCCGTGGGAGGTTCCAGCGTAAGAAACAGGATCAGTACAGGTAAACCTCAGGGAGGAGTCCTTTCTCCCCTTCTGTGGAACACCACGGTGATTACTCTCCTAATGAGGCTAGACCGTGCCGGCTGCAAAATGATTGCTTATACGGATGACATAGCTTTAGCAGTGTCTGGAAAATATTTATCTACGCTATTGGAGAGGGTAAATCACTCTCTTGACATGCTTTCACGTTGGAGTCTGAATGTGAATCCTAGCACGTCGGAGATAGCGCTGTTTGCAAAAAAGTGCAAAGTTAATTGTTTTAAGTTACCCAACTTAAATGGGGTTTCTATTGACCTGAGCCAGAGGGCCAAGTACTTAGGGCTTATACTCGACTCAAAGTTACTATGGACCTACAATGTAGCAGAGAGAGGCTTTCAACGCACTTTCCTGCTTTAAAAGAGGCAAAGGGGTGAGTTGGAAATTACAGTCTCGTATTGTTACTTGGCTTTTAAATTACAGTCTCGTATTGTTACTACTGCTATGGTTGAGCCAATTCTATTGTTTGGGGTGGCGTTCTGGTGGCAGGCTGCTCTTAAGGTTACCTGCAAAAGGCAGCTTCAAAAAGTGCGCAGAATGGCTTCACTACTGGTAACTGGAATTCTCCGCTCCACCCCTACTAAGGCATTTTTCATGTTGTTTCATTCGCTATCAACCAGTCTACTGATCTTAAAGCAAACTAATCTTACTGCTGTGAGACTGGATTGTATCTCAGCATGGAATAGATGAAAGTTCGGTAATGCGAGAATTTTGGCCGAGGGTGTTGAGAACATCGCACCCCAATGCCTGCTGGATTTGGATTTCACAACTCGCATTACTGGTAGGAATGAATGGCTTGATGTTGTAACCCTCGAGTGTGGGCTTATTCATGTTTACACTAACGAAGCTAAACAATAGAGTTGGGAGTGGTGTATACTCAGATCAGCTGAATTTCAAGCTGCCTTTACGTTTTTCAGTGTCGTTACGGTTTTCAGTGTCTTTCAGGCGGAGATTGCGACTGTTTTTCGGGTCATCGACTGGCTTCTATGTAATTGAATATTCGAGGTCAATATTGGTATTTTCACAGATAGCTAAAGGCTATTAAGTCCATGATTGTTGCTGAATGCCGTGCGTTTCGGTGAGAGATATCAAGACATTCGGCTGTTCGATTGATTTGAGTACCTGGAGGCCGATGAACTAGCAAGGATTGATATTGTGCTACTGGAGGTCTCTTGCTCCATCTCAATAGGTAAACCGATGATATTGGTCAAATTGACGCTAGGAAGTCCTCGGCAGATCAATCATCCTGTGCGATAACAAGACAGTCCTGGGTATTCATGGATGCGTTTTGCACCAGGAAGCTTTTAGGCTTAACTCGAAGCTTTCTGCGTTGCACTGTGGGAGCTCTAACGGGTTACAGTCTCATAGGGCAGCATGCGCAACGATTGGGCGCAGGGTTTAACGATCTCTGTCGGAAATGTGGCTTTGAGGATGAAGAGGAATCCGTCCTCCATCTCATGTGCCAGTGCCCAGCTTTGGCAAGGAGGAGGATGGCGGTAGTTAATGCTCCTTTCTCTCAAATCTAACCAAACTGTCTCCGTTTAATTTAAAGGGTATAGTGCGGTTTGTCAAAGGAAGCAGATGGTTTCCTGATTTCAGTGAGTAGGAGAGAGCCACAAATTATTGTGTCACCACAACGGGCCTTTTGTGTACCTACGTGTGTTTGTCGTCTGGCCTCTTTAGATCGGCAGTCACTTCAACCTACCTACCTCAGACAAATTCAATTTGTGGCGTGCAAGAGCGAGCCGTACTTTTACAAAATGAGGTCAGGTGATAACAGTGGCGGCTCGTGGTTTTGCGACTTAGAGAAGCACAAGCAAAATATATAAGCATATAAAAGGTTTGTTTGCGTATTTTCAGTCTCTGAATTTTCCTGAATTTTTCTGAATTTGCCTCAACCATAAAAAGTACGAAAACGCTCTTATTGCATTTCCTGAAAATTGACAAACAAAAGTGTCAGTTGTCGATTTTCGGGAGAACAATAGTGATTATAAAGCCATCCTAAGCGGTGATAAATTATCGCCACAAAAATATTCGACCTTCAAAAAAACATGACGCAAAGAATATGTTGCTTGCCGTGCACATTTGAAAATGTTTACTCGCGCCACACCGTTTGACACTTTTCAGTATTTTTCAGTAGCTCAGACCCTACTGAAATTTACTGAAATAGGGGAAATTTTCAGTTTTCACTAAAACGGACTACAAAAACGGCTTCATTGCAAGTAATTGCAATTAATCGCAATTCATTGTAGTACGCCAACAGACCTAATATAGATAAGCATACTTATAAAGCGTGTAGTAAATAAAGATACCTTTTGCGAACAGTTGACTGAGCGAAATAAGTGGTATTGGTTGTCAAGAATCAATACGATCCCTTTTCCGCTCAATAAATCTAGCTGAAAAAGACTGCTGTAAATCCTCTTTGGCACAATCACAGCAATTTTGTGTTTGCAATTTTTTCACTTGTACAACTTGCTACTACTATAGGTGCTACTTGGCCAAGTACATAAACTTGGACGAGAAGCTATATCTGCACAAGTACGTTAACTTATACAAATTCGATGTTTTGCTAAAAGAAAGGTAAAAGAGAAATACGACTTCCTTCTGTTGAATACCAAAACTTGACTGGGGAATTTATTACATTATACTGCGCTTATATCTAATTTACAACAGTTCCAGATTGCATTTTTCTTAAAACTCACCCGAACGTGGTTCCCATGAAAATCGCAAGCGT
Organism: Nemotelus pantherinus; assembly: GCA_963978885.1. Classification (NCBI taxonomy): domain Eukaryota; kingdom Metazoa; phylum Arthropoda; class Insecta; order Diptera; family Stratiomyidae; genus Nemotelus; species Nemotelus pantherinus. Next base: position 109,030,173 of record OZ022263.1, on the reverse strand, counting down.
AACCTAATCTATTTTTCTGACAAACAGGTCACACTGCGCTCGCTGTGGGAACTTTGTCTAGCGCGCACAAGTGAATTCCACAAATTAGGAATTTCATGCGCGAGTTATAGGTATCGACTCCCGAATGATAATTAAAAAAAACAATTTCAACATTACAAAAACTTTATTTGATCGCACAATTATAATAAGATTACAACTGAGAGCTTTTCATGTGTTTCGATTAAATTTATGGCTACAGAATGATTACATTGCATTTGGAAAAATGGAATATGAAATTGATGAGTTGATCGCTCGTGGCGGATGTCTCAGGCATCGAGGCCAATAATGAAATATTGATGTCGGCGTCAGCGTCAGCGTTGAATAGTCATTGTTGGGTCATGTGTAGGGTCGTTGATCGTAAGACCTCTCCCCGTAGACGAAAGCGATGGCCAGATGAAACGAAATCCGTGAGGTTCATTGGCAAGAGTTTTCGCAGAATTTGAAAAGTAAAACTGTTTTTGTTTGAAGTCCTTTATCAGGATTAATGCGGCCAGAAGTAAGATAATTGCCAGAGTAGTGCCCAATATGGTTACCTTAATGTATAATTTTTCTGGTTCAATAAGGATTTTGAGTCGTTCGGCGGAGTATTCTTCAAAAAATGTGTAATTTTCTAGTTTCTTGAAATTTATACCAGACGTGTAATTGTTTTCCTGGTTCTTGAGGATTGCAGGATAGATGTTTATTTCATCCCAATGTATGCTTTCAACGGTTGTGTATCCTATGTCGTCAATGTTCACTTCGCAGTTCTCGAAGTGGAGAAGTTTTATACCCTTGAGTTTTTGTGGGTTGGGTCCACATGATGAGGTTATGTTGACATCGATTAGGCTGGTAATCAAGATATAGCTAGGCTCAGGTTGCCAGGTTTCGCCGGGTGTCTGGAATGTTTGTAGCTCGCAATTAGCCGGTATATTTCTGAGGATATTCCCAACGCATTCGTCCTGTTTTTGGTTACGATGTACACCCGTTTGTTTGCAGTAGTACGTTTGCTCTATTTTCGGGCATCTTGTATCGCAGTATTGAATATCATCTTGGGATGTTATTAGGAATGGTTGGGTATGGATAATTTTGGTTTGATTTATTGGTAGAGGGATAATTTGGAAAAAGGAGTAGTTGACATTCGACATAATAGGTATTCTTACATTGAAAATTATATTGGTACTATTCTAATATGCCTGTAATTCTAATAATTCATACATATGTTCAATAGAAATTAAATTAATTTTTTGATTTTCAAAAATGGAATGGATTTCGTTTAGTTCGTTAGTGCTTAAAATTTGTTTTGAAATTATATTTAATTTGGCAAGGATTATAGCTTCTGCTTTATTACTTAAGTGATTATCCAATAAATCAATATTGTAGTTAATTTGTGTTAAAAACTACATCAGTCTAATATTGTTGTTATCGATTCTAATTTGATTTTGTATTTGATCTTGAGTGTATTTCAAGTAGTGCGTTATTGTTTCTTATTCTAAGTTTATATGCCTTCTAATGTTTTCGAAACGTTGTATCATTTTACTATTAATTGCGGCTTGTTGATTCATTTCGCCTTTTAAGGTATTTTCATTGGTCATTATTGATTCTATTTCTTTGTTCAGCCGTATGGCATCGTTTGCATCCATGTTACCGGTTATTCCCTTGATAAGTGTCCCTAGTCCATTTATAAGTCCTCTTTTTGTTTTGAATTTTGGAGTCAGTGAATCTAGTTTATTTTCAAGTTCGTTCAACTTTAGTTTCGTTACGCTTATTGAGTCTGTGAGTGCGTCAATTTTGTCGAGAGCAAGTAACGAGGTTTCTATTTTATTTATGTTTGCTTGGTATTGGTCGAGTTGGATTATGTGTAATATATTATTATAACCTCGGATGATTTTAGCTTGTCCTAGTTGGAGTGGGAGAATCCCGTTGTTGTTGGTCAGGTCGTGTATTTCCATCTTCTGTCCTATTGTCGTCATTAGTTGCAAAAACCTGAAATTTACGTTTTTTCTTAACTTTTGATTTATTAAGTTTCTTATTCTTAGTCGTAATTAACGTTACGTTTTTATTCTTCTTAATCTTAAGTTTACTAAACCTAGGTGTAAGTTTATTTCATCTGCATTCCTTTCTGAATATAACTGTACCTTCTACGTATTGTTCGGGGTCTTCCCTATCTTGGTTCAATTTTTCAATATTCTTCTCAACATTTTGTGCAAGTCGGTCTCTAATTAAAGGATATATTTGCGATTGGAATTCATTAACTTTCCTTAAATATTCATGAACACTGTTGCTTTGAAGCTCGTTATTAAATTTGTAAGTGCGTCCATAGAAAATTTCGTAGGGAGTAAATTTTGTTGCGGAATGAATTGAGTTATTGTAGGTTATAATAGTTTCGCTAAGAATTTCATCATGATCTTTTTCTCTATGTTCTTTATGTATGATTCTGTAAATTTCAGTTAAGGTGGAATGCAATCTTTCTACTGTAGCGTTACTCGTGCTTTGTTGATATGATGTTATATGATGATTAATACTATATTGTTTACAAAAATCCTTGAAAATTAATGCAGTGAATTCTGGGCCAGAATCGGATAGTAGTTGCTTCGGGATTCCGTGTAAACTAATGTAGTGTTTTAGGGATTTTATAATTGTAAGACTGTTAGTGATTGGAAGAGTGTAAGCTGCAATAAATTTAGAAAACTTATCTGCAATAGTTAGAATTTTTTGATTGTTTATTGAGTAAATATCGGTATGTACTTTATCAAGCGGTTTATTCGGAGTAGCAGGAATCATGAACTTTACTTTTGGAGGATTTCGGTCGTATTTCATCGTTTGACAGGTTTCGCAATTATTTATGATTTTTGTTATTTTTTGCTTCATGAAAGGGAAATAAAATTCTCGGTGGAGGTGTGAGGTAGTTTCATTGATACCCCTGTGATTATTGTTTGTATGATAACTATGTATAATTTGGTCCTGTTCGTCATTATCAGTAATATCTTTAAGAATTTGTGTGCATCTAATGATTTTAAATACGCGTGATTGGGAGAAAAATTTTGAATACACATCCTGGACAGTTCTAAAAATATGATCATCACAATTGATAGCATTTAGTCGATTAGGTGCCAAACAATTTTTCCAAACATTGATGACTTCTGATTCTGAATTATTTGATATTTGTACCGTTCTTCTTTGTTTGTTCCTGAAAAGCATTTGAAGTGAAGTTGAAGGTGGCCTGTCAGATTGCTTTAAGATTAACTGCAAGAGATCATTCTTGCGCAGAATGGACAGTTGCTCTGGTAGATGATGGCACGGATTCTTCTTGGGGACTCGTTTGCTCCGTGGCGTTTATTTCTGTGTTGTGGGAGTTATGTAATTTGATTCGGCTCAAAGCATCGGCGTTTCTATTTAATGTCCCTTTTTTGTAAACAACTTCGTAATCATATTCTTCTAGCTTAAGTCTCCATCGGATCAATCTCGAATTTGAATCTTTTAAACTAATTATCCAAGTAAGAGGCTTGTGGTCGGTAACTATTTTGAATCTTCTTCCAAACAAATAAGGACGGAAATATTTGGTTGCCCAGACGATCGCCAAAAGTTATTTTTCGATGGTGGAGTAGTTGATTTCACTATTGGTTAGTGTTCTACTTGCGTGGCATATGGGTTTGTCAGTACCAATAGGTCCTTGAGAAAGTACTGCCCCAATAGCGTAGTTGATAGCGTCTGTAGTAAGCACGAAGGGCTTTGAAAAATCGGGGTATTGGAGGATTGGATCATTGGTTAACAAATCTTTACAGAGATTGAAAGTTTTAACGTATGTGTCGTCTAGTGTGATTTGTTTTCCTTTTTTGAGACATGCTGTGAGAGGCTTAGTTAGCTTCGCGAAATCTTTAATAAATTTACGATAATAGCCTAGGAGGCCTAAAAAGGAATTGATTTCCTTTTGTGACCGGGGAATAGGAAATTCTCTTATAGCCTATGTTTTTTCTGGATTGGGTTTAACTCCTTCTGTAGTTACGACGTTCCCTAGAAATGCGACTTCCTTATGTAAAAATTCTGATTTATCAGGTTGAATTTTGAAATTGGCTTCTCTTAATTTTCCAAAGACTTTGCGAAGGTTTTCGGTGTGCTCTTGGAGCGAAGTGGAGAATACGATAATATCGTCTAGGTAGACGAGACAGACCGTACCTTGAAGTTCTTTTAGGACATTGTCCATAACCCTTTGAAAGGTGGCCGGGGCATTTTTAAGCCCCAAAGGCATTCGAACATATTCAAAGTGTCCTCCATCTACGGTAAAAGCCGTCTTTTGAACATCTTTCGGATCCATCTCAATTTGGTGAAAGCCGTTCGCGAGATCCAGTGTGGAAAAATACATACACTTTCCTAATTTATCCAGGATCTCATTAATGTTAGGAAGGGGATATTTGTCACTTATTGTCTTTTGGTTTAGTTTTCTATAATCGATTACCAGTCGCCACTTTTGTTTACCGCTAGCATCAAGTTTGGAACTATCCAAACTGGAGAGCTCCAAGGAGAGTAACTTGGACGAATTATTCCTTGTTCAACCATACTGGTGATTTGCTGTCGTACTTCATCTTTATGGATGTAAGGGTAGCGGTACGATTTTGTATAGATAGGTAAATCATCTAAAGTTTTTATCTCATGTTTTATTTCATTTGTAAAGGACAATTTATCACCCTCTTTGAAGAATACGTCTTCGTATTCTCTACAGATTTTCAAAAGAGCTTTCTTCTCTTCAGAGTTTAAGTGGTTGACTCGTAAAGAGTCTATTACACTCTTGGTGTGGAAGTTTTCTTGGTCTTGGTAGTGTATGTTAAAGTTATTGGTCTCAGTATAGATTTCATCTGAGAATTTTTCAACTTTTAAGGGTTGATCTAAATAGAAGCATTTCTTGATATTGGACTGGTTTATTACTTCTGCCCAACTATACCAATCCTGTGCTGAGTATACTCCTTCTGGAATATAAAGTTCGCGTTCAATTTCCGTTGTTTTAATATAGATATCTCCATTTTTAATGTCAACTGGGATTTTAGCAATAATTTTAGACTAAGGTTGAATCACATATTTACCAGAGGTGAAATTAGGCTTAAAATGTAGGGGGATTACTGAATTTTTTGAAGTAAGGACTTTTTTTTACTAGATCTACCTTAACTGCAATTGAAGTCATTGCATCTAGACCAAGTAGCCCGTCAAAGTATCCGTGGAATTTAAATGCTAGAAATCTCGTTAGTCCAAGTGTTTTAAATTCATTAAAGTTTGGGAGGACTACCTCCTTGTTAATAGCATATTTATTTAAAATTGTAGTTATGTTAATAGGTTTTGTTTCTACAATATCGTCAGGGTGGATAAACTCCGGGTTTAAAAATTATGAAGAGGAACCAGTGTCAACGAGGAATTTTAAAGGTCGACCGAAGGGCGAGGATATATTTATATAAGGGAGAATGAATCCATGCTTGTTCACATCTAGGTATCCGGCGGACTTTTCAAGGCAGTTTGTCGAAAATTTTCGTCGATTTCATGTTCCACTACTTGAGGATATTCAATATTATTTTGTTGACTGTTGTCATAGTTATCGAAAATATATTCATCATCATTTTGATGCAGATTATAATAATTGTCGAGATTCAAAACATGTGGAGTGTCTGGATAGGGATTTAAAGCAGCGTAGTCATGAGTATTCTCATCAGTGCTATCATTTTCACTTAAATGGAATAATTCTTTACTAACAAAGTTAGATGGACCAGTGGACCTGAAAAAGTTATTAGAATTTGTGCGAATTTGTGTATTAGGTTTGAGATGGCAAGATGAAATATCCATTGGTTCAAATTTAGCTTTATTTTGCTGTTGGGGTTGACCGAAATACGGAGTTTGCTGAAAATTGGTTCTAAATGGCTGGGATCCTAAGGGTACATTAGTTTGTTGTCGTTGAAAATTAAATGGTCTCGCATTTTGTTGAAAAGGATAATTTTGTGAGCTGAATTGTCGTTGGGGGTTATAAGACGAACTAAATGTTTGTAGTGGTATGTTGAAAATTGGTTGGAAAAATCCAAAGGGCAAGTTATTTTGCTGGGGATAAGAGAAAAGTTTCTGAGGGTTGTTATTGTTCTGTGTTGGCAATTGACCACTTAAACTACTTTGTGATAAGCTCAATGGCTATCCTTTTAGTACTTGTGAAAATAGTTTATTAATTTCATTCTTCCAGTAGAAAATATTTTGTTCCTTGATGCAGAGGGAGAACGCTTCAGCTAAGGTTTGTGGTTTCATTGCCCGGATTGTTGAGCCTAGAGGTTCCCTGAGGCCTGATAGGAAAGCATTAAGACACATTTCCGAGAAAAAAACCTTTTTCGCATTGATCACACTAACATCTTTTTCGTGGATGTTTACATGGTTTGTTAAACTCGCGATTATTTCGACTATTTCACTATAGAATTTTTCGATAGTTTCTGTCGCCTGTTTCATTTTATGAAGGTCCCGTATAAGTGACGTCTCGTTACGTTTGTCAGCGTAATGTAATATGAGATGCTCCTTATTTGTGTTCCAATTAAGAGGTGTCCTATACATATTCAAAACCTCGTTGGCCGGTCCAACGATTTTATTTCTGATTGCCCGCAAAAGTAATTGTCAAGAAAGTCGTATAAAAGTCGAGGATTCCCGTCGAATTTTGGGAGATCCTTTATCGTATCCGGGATTTGGAGCGAGTTGAATATGTCTACGGATGTCACGTTAACTTCAGTACAGGTGCCACTCGATGTCATACTGCCCAGAGCTCTTTCTTCACTTATTGAATTTAAAACACCGCTTGAATCACTCGCTATCACTTTGTTATTAATTTCATAACATTTTACAAATCGTTCGCTTAACCTATTTCTAATGTTGTCGAATTCTGGATAAGGTTTTTTCGTTGGGGAGGATTTCTTATAAAGGGGCATGTAAAAGGAAAGATAATATTCAATTTTTATTTAATATGTACTCACATGCAAACCATGGAAGTTCGGTTCATGGCTGGTGAAATTTGTTTAGGCTGTTCGCTTATAGGGCACTTCTCACTTAGTGGATTTGATCTTTCCGTTTCCACTCTCCCGCCGTGACAATAACCCGTTGGCACTTCACGGAAATAATTTTCCCCACGATCAATTCACTAATCGATTTGTTCCTTCGAGAACTTTTCACTTCCGCCGTGACAATAATCCGTTCGCACTTTACGGAGTAATTTCTCAACTGCCGAGTTCACTTCACCGCCTATAAAGGTAGGTATCCATATGTTGCATTTCTTCCGTATCGTATCCCTGTTGCGTATCATTCACTAAACGGATACGGTGTCCACACTACTCAATATTCCATGTATCATCAATACGATCCGTTGCAAAAAGCTCGATACGCAGCTGCAACGCTTTTATTCACGAATCTATTGTGTACAACGCAACGTGTCCACACATGACTCCACTTAGTATCGTATCATTCCTTGCACAAAATGTGATATCGTCGATATACTTTAATAAATTGAAGAATGTTTTCTTTATTCCACTCCATTATCTATGCACTGCACTACAATATTGACAAGTTAACGACTCAAATGTCAAATCATGCAACGCGACTTGTGCAACGCAAGTTGTCCAAATATGATTCGAGAGCGTATCGTTTCATTCCTTTGATGCGACGGCAAGCAACCGCCAAATGACCGATCGAGTTCGTTGCGTTTCTTTGTATCAAATTTTGATACGCAACGAAGATACGTTTGTCGTATCCACTGATACGCAACGGTGATACGATACGCGAAAATAATACATATGGATACATACCTTAAGACTGCGCTAGTTATAGGTATCGACTCCCGAATGATAATAAAAAAAAAACAATTTCAACGTTACAAAAACTTTATTTGATCGCACAATTAGAATAAGATTACAACTGAGAGCTTTTCATGTGTTTCGATTAAATTTATGGCTACAGAATGATTACATTGCATTTGGAAAAATGGAATATGAAATTGATGAGTTGATCGCTCGTGGCGGATGTCTCAGGCATCGAGGCCAATAATGAAATATTGATGTCGGCGTCAGCGTTGAATGGTCATTGTTGGGTCATGTGTAGGGTCGTTGATCGTAACACGCGCCAGACAAAACAAGTTTCGAGTTACGTGCACATGACATGACAAAGTTGTGGTTATTGATGAAATAAAATATATGGTTTCGTACACAATCCTTTCATCTATCTTTAATCGGCCGTATTAACACTGATAGTACAAAAAAATCAAGTCAAAAGAATTATAACAGGTGCATTTTTTTGCGAAAAAGAAATAAAAAGGGCACCTAATGTAAACTATTAATGCTTAAGAAATTCAACATAGAAATGACATCAACATAGGCGAAAGCAATCACATCATCATTATTCGAAGCCCCTGAACAGAGAAACTGATTTTGCGAAAGTAAACCCAAAGCATCATCATCATCAGCGCGGCACAACAGCCCGACGTCAGGCCTTGGCCGCCTGGATTGATTTCCTCCAATAGTCTCGGTCATGTGACCGCGTCCTCCAGTCTTGGAACCCCAATAGTTGCTCAGCGTGCGCATATACTGAGCTCTCCCAACGAGCTCTTGGTCTTCCTCTTGGCCTCGCTCCGTCGACTCGTCTTGTGTTCATGACACGTTTTGGCATGCGATCGTCATCCATGCAATGCACGTGCCCAGCCCACTGTATCCGTTGTAATTTGACGATTTTGAAGACTTCCAGCTCATCGTACAGTTCGTACAACTCATTGTTGTACCAGATGCGCTATCCATCTCGGTCGCGAACTGCCCTGAAAATACGCCGTATAACTTTCCGTTCGAAGGCGTCGATCATATTTTCGGACGCTTGGGTCAGGGTCCATGGTTCGCAGCCATAGCACAACACAGGTCTAATGATAGTTTTATAAACGCGGAGCTTAGTCTTTCTGTGCTCATATTTCGATTTCATAATGGGGAGGACCGAGAAGAATGTCTTATTTGCTAGTTGTCTCCATCGCTTGATTTCGTCAGTTTCGTTGGCATCACTCGATAGGTTGCTACCCAGGTAAACGAAGTTTTCCACGAATTTGATGCTTAGGTCCCTTAGAGCCTAGACAGACGACACAAGTTAATTATCATTGCGAGCCCAATGATCATTATCCATTACGTGTGTCATGGTTAATCATCATTTATAACATCATCAATGAGGTTCTACGAATTATCATTTGGAAGTTAATGCTCATTTGCTCTTATCGATTGTCGCACCATCTACGGAGAAGATTATGAAATTTACTGGGGAAATTGGGGACATTCCATTTGAAATAATGTAGTTTCTAACTGTCAAAAACACAAACACATTATTTCGAATATATTACAATATGGCATGCAAATGTATCAGTTTTTGCACATTCCTTCGTATTCTCTTCTTCAATACCTGAACATTTTACATTTTCTTCCTTATCGTGATTAAACTTTTTTTGTGTAAAATTTCCATAATTTTACACAAAGGCTCATTCGCAGTAAAACTTGTACTAATTTCGGATTTTTTGATGTGTTTCGATAAACAATAACTGTCAAAATAATACCATTTAAATTCAAACAACCTACAGCTGTTAAACAACCTCATTCAAATAACCGTGTGTCACTCTCCAAACAGTTCAGAAAACAGTTCAGGTTTATGTTCAGAAAATTGATTTTTTTTTTTTTGTTTGGTGACTAGTGTATAGTGACTCAGGAGTGTCCATACAAAATTTCAGGTCGATCCGAGCATCGGCTTAACAATACAAATAACTCAAATTCATATTTTCGCGCAAATCGCGTGTTATAGCGTTCCTTTCCCGATTTATTAGCCGCGCGCAGCTCTCATATACGTAATAGTAGAGTCTTCCCACTCTATCTACACCTGTAGGTGCTATATTTGTGTAAAAACACTTATATATATGACTTGTAGTAGTATACATTCATTTCATCGAGCAGTTACGGTACACGTGTTTCGTAATTTTTCACGCACTTTTATTGCACAGTTAAAATTTTAAAACGCGTTTTTTGAGGAATTTATTTTTTCAAGTCGGTGAGACATGTAGCACTATTTCTGTAGGCAATTTACTAGGTAACGCTGTCGAGATATTTTTTTTTTCTTGCTTTTTTTTATTTATGGTATTTTTTACAACTGAAAACAGAAATTTCGAAAAAAAAAATTCCGTTTTTATGGTTTTTTTTTACTTCAAACTTATACCAAAAATTAAATAATCTATATATTTGGAAAAACTTGACAGCGTTACTTCAAGAAACTCATAAACTAACGGAATATTTTTGGGTTTTTTGTTTACGATGATCAATCACCGCAAATCAACTCTTTGTCCTGAACGAAAATGTCAAATTCATGTCACGAGCTTAATTTTCGATATTTTTCAATAAAATTTTTTTTGGATACTCCTCCAAGGTTGTCCTTTACTGTAGGTATTATCCCAATCAAGTTACTATTAACAGTTTTCTAAAAAAAAATCTTGAAAATGGGTATAAAATGTGCTGCTCTGACCACCAGACTTAAGTAACTCAGCTGGTATCTCGTCAGCGCCCGGCGCTTTGTTCCTTTTCAGTGAACGCAAGGCGAGATCAACTTCTTCTACTGTCGGGGGTTGTGGGGGTTGACCAACGGTATCATCATGGAGCTCAGCTTCTGCTGCCAGGATGTTTGGTGGCGGATTCAGAAGCTCTTCGAAGTGGGACGCCCATCGTTCGCAAATACTTTCGGTGTCGCTGATAATTTATTTTTTATTTTATTTCCATCTTTGTCCTTACAGAGGCTAGTCCTGGGTTGGTAGCCATTTTTGATAGTGTTTACAAGTCTGAACGCTTTTCTGGTGTTCTTACTAACTAGGTTTACATTAATGTTCAGCAACTGCTCGTCAAAGTATTTCCGTTTCCTACGCCTAATTATTCTATTGGATATTCGCCGTAGCTCGTCATATTTTTCCTTTTTGGCCCTGGTTATACGTTGGATCCATTATCTGCAATCCTCATTTTTTGCGTCAGCAAAAAGCAGATACAAAAAACGATCTGGGAGAAGTTGCACACGAAACAATGTAACTCCTTCATATTCTTTTATACAGCACGCGAACAAAGTATAAAAGGCATCAAATTAGAAGTACCTCGCACCTCGTGAGACGAGGAACAGAAGACAATCTACAAATTCTGTAACGTAAATCATGACGGGAAACTCAAATGAAACACTGATGACTTTCCAACGTCAACATAGGCGTCCAAGGCAAGTGGTCATTTCATCAAAGCACCAGAACCGAAAAACTACGTCTTTTGGGCAAACAAACCCAAAGCAGACAGAAAAAGTCGTTCTTGGGGAAAATTGCACACGAAAAATTGTAACTCTTACTATTCTATTAGCACATCTACAGGCAAATCATGAGAGGAAGCAGAAACATAAGGTAGACACTGATAACTTTGCAGCGTATTAAGTTCATTCATTCACAAAGATTTCCAGGTTGTTCAGCGGGTGGTGGATGGGGCAAGGGTTTTTTGAATTTCTCTATCGACCAAAACGCTGTGAACTAGTAATGGGCGTTTCTGTTGTTTTCAAAAAACGAAAACGAAATGTTTTTTTTTTTTTTTTTTGAAAAAAACAATACGACAAAATATATATTGTATGTAGTTTAATTCAGAAACATCGTTCATAGTGTGAATAATTTTCAATTAATTCAGTACAATGAATTTTTACGTATTGAGGTAGGTATCCATATGTTGCATTTTCGCGTATTGTATCACCGTTGCGTATCAGTGGATACGGCAAACGTATCTTCGTTGCGTATCAAAATTTGATACAAAGAACGCAACAAGCTCGATCGGTCATTTGGCCGTTTCTTACCGACGCATCAAAAAAATGAAACGATACGCTGTGGAATCATATTTGGACAACTTGCGTTGCACAAGTCGCGTTGCATGTTTTTCAGCTATAATATTTGAGCCGTTAACTTGTGAATATTGTAGTGCAGTGCATAGATAATGGAGTGGAATAAACAGAACATTCTGTAATTTATTGAAGTATATCGACGGTATCACATTTTGTGGGATCCTCAGCACGGGCAGCATTATAATAATATTATGAAATGCGATGCATGAGAGGAAATTGCAAAGCAAGTCGGAGCAAGCGTAAAGGAATGCAAAAAGAAGATGGATGGATCTTCTAGCAGCACTTAGGAGGGAACAAATGAAATTAAAAAAAAGCATCAGCACTAGTAAAGGTTAGCAAAGCAAATTTATTTCAAAAATATTGAAGTGGTTGCATAAATCATTTCGAAAATATTTTTAGGTACATGTTAAATGGTTTGCATTCAACAGCATGCAGTTTCAATTCAATTCAATTTATTTCTCATTATCAATAGATTCTATACTTAGCTGAGATACATGATATTATTTTGGAGAGATCAGGCTTAAATATTAGGTATGTTCCCGTACTACGATTAAATGCAATTAATTGCAATGAAGCGTGCTAAAACAGAGTTTTTTACTCCGTTTTAGTACGTTTCATTGCAATTAATTGCAATTAATCGTAGTACGGTAACAGACCTATTACCTTTACAACTCAAACTTATAATATTTCCTTTACAAATGTTATTAATGTGTTTATCTGTTATTCGCTATGCAGAGGAAAAATTAAGGAAAAAACCTCAATGATCTGGTTAAGATAAAACTTAAAACAAAGATGACTTTATGAGCTAACTTAAAATAGATCTTAGATTGCTAAACTTATAATATTAAAGATATATACATAATCACGTATACAAGGTGTTGATGAGAGGGTTGTCCAGCATGAAGCATGAATTAATAAACACTTGAAGTTGAAATTGGAATTGTTTTTGCGGGATGATTAAAATTGAACAACTTTTTATTAACATTAAAAATTTTAATCTACATTGAAAATTCTATTTTGACAAAGTGGTTTCGAAAGTATGCACTGCTTCTCATCAGACACCAGCACACAGTGCATACTTGACTGGCGTGACCACTTGCAGGTGGAAATCATTACATTTTTATTTATGCTAGTTGTAACAAATTTTAACATCTCCGACTTATATCCATGGATATAATTTTACTTAGTAAAGGTAATTGAATTTGATCACGGTTCTTTTCTTGTCTATAAATCAGCATAGACAACGTATATCATTTCTACAGCATCGAAGCCGAGCATTATGAAACGGGAAACTTCGATCGTTTTGCGGAATCAGCCTCCGAAAGCAGAATCAAATTGCAATTGTTTTTGCGGGATGATTAAAATTGAACAACTTTTTATTAACATTAAAAATTTTAATCTACATTGAAAATTCTATTTTGACAAAGTGGTTTCGAAAGTATGCACTGCTTCTCATCAGACACCAGCACACAGTGCATACTTGACTGGCGTGACCACTTGCAGGTGGAAATCATTACATTTTTATTTATGCTAGTTGTAACAAATTTTAACATCTCCGACTTATATCCATGGATATAATTTTACTTAGTAAAGGAGGCTGATTCCGCAAAACGATCGAAGTTTCCCGTTTCATAATGCTCGGCTTCGATGCTGAAATGATATACGCTGTCTATGCTGATTTATAGACAAGAAGGGAACCGTGATCAAATTCAATTACCTTTACTTGAAGTTGCTTAATGCATTTGTCATAAATGTAATCTACCTTGGATACCAAGTGTAAGTGCCGGGTAGAGTGCCAAGGAGGGAAGTTGAACATAAGTTTTAGAACTTTGTTCTGTGAGGTTTGAAGTTTTTGTAAATTAGTTTTTGCCGCTGCTATTAAAATCGGAGCTGATTATAGCAGCATAGGCTAGAAAATCATTTTGTATAGTAGTAGCTTGTTATCTAGGCTCAATAATGACTTGCGATTAATGAGTGAATATAATGATCTAATCAAAGCTGAGTTTTTGGCGATCTATTATATGTGCTTTCAGGGTAAGTTTTGTGTCTAAGATGAAGCCTAAATACTTCACGTTGTTAGTCCAATCAATATATTTGTCGTGTAGTTGTATAGGCCTGTCAGGTAAGTATTTTGCGGAACGACGTCTTGTAAAAATATAGCTTGAGTTTTGTTGATGTTGATCTTGATTTTCCAAGAAGAGTAATATTTTTCAAGTTTGCTCAGCCCCTGTTCCAGATAGTTTATAATCAGTTGAGGATGACTGTGCGATGCGTATATGGCAGTGTCATCAGCAAATAATGCCAGCTTGCACATTGGAATATCAGGAACGTCACTAGTGTAAATATTATACAGCGTTAGACTTAGTACTGATCCTTGTGGTACTCCTGCTGGTAAAGGATATTGAGATGAGGTTTCAAAATTAATGGCGACAAAAAATTTTCTATTTCTTAGAAAGTTTTCAATGATTTTTATTAATTCAGTTGGATAATTCAATTTTAGCATTTTATGTATTAAAGCATCATGCCAGACAGTATCGAATGCTTTTTGTATGTCTAAAAATATTGCGCCTGTTGAGTTCCTGCTTTCGAAGCCTCGTTTAACGTCGGTAAATATTCTTTTGAGTTGGTGAACTGTACTATGCCCTGGTCGAAAGCTACATTGGAAATTGGAAATGATTTGATTATCTACAGTAAATTTACTTAGCAAACCATTGATGAGCTTTTCAAATATTTTCGATAGTCCGTTAAGTAAACTGATGGGTCGATAATTTTTTGCTATGTCCGGACTTTTATTTCGTTTAAGTATTGGTATGATTTTAGCAGTTTTCCAAAGATCGGGGAAGTATGATACATTTATACAAGCGTTAAATATATGTGTAAGGAAGATTATAATTTTTTTGGGCAGGTGTTTCAAGACCACGGGCTTTATTTCGTCTTCTCCTGCTGATTTATTTGCATTCAGTCTCTGTATAATGCAGTTCACATCTTTAGGTCGAAAATATATTTTGGTTGTTACACCTACATTATGGACCATTGTCATACTTGATTGAACTGTTTCAATAGTTTCGTTATTACCATTCATTGTAAGCTGATGAAATGATGTAAATTTCCTAGCTATTGTCTCTGCTTTGTCTTTAGAATGTATAACTAAGGAGTTATTTTCTCTCAGAGGAGGAATGAAATGGAATCGCTTGCGTAGTGTTTTGCTAAGGTTCCAGAAAGGCTTCGAAGATTTCCGCAGCGATTGCAACTTAAAATTCCAGTTAAGGTTTTTAAATTGGATTATTTTGGCTTTTACTTCATTGCATAAGGCTCTATAGGCGTTTTTATTTGCATCTACTCTGTTCCTTTGCCATTGTCTCCTAGCGTCATTCCTACGTTTGAGTAATTGTCTTATTTGTGGAGGGAATGGTTCAAGAGGCGTTTTACGGAAAATTCTTGGAACTGATACGTCAACGCCTTGTTTAATATTGTCAGCGAAGTAATTTAAGTGACTATTAATACACTCTGATGAGGAAAGTTGGTCAAGTGAAACATTCTTCAAATTGATTTTAGAGTTCATGAATCGCTGAAAAAGTTCCCAATTTGCACAACTATAATTTAAAAAAGAGTTTTCATTCTTCTGAGCTGGAGTACTTAGGTTAGAAAATATGACAGGTAAATGATTCCCACTTAGAGCATTGTAGACAGTAGGTTGTGTTATTAGAAGAGGTTTGTTGGTTAGTATCAAATCGATGGTGGATGGGAGCTGTTTATTATTAGTTGAATAAAAGGTTGGAGACGTTGTATACATTAATGAAAAATTTCTGACTGTAAATAAAGAATGCAAAGAGTTTCCCCATACATTATGTCTTTGGCATCCCCACATAGAACGTTTTGCATTTAAATCACCAGCGATTATGTATGGATATCTACTGGAAGTGAGTTTAATTAAATCATTTTTAAAATTTACATTTTTGTCTACATTAGAGTTCCCCCTTGAACATAGGCCGCAATTATCTTCAAATCCGGCTTGTTATGTAATTTTACATCAACGGAAGCATTTTCTATACACTTTGTGAGGATTTGTTTACTTAATTCGTGCTTGATGCTATTTTTTATAATGATAGTAACTCCTCCTCCTCTACTATTTAATCTATCGTATCTATACACACGGTAGCTGGGGCAGTACTAATTATCGGATGGTTTGAACCATATTTCAGTAATTAGAGCTATATCTACATCATTGTTTGTAATAAAATCATTAAGCTCATATATTTTATTTTTCAGGCTACCTGCGTTCCAGGTACAGAATTTCAAGTCAGAAATAGACCTACCCATATAAGTATTTAGCTGCAAGAGCAGAAATGACATTAAACTGATCTTCTTTAGATTTGCATTGTCTAAGTTTACTGATTAATTCTTTATTTAGATTTAATAATTCATTTGGTGTAAATAAATCAGATTGATTTGTTGAGTTTATTTGATTAGGTGTTTGTGGTATCCAGGCATTGCTTGTGGACACACCAGATGTTGTTGTTTTTCTTAGTAGTATGGGAAAGTTTTGAATAGTGAATGAAGGCGCAGCTTTGATTGGGTTCCCTGTTTTTTTCCTATACCTGGCTGTCAAGCGTCGTTTAATTTCAACGTATTCAGCACGTTTCGGACAATTAATATCTGAGGCAGCATGATTTCCATTACAGTTTGAACACTTAATTGAAGATGTTTTACAGTTGATCGTTTCGTGATCGCCTGCACAGTTTTTAGACTTTGTTTGTCTGAAGCAATTTGCTTGCCCGTGGCCATACATTTGACATTTACTACACTGTGTAAGCGCGTTAGTTTTTTTTCCGG
Source organism: Nemotelus pantherinus (assembly GCA_963978885.1). NCBI lineage: Eukaryota > Metazoa > Arthropoda > Insecta > Diptera > Stratiomyidae > Nemotelus > Nemotelus pantherinus. Next base: position 109,013,406 of record OZ022263.1, on the reverse strand, counting down.
TAGTTATCAAATTTAACGACCGTGTTAAATAAGGCAGTGGTTTTTTTCAGATCACTGAGCTTGATTGTGGCTCGCTTGAAGTACAAAATGTATGTTGCATGGTCATCAAATCTAGGTTGACGATGATAGTTCATTTTGATATCTTCGGAAGCTATTCCTTTCGACTTTAATTCGTCATAGAGCTCCATGATATCTACTTTCGGCAACCCCGACAGTAGTACTTTAAACGGTAACTCAGCTTTCGACGGATGGGTATAAAACTCAAATTTAGCACTTTTAAGCTCTTCAATCATTTTTTGTTTATCAACATTATTGTCTAAAAAGAGTTTGATGCCAATGGAGATAAACTTGAATTGAAATGATTTAATTTGTAATTTACTCAGAATCTCCCGTATAGTTTTCTGAGTCTGCTTGATGACTACTATTGGAGTTAGTTTGGTGGTTTTAATGTTATTAGTCACATTTGATGGGTTTTTTGGAGCAGTGTCACTGTCACACTCTAAATCACTAAGCAGTGTATACCGGTTGCTCGAATGCGCTGACATAGTGTCGTGTTTTTGTTGCACTAAGTCATAATATTTTCTATTTAACGCGAGTTTTGCGCGCACGATATCATCATTTTCCTCGCCGTTTGGCAGGTCAACCTTTTTTTCTTTTGACGGCACTTGTCAGTTTTATTTGTATTTAGAAGTTTAATGTATACGATAAGTTAGTTGGTAACTAAAAAAGCGGCGTAGAAAAAAAATCGATCTTAAACCACAGTTATACAAAACCAGTCTCTCGATATGCACGGTTTGAAGGTCCGAACAAGACTGTCCATGCATTTTCTGTGGGACAAAAATAAGCCCAGAACTTTACTGAGTACAGTAAGTGAATCTGAGTACAGTAAGTGAATCTTTGCATGTCCAACTTTTTAGCCACGTCTTTGTTTATTATATTTTATGCCAATTAGACTGAAGGTTGTACACATTAAATAATTAAGCCACGACTTAGGATGAGTTAAACCTCTAGTGCCAGTTTCGATCCTAATAGTGACTTAATAAGTTCAAGTGCAGTTCACCCAGTATAATTGGTAAAAAAAAATTGATGAAGCAAAGCCGCGGCTCAAATCGCTGGCATGAAAATTTACATTGTCATATAAAAAGTGTTTAACTAAGCAAAATCGTTTTGCCATCATAATGTTCCTTCAATCAAAAAATAGTCAGCCATTTCGTCTGATATTGGACATTGTGGACTTGGTTCTACGTGCAACTGGTTTCAATGAGCGCAATGAATTTATATCATTAGTCACTTCTCTCCAAGCCCCATTTTGTACGATGCCTGCTTCTTCTTCTCAAAAAATTATGTGAAAAAGTTACTGTTAATACCACAAGCGAGGCCTTTTTTGGCTGTAACAACAAGGGTTTCCTCAACACACGAAAAACAGATGAAGCTATGCTGAAGACGTTTTCAACAGCTCTACGAGCTCTACTATGTCGATAGTCGAAAATTCTTTGTTTCGATCCCTTCGGATGGTACCCTGGATAAATTTTAAGCAAATTTTCCGTCATAGCAAATGCTTCATCTCCGATGAAAAAAAAATTGCAGCTTTTCTACTCTTCCGTCCAGATGGTTTGATTAAGGGAGATTCAAGCGTTTTTGGTTCATTTGATTATATAACTCCTCCGTCAGATATCCTTCCTTGACAGCCCACGTTTACAAACAGAAAGTTATAATTCGCATCAACTAAAGCAAAAAGAGCAGTGCTAAAAAAGCTTTTGTAATTTATGAATTCATTGCCACTTTTCATGGGACATTGTAGAGGAACGTGTTTTCCATCGAGGGCTCCCAGGCAATGTGGGAAAGTTCCATTCTACTTTCACCCACTCTTCTTGTGTTTTTAGAATCTGAAACAAAATAACCTATAAACTATCTCAGATTAGATAAATAGATAGATTTATGATGAATTTTGTTCTGTTGTAGATGCCAAAAGCATTGAGTAGCCGAATTGAGGCACCAACGGAAACGACACAATGTGAGGAACTTAGCGTAACGTTGGATACGTTTTTATAAGACAATTTGGAGTTTGATCAAAATGTTCAAAAGCACCCTAGTCCGCCTTCATCTAACTTTCTTTGAAAAAGGAAAAAAAACAAAGACAGCAGAAGAGCAGTGCCTTGATAAAGCTTTTGAAATGCGCCAGTCCACTGTTCACGTAGGGGATGATTCATCTCATTTCGGTAATTTGGTGGCTGCTAAATTGCGGAATCAAGATGAAAATACTCGCTGTGCCATTCAGGCTGACCTTTTAAATATATTTGTCCGTGCAAGTACAGGGTTTTATAATAGAGCTACCGTGCTGTCTAGCCACTTGGCTGATAATGCACGTTGTAGCTACTCCAACTCATCTACGTATTGTAACTGAATCACATTCGGAGCATTCGATGCAATACCAACCAGCAGCATCTTCAAACTTGCAAGATGAAATTGTTCACTGTATTGATAATCTAACATCACCTACAATTAATTTGAAATAAAATAATGTTTCACTTACCACAATGTAGTCTTTCAATGCTCCCACAATAGCTCCACATATTTCCGGTATGATCTTGCTGATTGCTTGCTTCGAAATTGTAAAAAATATTGCAGACTGACGTACGAATCGCCGGTGGCCAAAAAACGTAGGGTTAATGCTAACCTTTCCTGAGCAGTAGCGATGGGTCGCTAATGAGCCCAATCAAAAAGAGCGACTCTTTTGAAGGAGCTGTGTGAGTCAGCTCTTCAACTCTGTGCGAGTCAGCTCACTCAAACAACCACCCGACCAAATAGAGCTTATGCATATACACACGGCAGTAATTCATTAAACTACCGTGTGTAGTTGAAGCGAAATCTAGGCTATTCTAACGTCGGAACACGAACATATGAATACGACTATCGTATTGCACAGTGAAAAGAGTCAGCTCCGTTGAATGAAGAATGAATGAAATAACGGAGCCAACACTGTGCGAATGAGGAATAAAAGAGTCGACTAGATTGAATGAACACTGTGCAAATGAGGAATAAAAGAGTCGACTCCGTTGAATGAACACTGTGCGAATGAGGAATAAAAGAGTCAGCTCCGTTGAATGAAGAATGAATGAAAGCACTGACCCAGTGCGAATAGAATGTGAATGAAGAACTGTGCGAATCATGGATACTGATCGTGTGCGGTTATTGATGGCGACATTTTGTGAACACACAGTATGCGTTTACGTGCGTATATTTTGCTCTGGTTCACGAGTATTTTAGTAGCCAAATGTTGGCTATTAGGCGGTGCATTTCATAGGTAGATTTTAGAGATGAAGCGTATACACTAGAACAGGTATATGGAACAGGTTCGTATCGAATATTTTCGTTCTTCAAAAAGTTTTTAGGGCAAAAGTAGCTGAAATCGGAAAAAATCGGCCAATTTGGGGTTAAGGTGGTTTGGGACATAACGGGCCAAGACCTATTGCTGCGATAGAAAAATTTGGGTTTTGTAGGGGAGTAAGGGGTTTTTTCGCCATAGTTTGGCAAAAACTGCCTTCAGGACGCTTTCGATGATTGGAAGTGGTCGGGGAGTACAATAGTGATATTTCAAGGGCAAAAAAAATTTTAATAGGTGAAATTGGGCAATAACGTTCATTTTTCCAAAATATTTTTTTTTTGGACTAGCATGAATTTGGGGAACTTTTTGAGTTGTTTCGGGTGAAATTTCCATACAAGTCTGGGAAAAAGCGGCCTAGTTTCGAAGATACGGCAATATGAAATCTGCCGGAAAACCGTCCGGAAAAACTGAAAGTACCACTAAAAGTGCTAAGTAGGAAAAGGTTGAGATTCTTTTAGGGCAAAAGTAGCTGAAATCGGGCAAAATCGGCCAATTTGAGGTTAAGTTGGTTTGGGACATAACGGGCCAAGACCTATTGCTGCGATAAAAAAATTTCGGTTTTGTAGGGGAGTAAGGGGTTTTTTGGCCATAGTTTGGCAAAAACTGCCTTCAGGACGCTTTCGATGATTGGAAGTGGTCGGGGAGTACAATAGTGATATTTCAAGGGCAAAAAAAGAATTTTTAATAGGGGAAATTGGGCAATAACGTTCATTTTTCCAAAATATTTTTTTTGGTCTAGCATGAATTTGGGGACCTTTTTGAGTTGTTTCGGGCGAAATTTCCATACAAGTCTGGGAAAAAGCGGACTAGTTTCGAAGATACGGCAACATGAAATCTGACGGAAAACCGTCCGAAAAAAACTTTAAGTAGCAAAATAACGGCAAAATTTCAACAAAAACAGAGGCAAATGGAATACGTAGAGCTTAAATTAAAGCTTGATGCTATTACCAGGTGGAACTCTTCGTAATCTATGCTTGTGCGCATTAAAGAAGTAAAAGAGCCACTTTTAGCCACCTTAGGTGTCCTGAACTAAAATCTACCAACTCCTTCTTCTGATGAATGGAATATTATGAAAACAGCCCCTGATATATTGAGCATCTTCAATGAGGCTACTCTAGAAATAAGCAGTGAGAAAACGGTATCGATTTCTAAAATATATATTATTACATCAACAATTATAAGCTACATTTCAGAACTCTGTCTGAACGAAAATAAAACTGCTGATGTACGCAGTTTTTTAAATGTGATCCAAAGAGAACTTTCAAACAGATTTAAATTATATAAAGAAAATATGTTTTGCCCAGAGAGCGTTCTTTTAGATCCACGATTTAAAAGACTAGCATTTCAAAATGAATCCACGTAAGAACTTGCTTGCATATAACTAGTTTCGGTACCTACAGCACAAGGAACGCAAAATTCGCTATGGCGAAAATTTGATGACAAAGTCAACAGTGTAAGAAGCCAGCAAAGCTATGTAGCTGCAGGCATTAACGAAATGGATAAGTATGTACAACATGTAAATATACCCAGAACTGCTGACCCTCTCAATTGGTGGAAGGAAAAGACAGATTTATATCCCAGAATTTGGAGATAGTGAAGCAACGATTGAGTATAGTGGCCACTTCAGTCCCCTGCGAACGAGTTTTTCAAAAAGTGGGTATGTGCTCACTGGAAAGAGATCTTATTTATCGCCAAAACGAATAACATAAGTGCTATTTTACACAATAATTAATAATACGGAAAGATTTTCAGATATGATTATTGTTAATCCGATTGATTTTTAATTTATGGTTTATTACTAATGTTCGAAGAAGAACATTAGTACTAAAATCACTTTGGCCAAAAATTCATATTTCTATATATATATATATATATATATATATATATATATATATATATATATATATATATATATATATACATATATATATATATATATATATATATATATATATATATATATATATATATCATCAAAAAATTTCAGTGAAAAGATCTCAGGAACGCGCCATCCGATTGAACTGAAATTTTCAATTTTTCAAAAAGTTAATAATCTTTAACCCTTTGGTGCCGGCGGCCATTTTAGTGATATTTTTAATATACCTATTATTCCGTACACAAATAAGTTTTGCAAAAATAAAGTTGACAAAATAAATTTTGAACATGTTTTACATGTGAATCGGATAATGTTTTGGAATTTTTTAACCCCATGTGTGCGCTGGGTGCCTAAAAAGAGAACGGGAAAACTTGAAAATTTTTAAATTGCGATAACTTTTGACAGAGCTATTCAATCATTACGAAATTTTTAGAACATATTGGTATCATTTAGTTGTAGATTCTTATAGTTTTTAATGAGCGTGCTGCCTGCCCTAGCTACAACCCTGAAGCTAGGGCAGGCACTGAAAGTGAAAACCTAAAAATCACCGTCTCTCTTGAAAAAATTCCGCTTCGTCAAAAAAAGCAATTCGTATGTAAATTTCGTGCTTTGTTTACATACACACAAAAACAAAATTGATATGGTATAACGGGCACGCCTGGTAGCCCTTGCCCAATTTACCTATATTTTTAGCATCAAAAACTTCTGTTCACGGAAACTCACGATCCGATGAGCAGAATTAATTGAAATTTGCAGCATGTATTGGTCTTAAATAGGACCAGGTCTGATAGAAGTTATTTTGAAATGCGGGCGATTCTGTGCCAGTGGTGCCATCTTGAAAAATCACTAAAAAAGATAACTGCTTTTAGCCCTATAAATTCTGATTGAATCGATCGATTTTAACGAAATTCACACAGTAAGTGGACCACGTTTGGTAGAAATTTGGTCGAAAAATTCGGTTGGAGCTGCCAGCTATGATAGTTTTGGTGTCTTAAATTTGAAAAAATAAAAATTTGGAAGTGAAAACATTCAAACCATCGAATATTCAAAAAAATGTCAGTTTCTTACAATAAAACTAATCTGTATACAAATCTTATGCTTTATCTACACGTTCAAAGTAAAACTTTGGAAATTTCATGTCGGACAAGAACGGTAACCCTCTCCTAGTTAACCTATATTTTTAGCATCAAAAACTTCTGTTCACGGGAACTCACGAATCAATAATCAGATACCATTGAAATTTACAGAATGCATTAGACTTAAGTAGGACCAGGTCTGATAGAAGCGATTTTGAGTTGTGGGCAACTCTGTGCCAGTGGTGCCATCTTGAAAAATTACAAAGAAAAAAAACTGCTTTTTGCCCTATGAAATGTGAATAAGTTACCAGATTTTCATGAAATTGACACAGTAGCTGAACCTTACTCTAAACTCTGTTTGAGAAATTTGGTTGAAAAATTCGATTGGTGCTACCAGCTATGGTAATTTTTGTGTCTTTGTTTTTGAAAATTATCTCAGGAAAATAAAACTTTTTGCACTATAACTTCCAGTGCAGTCATGAAATCAATACGAATTTCATACAACTTATGGAACCTATTATAAACATTATTCAGGCCAAATTTGGTTGAAAAGCCACGATAGGGTAGCCAGCTATTGTTGGTTTTGTGTTTGTTTGTAATATCTTTATGAAGCGGTTTTATCGTAGAATTTTCAATTGGTAGTGATATTGTAGTGACAATAAACAGCAAATATTAAGCTTTCGATTATTTGAAAAAACTCGCTGCAGGTAACCCTAAATTTCTTTATACTCCTATAACTTCGAATGTAATATAACAACGTGAAGCAGATGTGATATATTCTTGGCTTTGATACTGGCGAAAGGTTGCCAGCACGAGCACGTCGGTTGTGCTACTTTTGTATCAATAAATGCTTACAGTTAGTATTCATACCGGAAACATTTACAATGAAAATAAATAACCGATGTTTCAATTCTCAAAGTTCTGCAAATTTTTCGGATCGGAGCCCCAAACACCACCTTCAGTTACAGTGCTGCAGGCACTGAGCATTTTCTTCATTGATGTTATATGAGATGCTGCTTTCAAAATTTTGTGAAATAAGCAACTGATAACGAATATAATTAACCCGTGTTTTGCTCTCATAAACGTTGAAATTCATGCCAGTGGTAATATCTGAAACCGTCTACCATATGAGTTATAATGCATTCTTGAGACCAAAGTAAAATGTGGCATTTAAAACAGTTTGGCCGTAATAAGCAGCTCATGTGGTGGAATATGCACTCAAAACCTGCACGATACTTCTACTGTTCTTTGAACATTAGTGTTTCTAGCGGTTCAGGTGCGCTAGAGTTTTTTTAAATTCATATTATATGCTATATTATATTTTTAAAGTAATGTTATGTTATAATAGATTTAAGCTTATTATTATTAATAAAACAACAAAAAATAGCAATTTACTTTATACTTTTGCAACCATAAAAAAGTTGCTTGAAGTGGCTCTTTTGAGTGGCTCTTAAAGAGCGACCCTTTAAAGTGAGTAAGTTTTACGGAGCTGGCTCACTTCGAAGAGCCATTTTGCCCATCACTAATGAGCAGGAGTAGCTTTTCGAAACGTAATGTACCGTTTTGAAATTCGTGGTCCAATCAATAACAGTAAGTATTCAAAATCACTTGGATGCATCCTTGTAATTTTTTTATATAACCCACTGACTGGCTGAAACTGTATGTCGGCTAATAAACTTGAAACATGATAATGTTCCATATTAGCAAATAATTTTGACATCCAAACACGGGGTGATTTACTTTTCTATTTTTTTCTTCCGCGACAAATGAATAAAATGTACGCGACTACTGCTATTTGCTGCGGTGTGCTCATTTTCCTAGTTGAACGGAAATGGAACTGAGACACCCATCTCATTGTTACCGCGTATCTTGCGCTTTGCAACGCAACACACTTACACTAAGAAAAATATGTTTCCGAAAATCAAACAAAATATTTACTTGTTTACGAGATGTGAAACCTTCCACAAATCAAATAAACTTTTATTTGATATCAGTAATTTGTATAAATATCATAGAAAAATTTCTTACATTCAACGGAATACAATTTTTACTTTACCTTATTTCAAGTAAGTAATTTTCCTCAAATCTTGTAAATTATGTCTATGAATTTAGCAAATTATGTCTACAACGCGAACATATTTTTATATGTTTCAACAACAACCACGCTTCAATATTCGACGAAAATTTGATAGTTTTTATGACTTCTATCAACATTTTCTCTACACAAATAAGAGGTCGATAGCTTATTTCGCTAACGTGTCAGTCTAAAGCAGCGATCTACCGCTCGCGGGTTCGAATTCCGCCGGGTTCATGGTTGACTTTGTTTGTCTTCAGTTGTCCTAACTCCATTGATTAAGTGTCACATTATAGCTTTAAGTGGCGACTAGGCATGAATAATACTAGCGCTTCAGAAAATAAGAAAAAAAATGTGGCACTTAAAAAAAGAAAAAAATGGAAAACTTGATATTGACTCTACTTTTTACTAATGTTCGAAGAACATTAGTATTTAAATATCTTCACCGAAAATTCGTCATATATATATATATTTATATATATATATATATATATATATATATATATATATATATATATATATATATATATTAGGGCGGGCCAAATTTTGTGTCGATTAGACCTGCCCCCTAAGATGATTATATGGACAATTCTAAGCAACTTTGCCGAAGGAACCATAGGTCTATCTCGATTTTCGAGTCTCCCACTTTTCAAAAAAAGATTTTTTCCCTATAACATCATTTTGATTCAAAATTCGTTTTTTTATTCATCGTTATATTATCTTTTTTATGTGTATATGGGGGGTTTTTGGGGTCGAGAAATTCATTTCTGATCTTTATTTTTACCTATAACAACCGCCAGAGGGCGTTTCATGCATATTTTAACTATTTTTCGTCTATTTTCCGAGAAAAATTACAAGTTTTTCGGTAAAATTGATCTTTATTTTATTTTTTTCAACAAAAATTCAACTTAAAAAATAAGAACATGTGTAAAAAATAAAAAAAAAAATGAATTTAGTGGAAGAAAAGCGAAATAACTTATTTTTGAAAGTCTTTTTTGCTTTCAAGTCGGGGGTATTTTGCACGGCTTTCTGATGTAACTGCCATAACACTGTGTCGACTCTTTTCTAAAACACGTTTAGAAACGCTAGCCAGCAATTGAACATGTCTTTCCGTTGCTTGTATGTGTACCGGAATTCTTGGATCAGGCAATGGTGGATCATCGCATTCTAAATATTGTTCCAAATGATCATACGGAATGCTATACGTAAACGGTGGTTCGAATAAGACATCATCTCTATTTAAATCAATCATATTCGTATAATCTGTACAATTGAAGTTTATCAAAGGTTTTTGATAAACTCTAAGATGTGCCGGGTCGTACAGATTTCTTCGGTAGTGTAAAATTTTCTTGATTGCGATTTTTCGTGTCTCTTTTTTATCATCAAATAACATCGCTAACAAAATATTTTCGGAATGTGCGTAATATGAATTGTTTTTAATGACATTATTCACAACTCCGCGTAGATTTGTATCCAAATATTGTGTCCAACGAATGAATTTGTAAAATAATACACTACCGAAGACCACCGAATTATAGTACTTGATGTTGAAGTACATCGGCACATACACTTTCATTATGTATGTTGCCAAAATTTTCAAATTCCTTGATAGATTTTCAGTTGACACATACAACCGCAACAATCTATTCGCCTTGGTGAGCCAACGTGAATGTGCTATTGGTCCTGGTTTATTGTGAGATAAATCCGCAGGAACAACACCATTCGAAATTGCATTGGCCATTTTGTATAAGTACTTTGAATCGGTGGATAATTCAAATGGATCTAAATCAGGTGGCATGTTCTCTAGCACGATTATCTCGAATTCATCTACAAGCTGAAAAAAAAGAAATGAGATGAATTAAATTTTACCATTTAATAATGGAAAAAATCGATGAGAAAAATGACAAATGATACATACCGGAAGATTTTCACAAGTTTCAATTTGTTTGCCCAACGTTCCAGTTGTTGTTCGTGGTCCAGTGGTCGATGATCTTTCCAAAGTGTCAAACAAATGACGAAATGGCAGCTCGTTAAAGTGCAGCATGCACACAAACCAATGCAGCGGTCTATTCAAATGCAATTCAAATCGACGCAAAATCCCATTTCTTACGCCAGTATTTGTTGGCTCACCATCACAGCATATGCCGATTAATGCATCGAGAGCAATTTCTTTTTCGACGAAGAATGCATTAAATGTCATCAATTTGTGTTCAGCATCTTCATTTTCGACTTTTGTGTAGCCTATCAATTGAGAATTTGGTTCCTTCAAAACAACTAGATGTGGTTCTTTCACCATCCTTGCATGCAACTTCTCATCGATTTTTTCCATTGTTAAAGCATCATTTTTTCGGCCGTCGAATGAAAATGCTATCAAATTGGATGCATCATACTGCTTACGAAGCAGTTCTTCTCTGCATTTGGCCTTTTCTCGACGCACTTTATTTTTATCCATGATGATAGGATTGCCATGTGCATCTTTTACGTCAATGTCTTGCATAAGAGATGTTGCGAGTGCTGCTGCTATTCTATCAGACACACCAAATCGATCACACATCGCAGCGAAGTTCGAAGCATCGTATCTGGGAGTATACGGTCCTCGTATCATTGGCGGAATATCTTGTGGATTTGAACTTGGCTGATCTATATCAGTACTTGGTTCATATGCTGAATGGCTCTGTTCAACGCTTGTTGGTATTATTGTTGACGTTGGTGCTGGCTCTTCAACTTCTAGCACGAATTCCGGTATCGTCAATCTTCTGTCATTATTTTGATCTCGCATGAACTCTTTCAAATGATCTGGAATCAATCCACATGAGCATAATTCTGCTTTCAAGTCACATTGACATTTGCCGATGTAAAATAATTCTTTTGTAGATTGCTCGAACGTTCTGAATGAGGCGATATTTGAATGTTTAGTTTCGATTTGATACTTGTCAATCAATGTACCCAATTTTCTAACAACACTTTGTTTGGTTAGAATTTCAACATTAAGTTGACTCCAAATTTCAATCAATTTGTCTGTTACGTGCGGTACGAATGTTTTATACGAAAACATTTTGTTTTGGAGTTTAGCACGTTCGGCCAAGAAAAAAAAACATCTTAAAATATCCTGTTTCGTTGGCAGATCGAGTCCACTCAAATCACAAGATGCACCAAAAACAGCAACATCGTGCGAAGGCAAATGCTTCAAATGACTTTCGGTACTTGTTGATGTTGTTGCGGTTTGAGATGTAGACGGCAATGCATTTGGATCCATTGTATAATTTTACTAAAAAAATTTTAAAAAACTGAAATTAGTATATTTCAAAACATTTGGTTCGAATATATTTTTTCCACCTACAAATTGGTAGGACCAGTTAATACATTATTCCAACGCACATTATTCCTACATGCTATACATATAAATACATTACAATGTATTACATATTTCAGAAAAAAGTAACCAAGCAAGAGAACAACATCGATGCCTATGTGTATTAAATTACAAAATTTTAACACATACCTTTTAATTCTTTTTGAATTTCACAATTATTCACTGGCAGGAAATTTATAATTCACTTTCACTGAAATGATGCTCAAACACTAATGAACTGAACACTCATAAATGTCATTGTGTTGTGCTCTTTCACAAAATATGTCGGTAATGATGTTTTACCGATGTTTTTTTTTAAATAAATGCGTTGTTGACTTGAAAGCAACAACACTTTGTCGCTTTTTTTCTCACTAAATTCATTTTTTTTATTTTTTACACATGTTCTTATTTTTTAATTTGAATTTTCATTGAAAAAAATTAAATAAAGATCAATTTTACCGAAAAACTTGTAATTTTTCTCGGAAAATAGACGAAAAATAGTTAAAATATGCATGAAACGCCCTCTGGCGGTAGTCATAGGTAAAAATAAAGATCAGAAATGAATTTCTCGACCCCAAAAACCCCCCATATACACATAAAAAAGATAATATAACGATGAATAAAAAAACGAATTTTGAATCAAAATGATGTTATAGGGAAAAAATCTTTTTTTGAAAAGTGGGAGACTCGAAAATCGAGATAGACCTATGGTTCCTTCGGCAAAGTTGCTTAGAATTGTCCATAAAATCATCCTAGGGGGCAGGTCTAATCGAATTTTTCGGCTCCATACAAATTGGCCCGCCCTTATATATATATATATATATCAGCAAAATGGTTAACCCTGGAATGGTACGGTAAATTTTTGGATGATTTTAGGTACATGTTTTTACTAAAAAGAACTCAACAAAAGTATTATATACATTTTTTATTTTATCATTAAACATAAAAATATTATATAGCTTCTAGCCTCATGGCAGTCGGAGTGGCCAATTGGCTGATGCGCGACGAAATATATACCGTATGTGAGTTAAATTTACTCATCGGTACCATTCTAGCGTTAAAGGAGATAATCTCTGGAGTGGCCAATCCGATTGAGTTGAAATTTTCGCAGGACATAGACGTATATAACAGGTAGGTCCATGACTTGCTAGAATTCAGATTTCTTAAACCTTTTGGCGGCGGCGGGCATTTTAGTGGATTTTCAGGTACTCCTATATTTCCAAGCAGTATAAATTTTTGTTAAAAAAAATATATTAGGAATGAAAACTTATTATAATCTTAGTTTGCTTATGATAAAGATGAGGAAATTTTGAGCCTTGTGTAGGTGCTGAGTGCCTAAAAGTAGGCAAGGATTTTTTTCAAATTTCGATATGTCATAACTTCTAAGAAAAACAATGGATCATCGTGAAATTTTCAGAGCGTATTGATGTAGACTAGAATTTAACACACATTCAAGACTGTGTAGACAACTCTGTAGCTACAGCAGGCTCCTGAACAAAAATCCTTCAAATCATCGACCTTCCTGAAAAATTTTTGATTTTTGAAAATAAATTCAAATTATTGATAATTTTTTACTTTTGCCCACCAAGTCAATTAAAATATTTCAAAATCCTGCGGTAAACAAGAACGCCAGCCCGTGATCAAATTACCTCTATTTTCAGCACTCCAAACTTCTGTTCACGAGAACTGATGATCAGATAATGTGATCAATATAAAATTTACAGGACATATTGGCATTAGCTAGGATCAGGCCTGATAGATGTGATTTTGAAATACGGGCAACACTGTGGCAGTGGTGCCATTTGAAAAAATCGCTGAGAACAAAAATGGTTTTTGGCCTATAGCTACCGAGTTAGCCTTCAGATTTTAACAAAATTCACGCAGTAGGTGAACCTTACTCTAAGATAAATTTCATAGAAATTCGGTTGAAAAATTGGTATAGAAACGCCAGCTACGGCAATTTTTGTCTACTAAATATTGTAAACTTGCTCAGGAAAATAAAGATTTTTTCCTTACAAGTTCCGATGTAGTAACGAAATCAAAACTAAATTCATGTGATAAGCATATCTTGTTGCGTTTCTAATTCTGTGCGAATTTCGTTGAAAAACCGTGAAAGGGTTGCCAGCTATGATGAATTTCGTAATTTATTGACATTTTTTTATCGAGCGATTTTGTTATAAAATTTCCAAATGAGAATGATCCTGCAATGACAATTAACAACAAATATTTACGATTCAAAAATTTAAAAAGTTTGGACGATGGTTACCCTAAAATTAAACTCACTCCTATAACTTACAGCGCAGCCATTCAATCGATACGAAATTCACAGGGTGGATTTAACTCAACGTGAAGCAGCTATGGTGCTAGCACATGATTGCCAGCACCAGACGATTTCGTAAATATCGCACCAACAGATGCTTCCATAAGAAAAGCATTTAAAATAAAACAAGCAACCGATATCTAAATGTTCCGAGCTTTGGAAATTTTTCGGATGGTAGCCTCAGACATAGTTTAATCGCTGAAACTTTCGATGACATCCTCGGATGAAAATGAAATTCAAAGGATAGGTTGATTAAGCACGAGCATGTTATGGTAGATTTATTGCTGCTGTGTTGGACAAATGTTGCCAGCACTAAACATTTTCATCATTTGTGTTACAGAAAATGCGGTCAGAAAATGATATTTGTTCCCTTGAGTAAGAAATGGTTGATATGATACTACATAAAACTGTATAACGTTTTCACACATTTTTAAATCCCTCAAAGATAGCTTCTTCGAAAATTAGTTTTCTAGCGGTTCTGATGCGCTAGACTTGTTTTACTTATTTTTTATTTTTTCACTCCCTTCAAAGTAATCCACTTTTATGATATGAAGAGAGGGAGAGTTTTTGCGTGCCAACAACATGCCATGCTTTCAAGCGGTCCCCCATCTAAGTAGTAACGGCGCCCAGCACAGCTTAACTTCGGTGATCGTATGTGAACCAATTTATGCCAGATGCCAGAAACTATATAAATTTCAATATCAGCTCTTTGCAATGAATAAATTTCTTTCTTTGGATTGAGTAAATATTTCTTTGAAACTATACCAAGTTTTACGCAGGGCAAGTTCAATATTTGTTCTTTGAAATGAAGAAATTTCTTTCTTTGGATTGAGTAAATATTTCTTTGGCGCAGAATCATTACCAATTTTCTTTGATAATGTGTTCATTTTTCTTCAAAAAATAGAAGTATTTTTCGGAGTGTATGATAAGTAACAAATCGAGTAATCTGTACACCGTATCCATTCAGCTAAATGATACGCAACGGCAATACGATACACTCCTTATCACTTGAATAGCCCACTAGGGAAATCCGTAATAACTCTTCCATTGTTTTTCCGAGAATATTGGCATAAAAATCGTAAACACGTTGCAGACCGTAACGTACCTGGTATTGGGATTTAATTTTCGAAAACTGTGGCAATAAAAAATGAGTAACGAAAAAAAGGCATTTTTCAGCGCGTCAATAGAATAGCCCAGGTGGCAAAAACAGCCAAAAAGAATAAAATAAAAACAAAACTTGCTTTTCTTAATAATGGGTGTTTTTTCGTCTTTCGTCTTTCGCTTTCATTACTTCAAAAATTATATTTTTTATAATTTTGTATAGAGTTTGCAGGTACTTGATTGGAATTTTTTTCCACTCCTCTTGTATGGCGGCTATTAGCTCTTCCCGGCAGGCAAATTGTCTTCCGCCTTCGTAAACTTTTCAACTTAAGTATCCCCATACGTTTTCAATAATATTCAAGTCGGGTGGCATTGCAGGCCAGTCTTAAACGCTTAAATTTACCGACTCGAACCAATTTTTCACTATACGCGCGGTGTGGATTGGGACATTATCCTGCTGAAGAATGACATCCTGGATTTCCAAAACCTCGCGACATCTTATTGCTTCGTTTTTCATTAATTCTAGGTAATTCTCAGCATTCTGACGACCGGACAAAACAACCAAATCCACGGCCCAATTGAAGGAAATTCCTCCCCACACCATAACTGATCCGACCGCTGCGTTACGTCGATACAATACCAATTCTTTCTTTCGTAAATCATGAAAATAATATGAAAAGCCATCGGGTCCGTCTAAATTAAACTTTTTTTCGGCGCCAAATATGACTTTTTGCCATTTTCTGGTCCAAGTCATATGCTTCTTTGCGAATGCCAAGCGCGCTACCTTATGACGCTCCTGTAGCACCGGTTTGCGCTTCAGTTTCCTGCGTTTCATATTCGGAAATCCTTTAATAATTCGACGAACCGTTGAAACACTTGCAGTAACTCCAACATTTGCACGGATTTTGCTCACAGAGTCCTTCGAATTAGATGCTTCCCTCAAAATTCTTCGCCGTTCTTGCTCTGTTGTCACTTTATTTACGCGTCCCACATAATTTTTACCATAGTCGTCCTTGTCCTTTAAAAAGTTTCTCACTACTTTATTACTTCTGTTAATTTGCCTGGCAATTTCACCGTTATTTAAGTTTTCTCCCTTTAAAACCGAGATGGTAGTTTTTTCTTCGCCACTCAATTATTTTCCGCGTCCCATTTTATACACCAACACGTTGATCTCTCCCAAAAAATGAATTTTAACATATAAACAGTCCTCAAATTTAAAAACTCAAATAAATACTAACCGGAGATTAATACACTCGACACACAATATAGACAAATACTAAGTGGGCTATATTCTATTGACGCGCTGAAAAATGCAGTTTTCCCGTTACTCACGTTTTATTGCCACAGTTTTTGAGAATTAAATCCCAATACCACGTAGATGTTCATTACAGTATACAATGTGTTTAAGATTTGTATGCCAATATTCTCGGAAAAACAATGGAAGAGTTATTACGGATTTTCCAAGTGGGCTATTCAAGTGATAAGGAGTATATATATATATATATATATATATATATATATATATATATATATATATATATATATATATATATATATATATCTATTATTTATATATATATATATATATATATATATATATATATATATATATATATATATATATATATATATATATATATATATATATATATATATATATATATATATATATCAGTGTTGTCACCTTACTACATTTGTAGCAAATTTATTTTTTATTTCATTTTTTCGGCCTTTGCCGTTTTTGCTACTTCACTACGCAAATTGTTAAATCTACTACATATTGTATCGAGAATGTAATGTTGAAGAAGATTTAAGCGCTGGGCACACAGAACGCTATCGGGCGTCATGGGCGGCACGGACAGTCATACACAGTCGTTCAGTAATTTGGCTATGTCAAACACAAGGCAACAACGCTAACTTTGCAACGTTAGTCTGTTTGCATAACTTGCATGAAGTGTCGTTCAAAAATACTTTTTCTATCAGGTGTCCAGTTTTCTCGACGGCTAATCATCGCTCGGTTTTGTTCGCCAGAGAAATATTAAGCGATGAAAAAATATATGAACCTTCAAATGACTTGATAAATTTGTTCAGCAAGTTTAAATTGTTTGAAGGTTCTAATGTAGAGAAGTAAGAAATTTATGTAGTATGTAAATAGGTATTTGAAAAGCAATGATTTATTTACTGTTATTTGTTATAGAACTGAAAAATTCATTTGTTATTGAAATCGTAGATTTTTTTATCTTTTGATAGTGCTGTTATCTTTGGGCTACACTCAGAAAAATATGTTTCCGAAAATCAAACAAAATATTTACTTGTTTACGAGATGTGAAATCTTCCACAAATCAAATAAACTTTTATTTGATATCAGTAATCTGTATAAATATCATTGAAAAATTTCTTACGTTCAACGGAATACAATTTTCGCTTTACCTTATTTCAAGTAAGTAATATTCCTCAAATCTTGTAAATTATGTCTATGAATTTAGTAAATTATATCTACACAGCGAATATTTTTTTCTATGTTTCAACAACAACCATGCTTCAATATTCGACGAAAAAATTGATAGTTTTTATGACTTCTATCAACATTTCCTCTACACAAATAAAGGGTCGATAGCTTAGCTCGCTAACGTGTCAATCGAAAGCAGCGATCTACCGCTCAAGGTTTCGAATTCCGCCGGGTTAATGGTTGACTTTGTTCGTCTTCAGTTGTCCTAACTCCATTGACTAAGTGTCACATTATAGCTTGAATTGGCGACTAGGCATAAATAATACTAGCGCTTCAGAAAAAAAGAAAAAAATGTGGCACTTTAAAAAAAGTAAAAAATGGAAAATGTTTGTTTTTCAGAGTTTTTGCGTGCCAACAACATGCATGCTTTCAAAGCGGTCCCCCATCTTAGTAGTAACCGCGACCAGCACTGCTTAACTTCGGTGATCGTACGTGAACCGATTTATGCCAGATGCCAGATGTTCTTGAAACTATATCAAATTTTACTCAGGGCAAGTGCAATATCAGTGCTGGAAATGAATAAATTCCTGTCTTTCGATTGAGTAAATATTTCTTTGAAACTATACCAAGTTTTACTCAGGGCAAGTACAATATTTATTCTTTGAAATGAAGAAATTTCTTTCTTTGGATTGAGTAAATATTTCTTTGGCGCAGAATCATTACCAATTTTCTTTGATAATGTGTTCATTTTTTTTCAAAAAATAGAAGTATTTTGCTCAGTGTAGAAAACATATTTTACCAGTATATGACGCTTTTAATTTATTTATTTATTTATTTATTTACCAAACAAGGCAACATAACAACAAGAAAAACATAATACAAATCTTAAATACAATTAATCATAAATATATAATACAAATTGTCCGTAAAAAAGATACAATACATCACAAATTTTGTACCAGTTATTCTACATTATTTTAATTAAATTTAGGCTAGCAACGATGGAAGTTAAGCGGGTTCAGATGTGGAAAGGGAAACTGATTTTGAAATTTTACTACAAAAGGCCCTAATTTACTACATATTTTTCCCCATATTTACTTCAGAAATATCTTTCGGCGGTAACATCACTGATATATATATATATATATATATATATATATATATATATATATATATATATATATATATATATATATATATATATATATCAGCAAAATGGTTAATAGAGATAATCTCTGGAGTGGCCGATTCGATCGAAATGAAATTTTCGGAGGACTAAGATGTATATAGTAGATAGGCCTATGACTTGCTAGGATTCAGATATCCTAAACTTTTTGGCGGCGGCGAGCGTTTTAGTGAATTTTCAGGTACTCTTATATTTCCAAGCAGTGTAAATTTTTGTTAAAATATATGTTTGGGACTGCAAACTTATTGTGTTTTAAGCTACAAGCTTAAACTATGTTAAACTTCTGTTCACGAGAACTAACTTCTGTTCACGAGAACTGACGACCGGATAATCGGAGCATAATGAAATTTACAGGACATGTTGGCATTAGCTAGGACCAGGCCTGATAGAAGTGATTTTGAAATGCGGGTAACCGTGTGGCAGTGGTACCATCTTGAAAAATCACTGAGAAAAAAACAGCTTTTTGGCCTATAACTTCCGATTCAGCCCTCACATTTAAACGAAATTCACATAATATTTGAATCTTACTTTAGATAACCTTTGATGAAAATTTGGCTGCAAAATTAGAATAGAGTTGCCAGCTATGTTGATTTTTGTTTTCTTAATCTGTCAAATTTGCTCAGTTAAATAAAGCTTTTTTCCCTATACCTTCTGTTCCAGTCATGAAATCAAAACGAAGTTCATGCATTAAATGGACTTTAATGTAAACCAAGTGTCGTAGGAATTTCGTACAAAAATCATGAAAGGACTGCCAGCTATGACTATTTTCGTAATTATTGGAATTTCTTTACTAAGTGATTATATCATTAGATTTGCAAATGGGAATCATCCTGCAATGAAAATTAACAACAAATATTAACGCTTTAAAAATTTGAAAAGTTTTGAAGGTGGTAGCCCTAAAATTTTGTTCACCCGTATAACTTCCAGCGCAGTGATTCAATCGAAACGAAATTTACTGGTTGGGTTCAACTTAACGTGAAGCAGATTTGGTATATATTTTGCTTTGCTGCTGACACAGGGTAACCAGCATTAGCCATTTTCGTAAATATTGCACCAACAGATGCTTGAAATTACATACTCATATGCAAAGCATTTGCAATAAAAATATGAAACCAATTTTTAAATTTTCCGAGTTTTGAAAATTTTTCGGATGGCAGCCTCAAACAACGTTTAATCGTTGAAACATTCCATGAAATCCTGCGATGAGAACAAAATTCAAAGGATACGTTGATTTAAGTATGAGTTTGTAATGGTAAACTTATTGCTGCTGCGTTGGGAAAGTGCTGCCAGCACTGAACAGTTTTGAGTTTTGTTTCTTTGGATAAGGAATGGTTGATATGATTCTACAAAAAAGAATATAACGACTTTCCACATTTTTTTGTCACTCAAAGACAATTTCTTCGAAAATTAGTTTTCTAGCGATTCTGATGCGGTAGAATTTTGTTTTTTTCTTACATGTATTTTATGTATTGTCCTCCACCATCGTATCGTAAACATTCATTGTTAGTACTAAGCGCTTCCAAACTGAATTGATACTTGTACTGTCCCAATTTTCCAATATAATATCTACTTGATCAACCGTTTAAGCCGGTGCCAAACGATGCTACCAACACCCTCCAAAGTTGGATGCTTCATAGTTGGACGCATCGTGTGGCCGATGTGCCAGCTACCAGTTTTCAATGTCCAGCGTCCAACATTGGCGCTGAAACATATTCGGTCTGTTGTCGGTCTTTTTGTCCGCTTCAAAGGGTTTTTTGCCACTGGAAGGTATGATTGGAGGACATTTCGTGAGCTGCTACACAATTCGTTCCAGCAATTGAATCAGATTTTTATTGTGTTTTGACAGGTATGCATTTTTATTGCTTACATATTTTAATTAAGTATCAATTTAAATTTTAATAGATAATTATTTTCAAACAATCATTCTAGATTAGTGATGGGCAGCACCTGTGCGTGCTTAGCACAGTGTGCTAGCACACTTCGGTGTGCTGTGCGAGTGCGGCACTTTATAAGTGTGTCGGCAGCACACTGACACACTGACACAGTGCCAACACACTAGCACAGTGCCCACACACTAGCACAGTGCCGGCACACTGACACAGTGCCGACACATTAGCACAGTGGCGACACACTGACACTGCCGGCACACTGACACTGCCGACACACTGACACAGGGCCGACACACTGACACAGGGCCGACACACTGACACAGTGCCGACACACTGACACTGCCGGCACACTTGTACTGGCAGGCACACTCCACGGGAACGAATGCTGTACGAGTGGCGTAGATTTTGCCCATTAATATGATGTACTTCGGTAACAAGGCGTTGTTTGCATTGCAGAATGTGTACACATTTTGCGGTTTCGAAAGCATTAGCTATTGAATGCATTAGCTGATGAATGAGATAATTAGGGAACGAAAACAGGCAGATAAGATTTGTTATTCGTATATTTTCTGGGTGAAAGTTTTGATTTTGAGTACACTACCGACGATTTGTGTTTTTCTAAATGCAAACGGGATGAAAGTTTAAACACAGATACAAATACGTTTACTTGCGGTACATATGAAAGAAATGCTTTCACGTTGAAAATATTTGTGGAAAATAGGTTTTGAGCAGATAGAAGGGTTTTGTCGTAACATGCAACGATAAAATGATAGCGATAAAATGATCTGCTGCAGATAGAAGGTTTATGGTAAGTAGTGCTATGTTTTTAAATATTCAAATATTAAAGGAGTTTTTAGGGCAAAAGTAGCTGAAATCGGCCAATTTTGGGTTAGAGTGATTTCGGACATAACGGGCCAAGACCTATTGCTGTGATACAAAGATTTCGGTTTTGTAGGGGAGTAAGGGGTTTTTTGGGCAAAGTTTGGCAAAAACTGTCTTTACGGCGCTTTCGATGATTGAACGTGATCGGGGAGTACAATAGTGATATTATAAGGACGAAAAAAATTTTTGATAGGGAAAATTGGGCAAAACCGTCCAATTTTCCAAAAATTTTTTTTTGGTCTAGCATGAATTCGGGTTTTTTCTGAGTTGTTTCGAGTGAAATTGCCATACAAGTTTGCGGAAAAGCGTTCTAGTTTCGAAGATGCGGCAAAAGTACCTGAAATCGGCCAATTTTGGGTTAGAGTGGTTTCGGACATAACGGGCCAAGACCTATTGCTGTGATACAAACATTTCGGTTTTGTAGGGGAGTAAGGGGTTTTTTGGCCATACTCTGGCAAAAACTGCCGTTACCACGGTTTCGATGATTGAAAGTGGTCGGAGAGTACAGTAGTGATATTTTAAGGACGAAAAAATGTTTGATAGGGAAAATTGGGCAAAACCGTCCAATTTTCCAAAAAAATTTTTTTTGTCTAGCATGAATTCGCGGACTTTTCTGAGTTGTTTCGAGCGAAATTTCCATACAAGTTTGGGGAAAAGCGACCTAGTATCGAAGATACGGCAAAAGTAGCTGAAATCGGCCAATTTTGGATTAGAGTGGTTTCGGACATAACGGGCCAAGACCTATTGCTGTGTTACAAACATTACGATTTTGTAGGGGAGTAAGGGGTTTTTTGGCAATAGTTTGGCAAAAAATGCCTTTACGGCGCTTTCGATGATTGAAAGTGGTCGGGGAGTACAGTAATGATATTTTAAGGACGAAAAAATTTATGAGAGGGAACATTGGGCAAAAACGTCATTTTCCAAAAAAAAATTTTTTGGTCTAGCATGAATTCAGGGACCTTTTTGAGTAGTTTTGGGCGAAATTTCCATACAAGTCTGGGAAAAAGCAGACTAGTATCGAAGATACGGCAAAATGATATCCTCCGGAAAACCGTCCGGAAAAATTGAAAGTAGCTCTAAAAGTGCTAAGTAAGAAAATGTTCAGATCCTTTTCCCACACTTGTATGGAAATTTTGCTCGAAACAACTCAGAAAGGTCCCCGAAATCATGCTAGAACAAAAAATTTTTTTTGCCCCATGTTCCCTATCAAAAATTTTCCCTATCAAAAAACCCCTTACTCCCCTACAAAACCGAAATGTTTGTATCACAGCAATAGGTCTTGGCCCGTTATGTCCGAAACCACTCTAATCCAAAATTGGCCGATTTCAGCTACTCTTGCCGTATCTTCGAAACTAGACCGCTTTTTCCAACACTTGTATGGAAATTTCGCCCAAAACAACTCAGAAAGGTCCCGCAATTCATGCTAGACCAAAAAAAATTTCTTGCGAAAATTGGACATTTTTGCCCAATGTTCCCCATCAAAAATTTTTTTTCGTCCTTAAAATATTACTATTGCATTCCCCGACCACTTTCAATCATCGAAAGCGCCGTAAAGACAGTTTTTGCCAAACTATGCCCAAAAAACCCCTTACTCCCCTACAAAACCGAAATCTTTGTATCACAGCAATAGGTCTTGGCCCGTTATGTCCGAAATCACTCTAACCCAAAATTGGCCGATTTCAGCTACTTTTGCCCTAAAAACTCCTTTAATATTTGAATATTTAAGAACATAGCACTACTTACCATAAACCTTCTATCTGCAGCAGATCATTTTATCGCTATCATTTTATCGTTGCATGTTACGACAAAACCCTTCTATCTGCTCAAAACCTATTTTCCACAAATATTTTCAACGTGAAAGCATTTCTTTCATATGTACCGCAAGTAAACGTATTTGTATCTGTGTTTAAACTTTCATCCCGTTTGCATTTAGAAAAACACAAATCGTCGGTAGTGTACTCAAAATCAAAACTTTCACCCAGAAAATATACGAATAACAAATCTTATCTGCCTGTTTTCGTTCCCTAATTATCTCATTCATCAGCTAATGCATTCAATAGCTAATGCTTTCGAAACCGCAAAATGTGTACACATTCTGCAATGCGAACAACGCCTTGTTACCGAAGCACATCATATTAATGGGCACAATCAACGCCACTCGTACAGCATTCGTTCCCGTGGAGTGTGCCTGCCAGTACAAGTGTGCCGGCAGTGTCAGTGTGTCGGCACTGTGTCAGTGTGTCGGCCCTGTGTCAGTGTGTCGGCCCTGTGTCAGTGTGTCGGCAGTGTCAGTGTGCCGGCAGTGTCAGTGTGTCGCCACTGTGCTAATGTGTCGGCACTGTGTCAGTGTGCCGGCACTGTGCTAGTGTGTCGTCACTGTGTCAGTGTGTCGGCACTGTGTCAGTGTGTCGGCACTGTGCCAGTGTGCGGCACTGTGTCAGTGCTGGGAGCACAGTGCTAGCACACTTAAGTGTGGTGTGCGAAGTGTGCTAGCACAGTAAAGTGTGCTGGTTTGACCCATCACTATTCTAGATTAATATTATAATCGTAATGCTGGGTTATCCATTTTGTGCTATCAATTACATTGAAATTAACAAAAGTAATATAATTTTTAATCCAAAATGAATGTACACGAAAAATTGAACCAACACTGGAATCAAATGTATTGGATCAAGAATTCGTTCCACCGTGACTCCAACGTCGGAGGCAAAAGTTTGAATAAAACGTTCACCGCATCGTTCGGCGCCGGCTTTAGTCATACATCAATCAGTACACATGGTCGTAAAGAATCAACATACATGGTCGAATGCCATCGAAAGCTGGTTCTGGTAAGCATCATTAACAAAACAGCAACTTTTGTTATTTTCAATGCTACCTACCCTAACAAGATACAAAAATACGCTCCTAATAAGCTTGACAGCCTCGTATTATATAGGGCTATTCATTTCATGCTTTGCCTCTGAACATCTATTATACTAAACAGTTTTCGATAGCCAAACAGTTTGTCATTAAAAACCAGTCTGCCGATGTTTTCCATTGCCAAACAGTTCATTTGAACAAACGAAAAACGGTTCATTTTAGAAAAACGAAAAACGATTCTTTTTATAAAAACAGTTCGTTTTAGAAAAACGATTCGTTTCATAAAAACAGTTCGTTTAATCAAAACGGTTCGTTTAAGAAAAACGAAAAACGATTCGTTTTAGAAAAATGATTCATTTTATAAAAACGGTTCGTTTTAGAAAAACAAAAAACGATTCGTTTTAGAAAAAACCACAAACGATTCATTTTAGAAAAATGATTCATTTGATATTAACAGTTCGTTTTATAAAAACGGTTCGTTTTAAAAAAACGATAACGGTTGGTTTTTAGAATAACGATTCGTTTTAGATAAACGATTGGTTTTAGAAAAACTATTCATTTTAGAAAAATTGTTCGTTGTAGAAAAACGGTTCGTTTTAGAAATGTTGTTCGTTTTAGAAAAAATGATCGTTTTAGAAAAACTGTTTGTCGTTATTTGAAAAAAAACTGTTAGTTCGTTTTTTGTAGCCAAACGTTTTTTTCAAACTGAGCCCATCACTACTGTAAACTGAATAGCGTCCACGATGCTATTTGAGTACATTAATTGCCAAATTTTTGTGGGTATCATTTAGGTAAAGCATCTAAGTAGAGTTATGCAAAAGTCACGAGTTTGAGCATTGAAGCAAGATCACTTCAGTGTTATGTGTAGTATAACTGAATGAACAGTATGTTTTGATTTGAATGGTATACAGTGCTTGTAGTTTGTAGTAAAATGTTTGAGTATTCGTTGCGTCACTGTAAATTTACCATGGAAGCTCTGCAGTTGGACTGTTATAAAATAAAACCATTTGATTCATAGTAGCAATGGAGTTTTGTCTTTTGTTAGAAAATAAATGTTATTATTTTGATTGTTAAATATTAATTCTAAATCTTTTGATCAATTAATCTTTTTTTTCTTTGTACTAAGGGGTTTAGCAAGGGAAACACTACTTTCTTTGCGTACATCGAAGTGCCGCCCCTGGGTGATAATTTGATTTGTTAGGAGTTGACGTGGAAGACATCATCATCGCATGTCAGGACAAATCGGAGTTGCTGAGGTTACAAGAAAAAGTTATACAATTTTTTTTGCTGGAAATTTTCTAAGCGACAAATTCGTCATACATTGTTTTTCTGAAGACGTGACCGTTACTGAGATATTTTGGAAAGGTCACTTTTGGTGACCTTTGACCCCGTACAAAAAGTAACGGAGCACTCGGATCGATGGGGACTTTTGACATTTTGTTCAACAAGCCAGTACCAAAGTTCACACCAAAATTAAGCTTTCCCCTAATTTTTTCAAAGTTTCGCCCTTTTTTATGTCGGATTTCACAGGGCTTTTTGAGCACGCTGTTTACTGGCCCCAAGAGGTAGCCATCGACCACCTTGACAAGTGCCCGTACAGGCAGTCGCCAGGGCTAGCACTCCACGCTACTTCACCTCCTCGACCTCAGCGGCATCCTGACACTTGGGGGGAGTAGTGTGAGAACACATAATACAACCCACAATCATGTCCACACAACACAATACAATACACCAAAATTCATTTATATAGTAGGCTAAGACAAATGTAAACAAAAATATTGAAAAATAAAAACAATGATATATTTTGTAAAAAGCTGTCATGACGTGTTTTCTTTATAGCATTAAAATTTAATTTTTATTGGAAGTATTTAATTCCGAATATGTTTAAAACCCCTCGTAGTAAAAAATAATATATTCCATTCACAAAGCATCACCATAATCCCCCACCCACCACCTATTTCCATCCCAACCCACACTGGGCGCATTAATATTACACTGTCGAAAATGAAAACCAAACAATATACTTTCTCCAAAATACAAACACAAAACCCAGCATATCCTCGCACAAGCAGAAATAACACCGAAAATAACATATATTTCCAAATCCATCGTTTTTGTTTTCAATCCCGATTCGCCATACCATCACCATTCACATGATATAAACGCAAAAAAAGTATAAAAGCTTTTCCCTCTAAAAAAAAACAACTCTTTGTGCAATGCATTTTGTAGTTCACATCATTTGTAGTTAACCATCGGCGACAGGTTGTATGAATGATATAGATTCGCTTGTCAGTGCGCAAGTAGAAGTGATACCAATGCACAGTTTTCACATAAACATGTGGCAGGAAGAAAAAGTTCTGGGTGACGTGCAGAAAACTCTCCAAAGAAAATTGACAAAAAATAGTCATTTTAGCGGTGTGGATGTATCTACATATATGTTGGAACGGTATGATGACGATGATGTTGCTCGTAGTGGTGATGGTAGCCAATTTAGGTTTTTACCATAAAATAACATGGGACTTAAATCGAAGTCGAAAGAGAGTAGGAGTGGGAATGAGAGCAAAAGAAAAACAAAAATGAACTGAAATACTTTGGAAAATTGAAAAATAACACTGCAAGCAGTGGCACCGAAATTGAAGGATATATAATAGAAGTAAAAATTGAAATGAATTTTCCATGAGATTTATATTTTTTCCGAAAGAGAGACACACGTATTGTATGGCTCCGAAGAGGAAATGAGATTATAGTTCAGAATTGAAGTGGGAAGACTGAGCATTCATTGGTGGGGATGAAATTGATTTAGAAAGTTAAGTGATGGGACATTTTGTGGTCTAGCAGCTTCATGATTGAAAAAAGAGTTTTTTTATAAAAACAAAAACAACTGTTACAAAAAGTTTTTTTGGATGTCCTGAATTTAGTTTTTAGTGCATGATTCAAACAAAGTTTATCGGGAAATTCTAAAAAACTACATATCTATGTACATACTCCAATGGATAATTTATAAAATCTATAAATAATACATTATTCTCACCAAACTAGCTTCTTGGTCCTCGTCTCCTACAAAACTAGATTAGATTTCAGACACAATTGCACCAGCCTAAAATTTCTATGTGGACTCCAGAAAATCGAACTTCTCTACTACAAACAATATACTCGTAATCCAGTCATTTTAAACTTTCTCTAAGTATTATACAATGATATAAGTGAAGTATAATGATATAGATAAAGAAAGAAGTAAAGTTTTTTCAGTGGATTTATGTTTATTGTAATGCCGGATTTACACTCTCCCCGACACATGGCAAATGTTGCCGAGCACGACAGTGTAGATAGTCACCTCGTCTATTCTCGCCTCTTTTTTCCATTCACATACATGCCAAGCCATGGCAACGACGAGCTTGTGAATGGAGTTTTCCCTGGCGCTTACATGTTTTACGAAGGATTTATGAGGGTCTCATCTTAGCTCGCAGCCACTCGAAATGTTATCGGTTTTTAGTATGTAATGATGATAGTAATGATATTTACAAATCGTTTTGGTTTGTCTACAAAATCATGGATAAAATGCATACAGGGGCGGATTTGTCCATTTCGCCGCCCTAGGCCTCAAAAATATTTGCCGCCCTTTTCGTGAATAATATTATATGTAACAATGCGTGATATTTCCGATTCCCTAAAAAATTTCGCTATTTTTCGTTGCACCCGAGCTTACAAACAAGGAATATCAGAATAATACCGACACCGGTTCATTCACTTGCCACATAAATAAATATAAAAATACACACACGGTAAAGAACCTAAAAGTACCTAACAAAAAAAAAAGAATCTAAAAAGTACCAAAGTTGAACAGTCGAAAACTGTATACACTTTTACATCGCATATAATTCCAACGTCTTCGCTCATAAATTATAAGTTAGTTTTCTATTTCGTTCAAAGTTTGCTTTCGCACTTGACTGGAAATCAACTATGCACTCGACTACTGTAAATTAATGTACGATTTGTTATTAACTAAGCATGAACCCGAGATATTTTGACCTATGGTGTTCTAGATTTCATTTTTTTTTATAGAGGAGTAATGAAGTAGAATTTGAAAAAATACATCAAAAATAAAGAGAGATTCGCATGTAGTTGATATACTCTGTACCATAATAATAAAAACTCTAGCGCACCTGAACCGCTAGAAACACTAATGTTCGAAGAACAGTAGAAGAATTGTGCATGTTTTGAGTGCATATTCCACCACATGAGCTGCTTATTACGGCCAAACTGTTTCAAACGCCACGTTTTACTTTGGTCTCAAGAATGCATTATAACTCATATGGTGGAATGTTTCAGATATTACCACTGGCATGAATTTCAACGTTTATGAGAGCAAAACACGTGTTAATTATATTCGTTATCAGTTGCTTATTTCACATAATTTTGAAAGCAGCATCTCATATAACATCAATGAAGAAAATGCTCAGTGCCTGCAGCACTGTAACTGAAGTTGGTGTTTGGGGCTGCGATCCGAAAACTTTGCAGAACTTTGGGAATTGAAACATCGGTTATTTATTTTCATTGTAAATGTTTCCGGTATGAATACTAATTGTAAGCATTTATTGATACAAAAGTAGCACAACCGACTCGTGCTGGCAACCTTCTGCCAGTATCAAAGCCAAGAATATATCACATCTGCTTCACGTTGTTATATTACATTCGAAGTTATAGGAGTATAAAGAAATTTAGGGTTACCTGTAGCGAGTTTTTTTCAAATAATCGAAAACTTAATATTTGCTGTTTACTGTCACTACAATATCATGACCATTTGAAAATTCTACGATAAAACCGCTTAGTAAAGATATTGCAATTAAATACAAAACCAACAATAGCTGGCAACCCTATCATCGATTTTCAACCAAATTTGGCCTGAATAATGTTTATGATAGGTTTCATTAATTGTATGAAATTCGTATTAATTTCATGACTGCACTGGAAGTTATAGGGCAAAAAGTTTTATGATCCTGAGCGAATTTTCAAAACCAAAGACACAAAAATTACCATAGCTGGCAGCACCAATCAAATTTTTCAACCAAATTTCCACCAAACAGAGATTAGAGTAAGGTTCAGCTTCTGTGTCAATTTCATGAAAATCTGGTAACTAATTCACATTTCATAGGGCAAAAAGCAGTTTTTTTTCTTTGTAATATTTCAAGATGGCACCACTGGCACAGAGTTGCCCACAATTCAAAATTGCTTCTATCAGATCTGGTCCTACATAAGTCCAATGCATTCTGTAAATTTCAGCTGTATGTGATTATTGGTTCGTGAGTTCCCGTGAACAGAAGTTCTTGATGCTAAAAATATAGGTTAACTGGGAGAGGGTTACCGTTCTTGTCCGACATGAAATTTCCAAAGTTTTACTTTGAACGTGTAGATAAAACATAAGATTTGCATACAGATTGGTTTTATTGTAAGAAACGGACATTTTTTAGGATATTCGATGGTTTGAATGTTTTCACTTCCAAATTTTTTTTTTCAAATTTAAGACACCAAAATTATCATAGCTGGCAGCTCCAACCGAATTTTTCAACCAAATTTCTACCAAACGTGGTTTGAGGTAAGGTCCAGCTACTGTGTGAATTTCGTTAAAATCTAACGATTCAATCAGAATTTATAGCGCTAAAAGCAGTTATCTTTTTAAGCGATTTTTCAAGATGGCACCACTGGCACAGAATCGCCTGCATTTCAAAATCACTTCTATCAGACCTGGTCCTACTTAAGACCAATACATTCTGCAAATTTCAATTAATTCTTCTCATCGGATCGTGAGTTTCCGTGAACAGAAGTTTTTGATGCTTAAAATATAGGTAAATTGGGCAAGGGTTACCAGGCGTGCCCGTTATAGCGTATCAAATTTTATTTTTTTTCTATGTAAACAAAGCACAAGATTTACATATGAAAGGCTTTTTTTGAAGAGACGGCATTTTTTCAAGAGAGACGATGATTTGGAGGTTTTCACTTTCAGTGCCTGCCTTAGCTACAGGGTTGCCAGAACGCTTATCAAAGCAGAGAATAATTGATACGGGAAAAGCAGAATCAAATTGGAATTATTTTTTGCGGGATGATTAAAATTGAAAAATTTTTATTTATCTTGAACATTTTATTTGACAAAGTGGTTTCGAAAGCATGCACTGTTTCTCATCAGACACCAGCACACAGTGCATACTTGACTGGTGTGACCACTTGCAGTTGGAAATCATTAATTGTTATTTACGCTGGTTGTGACAAATTTTAACATCTCCGACTTATATCCATGGAAATAATTTACTCATAAAGGTTATTGATTTGTGATCACGGTTCCCTTCTTGTCTATAATCGCATAGACAACGTATATCGTCTCTAAAGCTTATCAAAGCAGAGAATAGTTTATACGGGAAACTCGATCGTTTTGCGGAATAAGCCTCCGAAAGCAGAATCAAATAAAATGTTCAAGATAAATAAAAATTTTTCAATTTTAATCATCCCGCAAAAAATAATTCCAATTTGATTCTGCTTTCGGAGGCTTATTCCGCAAAACGATCGAGTTTCCCGTATCAATTATTCTCTGCTTTGATAAGCTTTAGAGACGATATACGTTGTCTATGCGATTATAGACAAGAAAGGAACCGTGATCACAAATCAATAACCTTTATGAGTAAATTATTTCCATGGATATAAGTCGGAGATGTTAAAATTTGTCACAACCAGCGTAAATAACAATTAATGATTTCCAACTGCAAGTGGTCACACCAGTCAAGTATGCACTGTGTGCTGGTGTCTGATTAGAAACAGTGCATGCTTTCGAAACCACTTTGTCAAATAAAATGTTCAAGATAAATAAAAAATTTTTCAATTTTAATCATCCCGCAAAAAATAATTCCAATTTGATTCTGCTTTCGGAGGTTTATTCCGCAAAACGATCGAGTTTTCCGTATCAATTATTCTCTGCTTTGATAAGCTTTAGAGACGATATACGTTGTCTATGCGATTATAGACAAGAAAGGAACCGTGATCACAAATCAATAACTGTTCTAATATTTGTAAACAAATTTCTGAGCAGAGAAACCTACGCCACATGCATATTGGCGCAATTAAACTTCAACCCTTCAAATCTTCGCAATGCGGACAGGACGAGTTTTACGACGTACTGACATTAAAAAAGAGTCTTCCGCTTATATAAACAGTTTTGAGTGAAGACTATGAATACTCGTCAAATATTTTGGGAAGTATTTTCCCAAGTACTTCGACAACACGTTTGCCATATGTGTAAACGAGGCATAAGATGTGAAGCACAAAAAGAAAAGTTTATTATGAAATCGCGGGAGCAAAGAAATTTACTAAAGATCACATGTCAGGAAAACCAGTTTTATTAAATATATCATAAACTATTGGCTTAACGTGGATTTTGTACATCAAATTTGATCAACATCAAAATCTGCGCAAACGTTTCTTACAAAGAATGCACGTGAGGTCAATAGTACTTGAGATATGAAGCTGAGAAAACTTTGACTTCTTGCATCATTGATAATTTGTATTTCGTCAAAGATTTTTTTCTGACATATGTCACGAACTATAAGTACCACGTAAATTTTGTGCAGGAAACTTTTGTCCACATTTGTATGACCATTTTTTTTCTAACAAAAGTTTTCATAATACGTAGCAGTATTTAATGAGTTTTTTTTTAACTTAATAACTTTTGTAGCGCTGTTCCTGTGGCGTTGCATGACTTCGTAATCAACTTTCTACACTATGTTTTTCATCTTATATAAACATTATTTCGTTGAAAAATCTTCAATTGGATTTATTTGGCGGAACGGTCTTTTTTACTGAGTTTCGAAGAAAATTAGTATTAGACTCAGTTCCCCGAAAATACATATTTCTTTGTATTATTGTGTATATATATATATATATATATATATATATATATATATATATATATATATATATATATATATATATATATATATGTATATATGTATATATATGTATGTATATATATATATATATATATATATATATATATATATATATATATATATATATATATATATATATATATATATATACTAGCTGCCCCGGCAAACTTCGTACCGCTTCAGAATCAATAAATGTTGTGTTAACCTATTGACTGAATTAAATTCAGTTTTTTATTAAGAGCAAATTAATTAAGTTCAATAAATGTAATGTTATTACATTTACCATAAATGATCTATCTACATTTTAGAACTTTCGAGATATTCAATGATTTGTGTTTTTCTAAATGCTGCAGATACTTTCAAACTGGATGAAAGTTAAAACATGGATGCAAATACATTTACTAAAGATACATCTGAAGTAAAAGCTGTTACGTTTAAAATAGTTGTGGAAGATAGGTTTTAGGCAAATAGGGGTTTTTCGTAGTAATATGCAACGAAAGCATATTAAGCTTAACCGTCGTATCTACATATTACTAGGCATACACGTTCGATCTACACATTACTAAGCATCAACATTCTATCTACGGTAAGTAGAACGTTTATGCGTAGAAAGGCAACGTTTTTTTTAGATGGGGGTTTTTTCATTATTGATTTTAACATACTTCCAAGAAAGATAGGACTTTCGTCTAGTTTTCGAATCCGGTGCTAACTCAAAAATAAAATTTTTAGATAGAACGTTTAAGCTTAGTAGGGCAGCATTGTTGCGTTAATTTCTTTTAAACTGTTTGCTTGATGGATTGCACTCAGGTCGATTACTTTCATTGAAGCACCTCGTGATATGAAAAAGCATTTCTTCTTCTTTACGACGAATATTAGGTGCGTTTTTTTATGCACCCGGATTAGTGCAGGATAGCAATTTGCACGCAAAACAACAACAACATCCAGAGTACGAACACTCGGGAATTCAGTGGAGTTCGTACTCGTTCACTGTGTGGAACGTATTTCAATAATCATGTCGGCTGAAACAGTTGGCTGCAGTGATAAATTCCCAAAAATTTCCCTGTCAATCTAGCAGCCAGGAAACATTGAAATGGATGAATATGATTCAAAAATCAATGCTGTCAACAGAATTCTCATCCGATGAGTCGGAATATTCTTCGATTACTTTTTAAAAAGAAATTCACATGATTCTAATTTTCTAGGTAGACATTTGTTATTTCGAAACTTGAATTTAGAATTTTGAACTGACATATGTCTGACAAGCTAAGTGCTGCCAACCAATTAGGAATGAAATAAACTCGCATGCTACTCCGGATCGTTTTTTAATGCATGCAGGATACCTACTCCACTCTGGATGAAAATAAAACGCAGCTATTATCACGTTGTTGACCTGTACGATAATCTCGACAATTGCTTATTTAGTCCAGGGAAATCTAACATGGTGCTTCGGAAAAATTAGGGGAAAGCTGAATTTTGGTGTGAACCTTGGTACTTGGAACCTTGATAAAATGTCAAAAGTTCCCATCGATCCGAGTGCTGCGCCACTTTTTATACGGGGTCGAAGGTCACCAAAAGTGACCTTTCCTAAATATCTCAGTAACGGTCATGTCTTCAGAAAAACAATGTATGACGAATTTGTAGCTTAAAAAATTTCTAATAAATATGACTTATAACTTTTTCCTGTAACCATAACCATTTTTGAGATATAATGATTAATATTTGTTAGTAACAGCATCCTCTTTCTGACGGCACGTTAATATTATCCGATTTTGATTACGACTTGGAATGTTTGTGAGTTTGTTTTTCTACGTTTAAGAGCCAATTGAGCCGTTATTTTATGTATTGAAATTCACCTACCTCCTAAACTACTGGCCATCCCATTCGAAAACTTTGATGATAAAATAAGTTTACTTTAGGCTTTGTTTTATTATAAAACTAAACAAAATTAACCTGGTCCAAATTAATCAAATTACAAGTTGAAGTGTCTACTTTGGGTTCCACACAGGAAAAAAAAATTGTTATTCAAATCTAATTTCAAAATTAAGAAGAACAAGTGCTTGAATGTAGCTCGGTAGTGAAATTTTATATTTACATTTGGTGAAGGTATTTTTAATTGATGAAGGTATTTATCTCACAGTTTACAATATTGTTGAAATTAATTTGATTTGATCTGTGTAAAATTGAGTGCATAGAATTACTTTCTAGAAGCGAGTGATTTTATTGTTTTATACTTCAAATGGTGAAAGTGCAATTAAAAAGTGAATGTATTTATTTGTTACGTAAATAACATGAATCGAAATTGCATAACTAGTGACCTTTTTCAATTTCCTTTTGGACCTCGATCTTTCGCGGACAAAAAGGAAATTATCGAAAAGAGTCGACCGAAAACGAATTTGGAAATTATCTCTGTAACGAAGATATGCACCCGGCATATATTTGACTCGATTTCATTAAAACACTGAATTCATTGTGCTTTATTCTAATGCAGATTTGCAGGAAAAATTTTCTCAAGATATTTTTGAGTATTCTATTAACATTAAATCAGAAAATAGCATAAAACAATTCTATTAATAAGTTTGTTTAGTTCTAGGGATGTAACTAGATCGCCTCCTCGTGGTGCATCCTGGGTTACGGTAAATGATCTAGACTCTCTTCACGACCGCTTTCGTCCACGGACTACTCTGTGACTAACGATTCGTTTGTTGCACTTGGGCTGGTGGTCGTAGCATTCCGGACCTAATCGACCTCAGGCGCGGTAGCGACGGAGTGAAATCCGCTTCGTGAACGGCTCCGGGTTAATACGATCATTTTCGTCCCGTTATAACCCTGGCAGGCCTCATAGTACGTTTTCAGTCTCGTCCCCAGTTAGTTGGTATAGGTTCAGTTGAGGTGGACTCCTGATTAACACCGATCCGGCTCTGACCACTTGCCCCCATAAGGGATTGTGCAACCCTCGCATAGCCTCCCTGCTTGCGAAAATAACAATGGGATCATTAAGGTGACTACACATTCGGACTGAGGTAGCGGCTTTGAGCGGAGACCCTTTTCGTATGAACAAAAGTAATAAATCTAAGCCCAAACTTGTCAGGCAAAAGCCTAGCAATGAACAAAATCTATCATCTTAACTGAAGGGGGGTTGAAAATGGCTATGCCATTGGTAACAACTAAAACCCCAGGATGTGGAGACATGGCAAACGAGCCAGCTTCGCAGACTGAAGATAAGGCTGCTGTTGTTCGGGGAGACATGGCAATTGAGTCAGCTCCACTGCCTACCCGCACAGTGGCTAAGCATGCAGAAAGTTGTGGAAATATGACAAATGGGCCATCCCCATGGGCTTTCAGCTCTTCCCCAACCCCTGTTTCAGGTGTTTCCGGAGCTTTAGTTACCAAGCCTGGCCCTGAGAAAGCCAGGAAGCCCGTTTGTGGCCAAAGCGATGGAAAGGGTATGACGAATGAGCCAACCCATCCGTCGACAAGTGCCACCTCCGGTGCCGCCTCCTCTTCAGGCACGCAACGCTCCTCCGGCAAATCTCGGGCTTACGGAACAAGAAGGGCAGCCTTCAAGTTTCTGAGGCACTTTGAGAACGTCCCTCCTGAAACAATGTCCGACAAGTACAAAAAGTCCCTTCAATGAGCAAAAATACACACTGGAGAGCAGCCGCTTTCTGTAAACACTGCAGATCTAGTTCAGAAACCGACAGAGGTTGGCTGAGCACAAAAATTAGGGCAGGCAGGAATGCAAAAAGCAAAAGCTAATGGCAACCACTTCAGGAATAACTCGGCCATTTAATGAAATGGCCAAGGAGTGTCTTGTTTAGGCTGTTATTGATGCCAGCATGGGAGATGGTATCATCTCCCCAAAAACTGGCTCAAGATAAGGCAGGCTTTATTCGGAGTCTGCTGCAAGCTACAGAAGGCCAGCTCGAGTCTTCCACCTACGGTGCACGACGCGGGCTGGTACAAGAAAATCAGGCTAGTTGCGTACGGAGACCAACGATCGGCCAATTTCTACAAGCAGGCAAAATCCGAGCTGGGGAAACTTTGGCCATGCGCCAAAATCAAGGTGGTGCGTAACGATGAAATCCCTAGTCGGCCAAGATGCAGGACGTGGATTCCTTGTTTTCATTCGGATCCAGTGGAAGTTCTGGACATATGGCGGCTCTCCAACCCGTACCTTCCTACGGGGGATTGGAGGGTTTCCAAGATTAGCGAGCCGGTAGACAATCGGCGGGAGGCCCTCTTCATCATTAATGAAGAGGCATTGCTAGAATTGGATGCCTGAAAGGGCATTATCAGGTACGGGGTCGAAACATTGACCCTACGTATCTATCGAAGCAACATGCCAAAGAGCTCTGTTTCGGGAGACACGATAACCGGGAAGCCTGACCCAAAGCAGGTGGCTTAAACGGCAGGGGAGCCACTTGCGAAGGGATCTATCGCCTGTCCGAGGGTGATATCTGATGAAAAATCGGATGTTGAATCCCTCTTTGCTGATGGGGTTAGCGTCGGAACTACCTCTGAGTTGGGTGGCTGCGTGGACCTCATGACTCTGGTTGGAGAGCAAGGGGCTGGGGGGCTTCTGTGTCCAAGGAGGTGGACTACGACCTAACCCTTATCCATTAAAGTATGATGGAGAAGGTACTGCAGGTTAAGCCACCATTCTAAAGCAGCATCAGCTGCCCTGCTGCTCCCCTTGTCCACTAATCCAAGAACCATAGGTTGCGAAAAACCGGGTTTGTGGGTTACGCACCAACGGATACAGACTGATAGCACCTGGTGGCTTACACAAGCCACGTGTCTGTATTCTAGTCAAGAAAACCATTAACGTTCTCGTGTTACACAATTTCTGTGACAAGAATAACATGGCTATTGCAGTGGAAATCGATCTGAGATCATGCTGGTTTGTTTCTTACTACATGGCACACGATCATGGCACTAGCCCTTCCTGCGACATTGACAAGGGTGATGTGGCTGAAGCCATGAAAATTGGTGTGCTTCTTATTCTGGGGGCCAACTCTAATGCGCATGATGCAGTATGGGGTAACTCCAACAGAAATGGCCGTGATGAGGAACAACTTTTTGATTTCATCCTTGCCCACGAACTTTTCATCGCCAATACTGGCATTGAAACAACCTTACGTACCTCAAATCGTGGGGAAGTTCTTGACGTTACCTTTGTCAGTGGGTGGCACTCACATTCTCTCCGTGACTGGAGGGTTCTACAGGAGTGCTCTTTCTCTGACCATAGGTACATTTCGTTCAACGTGGCTGGCCGCAGCTCTGATGAGCAGGTAGCCTTTATTAACAGGAAAAGGACGGACTGGAAGTTATTTAAAGCTCTGGTCTGATCCTCACTGGAAAATTCCCCTATGAGCATTGACTCATACCATGAACTAGATCAGGCGGTTGATACCCTCACTAGGGCAGCGTGTAAACCACCCACAGCCAGAGGAAATCCCAAGCCCCCCTG
This sequence comes from Nemotelus pantherinus, assembly GCA_963978885.1. Classification (NCBI taxonomy): domain Eukaryota; kingdom Metazoa; phylum Arthropoda; class Insecta; order Diptera; family Stratiomyidae; genus Nemotelus; species Nemotelus pantherinus. The sequence goes on along the minus strand of OZ022263.1, from coordinate 108,975,556 downwards.
GTCGAATATGGAGATCAGCACCCTGCGAAGAGAGTGTAGGAGGGAGTTCAACAGCTCAAAAAGGTCTAATGACTGGTCGATGTATAAAACGAAGCTTAAGGCTTTTAAGTATGCCGAACGCAAGGCAAAGAGGTCCTCATGGAGATTTTTCTGTGGAAACAAAGAGAGTCTCAGCGAGGCAGATCGCCTTCGTATGGTTTTAAGCACGACACCAATGGCTATGGGGTGCATCATGAACCCTGAGGGCATTTGGACTAGTTCGAGCAAAAATACATTAAACGTTCTTATGGACGCACATTTTCCGGGCAATTAATACCCTATAGAAGCGGTGCACCAAACGGAGCAAGCTTACAGTTCAATGCCGCCGTTTGGAATATCAAATTCTCAACTAAGGTGGGCTATTAACTTCTTTGAGCCGTTTAACTCTCCGGGCTCTGATAGCATCCTTGCGGCTGACATTCAGCAGTCCATGGAAGTATCGCTACCATGGCTCAGAGAGATCTATAACGCATGTTTACGTTTCCCGTATGTTCCCAACATCTGTCGGGAAACTAGAGTTGTGTTTATCCCTAAACCAGGAAAAATTTCGCATGTTAAGCCGAAGGACTATCGTCCAATAAGTCTTAAATCTGTCTTGCTTAAGATTTTGGAAAGGATCATTGATTACCATATTAAAAGATCAATGGATCCTGTGTTGATCTCGTAGTCATAGCACGCCTATAGCAGAAGTAAGTGAGCTGAGACTGCTCTTCACGTCTTCATTGAGCAAGTTGAGAAATCTCTTGATCTAAAGAAATATACGCTTGCCACCTTCGTGGACATCGAGGGGCCCTTCAGTAACGTAAAGACTAACGCAATTGTTGACGCACTCTCGGTGCTGCACGTGGATGCGCGGCTGATTGCTTTTATTGTGCAGCTTCTCAAAAGTAGAGTGGTGATCTCTAGTAGAATGGTAATATCAGCGTAAGACTAGGAGTCAGTACGGGCACACCTCAGAGTGGGGTCCTCTCTCCACTGCTGTGGATCGTCACCGCGAATACTCTCCTAATGAAACTGGACCATGCCGGCTGCAAAGTGATTGCTTATGTGGAGGACATAGCTGTGGCAGTGTCAGAAAAGTATTTATCTACTCTATCGGAGAGGTTAAATCACTCTCTTGACATACTTTCACGTTAGAGTCGTGAGTGGGGCTTGAATGTGAATCCTAGCAAAACGGAGCTTGTACTGTTTACAAGGAAGAACAAAGTTCCCTTTTTTAGTTACCCAAATTAAATGAGGTCTCCATTGAACTGAGCCAGAGGGTCAAGTGCTTAGGGATTATCCTTGACTCGAAGCTACTATGGACCTAAAATGTAGCAGAAAGAGCACTTTACTGCTGTAAAAGAACCATATGAGCGAATTGGGGATTACAGCCTCGCACTGTTGCTTGGCTTTATACTGCTGTGGTTGAGCCAATTCTATTATTTCGGGTAATTTTCTGGTGGCAAGCTGCGCTTAAGGCTATGTGCAAACGGTAGCTTGCGGAGGATGGCTACACTGCTGGTAACTGGAGCGCTCTACTCCACCCCTACTAAGGAACTTTTCGCGCTGCTTCATTGGCTGCCAACCAATTTACTTATCTTACAGCAAGCCAATCTTGCTGCTGTGAGACTGAATTACATCTCAGCATGAAATAGAACAGAAGTCGGCCATGCGAGGATTTTGGCCGAGGGAGTTCTCGCTCCAGCGAGTGTTGACTACATTACTCCGCAATGCCAACTAGATTTGGTGTTCACAACTCGGATCTCTGGTAGGGATGAATGGCGTAATCCTCGAAAGTGGGCTTATTCATGTGTACGCCGACGGCTCAAAGTTAAACAATAGAGTCGGGAGTGGTGTATATTCGGTCTACCAGACCACTGTAGGGTCTTTCAGGCAGAGGTTGTGGCTATTTTACAGGCAATCGACTGACTTTTGTGTAATCGAAAATTCGGGGTCAATGTTGGTATTTTCACAGATAGCCAAGCGGCTATTAAGTCCCTTTCTGATCCTTGTACAGTGTCCATGATTGTTGCACAGTTAGCCGATAAACTAGCAAGGCTTGCAACCTTGTTACCGGAGGTCTCTTGCTC
>OZ022263.1:108940945-108968445 GCA_963978885.1 Nemotelus pantherinus | reverse complement strand
GTTGCACTTGCGTGGCGAAAAGGGTCGCCGCGTAGCAAGTGCTAGAACGTGCTTCAAATGATACTCCTAGCAGTTTGTTGCACTTGCGTGGCGAAAAGGGTCGCCGCGTAGCAAGTGCTAAAACGTGCTTTCAAATGCTAAAGAATAAATCAAAAACGACTTTTATTCTTTCAAACAGACTGGTTGGTCGCCGATCGGGCTAGCGTTCCAAGACAGACTGTGTTTTTATTCTGTATTCTATTCTCCTATATATACGATACATTTTGCTGAATCGATCGGTGTATGGACTGGTTTTTGAATTCAAAAATATAAAAATTAATTAGTTAGTGCGCGTATTGTCCGCTTAGAGTAGATGTCGCGGTTGTCGATAGGTGGGAGCTATTTTGACATTTGTCAGTGTGACAATTCAATTCGTACACAACACCCTCTCCCTTTGGGGAAAAAAAATTTTCTTTTCAGTAGTAAATAAAAATTTTTTTTGTTTTGAATCCATACACCTTTACAGTTTTTTACAATTATCCTGATTCATAAGTTCATGTTGTTGTTTAAATATATATTCTTATAATTTTTTTTTTGTTTTATTTGATTTTGCTTACTTAAATGTAACTTCGATACATATGTTTATATTTTTTTTTGTTTGAATATAATTCTAGTCTGGTAATAACTATATGCATTTTGTTTTGCATATTTTGTTTTTTGATTCTTGTTTTACATTAATACTGTACATGTTCAATTGTGTTTATCACTTTTTCAAATTAGTGGTGTATACAATTTTAATAGGTTATTGTGATATTTTTTACATTTTCCGTTTATTAATATATAAGTATTTACATTATCTCTTTCTATTATTTCATATGGTCCATGATATGTGTTCTGCAACTTCTTTCTATTAATATTTCTGACTAAAACTAGATCTCCTACTTTGAATGTTGCTGGGTTTGTGTTACTATCTAATCTATTTTTTCTTTCCTTTTTCACTTTCTCAATTATGTTTTGAGCTAAACTAATGCTATTTCTAAGTCTAATTTTTAGTTCATTAACGAAATTGTCTATATTGTTAATCGGTTCATTTTTTTCTATAATGTCGTCGGGCAATTGGGGTAATCTGCCATATACTAATTCGTATGGAGAATATTCTTTATCAATATGTGGACTCGTATTGTACGCGAAAGTGTAATACGGTATCCATTTGTCCCATTCATAATCATTAGCAAAATTAAGCAAATATTCGTTTAATACTCTGTGGTTACGTTCCACTGAGCCGAGTGTTTCATGATGATATGGTGCTGAGAAAATTTGTTGAATTTTTAATAAATTGCAAATGTTTCCCATTAGCTCATTGGCGAATTCAGTTCCATTATCTGATTTTAAAGTTTTGAAAATACCGTGCTTTAATATTAGTTGTTCTACTAGTGTTTTAGCGATAGTTTTAGCATCTTTTGTTTCAATTGGGTGTGCAATAACGTATTTTGACAATTCGCATTGCATTGTGAGAATGTATCGATAACCGTTGGATATTCTTAATGGTCCTACTGTGTCTATAGCAATTGTTTCGAATGTGTTCTTTGGTGTGTCTGTTATTGTTTGTTTCTCTTTTATATGTTGTGTTTGTTTATTTTTCGCACAAGTTTCACAGTTTTTAATAAATGTCTTTGTCATCTTATTCATGTCTTTCCATATATATTTTTGCTTTAGTTTTAGTAAAGTTTTTCTGACACCTAAGTGTCCTCCTATCGGTGTTGTATGGTAGTTATTTATTAGTTTAAATTGTATTATTTTATCGGTTATTCGTTTTGGTGGTTTGTATATTATTATTTTTAGGGGTTCTTTATTCTTTGTTAGAATACTCTTCTGTAGTTGATTAAATTTGTTTTTAAATTCTTCCTTATTGATCATGTTATATATTTCATCTTTTTCTTCAATGTATATTTTCGTTATATTTTTTCTAGTTGCTTGTGATGTCAGTTTCTCCAATGTCGAAACTAATTCCGATGGATTATCGCTGCATCTAACTAGGATCTGATTATGTTCAAATATAATTTTTCGAATTTTTCCCATTTCGAATTTTAATTTCTTTAAATTTTTTATATCAGCTGGGGAATCGCTGTCCCATATATAGATTTCGTTGTCCATTGGGTTATATTTTGGTTTGACTATTCTTCTTGTTTGCGCTTTTTCAGTGTTTTCTAAATTTTTTACCATGTTTCTTGTAAGTGGTAATACCTTCTTTTCTTCAGTAATGTTTCTCTGCTTTGGTATCATATCTTTTAATGTGTCTGAATTTAATTTGATGCGTGACAATGCATCTGCATTGACGTTCATCTTGCCTTTTCGATATATTATATCGAAATCATAATCGCATAAATCTAGTCTTATGCGTGTCATCTTTGATGATGGGTTTCTGTGAGTAAATAGTGATATAAGTGGCCTGTGGTCTGTAACGACTGTAAATTTATTTCCGAATAAATAGGGTCTAAAGAAATTTATCGCCCAATGGATTGCCAATAGTTCCTTTTCGATTATCGGTTTGTTTAATTCATGTTTGATTAGGGTTTTACTTGCGTATGAAATGGGTAAGTCATGTCCTATTTCGCCTTGTGAGAGTACTGCACCTAATGCATAGTCTGATGCATCGGTTGTAACAATAAATGGCTTATTGAAATCTGGATATTGTAATATTGGTGCATTCATCAGTTTATACTTCAGTGCTTCGAATGTTGATTGACATTTTTCTGTCCATATGAACTTTGTATTCTTTTTCAGTAAATCGTTTAGGCATTTTGTTAGTTTGGCGAAGTCTGGTATAAATCGTCGATAATAATTAGCAAATGCGACGAATCTTCGAACTTCGTCTGCATTTGTAGGTATCGGGTAGTTTTTAATTGTTTTGAATTTTGCAGGGTCTGTTCGGACTTCGTCTTTTGTTATTAAATGTCCCAAGTACACTACTTCACTTCTCAAAAAATTGCATTTTTCAGGGTTCAGTTTTAGGTTGTACTTTTCTAGCCTATCAAATATTTTCATTAAATTGGTATTGTGATGGGCGAGCCTGCAACCAAAGACGATTATGTCATCGACATATAAGAATGCTGCTGAGTCTAATCCACTTAGGGCTACTGTTAGCATGCGTTGGAAGCTGTTTGATGAAATTGTTAGACCGAAAGGTAATCGTTTGAACTGATAATGCCCTTTGTTTGTTGAAAACGCTGTTAATGGTCTTGATTCCTCTGTCAGCTCAATTTGGTGAAAGGAACTTGTCATGTCCAGGGTGGAAAAGTATTTTGCTCTTCCTAGCCTGTCTAAAACATCTTCTAGCCTTGTGAGCGGGAACTTGTCATTAACAATTTTTGTTGAGTGCTCTAAAATCTACAACTAATCTCCATTTTGTTGGGCCTGACTCACTTTTCTTTGGTGTTAAAAGTAGTGGTGAGTTATATGGACTGGTAGAGTTTTCGATGATGTTATCATCTAGCAATTGATTTACTTGTCGATTGATTTCATCAATATGTGTATGGGGAAGTCTATAGTTCTTGATATACGTTGGTGTATTATCCGTGACTTGTATATCTTGTTTGTAGAAGTTATTTGCAGTAAGAGTATCGTGTTCTAGGTGAAAAATATGTTGATAGTTTTGGATAATTTTTAATATTGATTCTTGGTCTTTTGGGTTCAAGTGTTTTAGTTTAATGTATTTTAATAATTCTTGAAATCTTTGCTTTCCTTCGTTGTTTTTATTTACTGAAATACTATTTTTATTTATTTTGTATTTAGTTAATGGTTCTGTTTCTACTTTAAATCTTTGAATTACCATGTCTTCTTCGTTCGTGTTTAGTAGCTTTATATGTTTAATACCTTCTGCTGGTATTATTGTGCTGCCTATGTAGACTCCTGGTGTTATTTCTTTGTTAGTTACTACACTGTCTTCTTCGATGGTAAAGTCGACTGGGCAAATGTATTCACACCGTGCGGGTATCGTTAATTTATGTATTTCGCAATTTGTACTGATCGGTATAGTATACTCTTCATTGTCGACATTAATCGTTATCGTATAAGTTTCGTAATCAATTTTTGCTAGTTTTTGTACAAGGAAGTCTCTTCCTAGTATTCCGTCTGTAAGGATGGGAAAATCAGGTTCTACTATTTGGAAAGGGTAATGAATGTGTTTTTCACCAATGTTCAAGTCTAAATTAGCGGTGCCTAATGAATATATCTCCTGGTTTGTTATGCCAGAGAATCTTCTTCTATTTTTTCATGCTCTGAAATTGCACTTATTTTGCATATTGATATATCAGCTCCTGTATCTATCAATAGCTTCAAATTTTTCCTTGATTTCTCACAATATAACGTAACGTAATTTTTTAATTGTGTATTCAGTAGGTATATTTTTTCTTCCTGTATCCCGGGGTCAACTTTTATTCTTCGTTGCTGCTGGCCTCCGGGCCTATTGAGTTTCCCTGTACTATATTTATTCTGTTTTGTCTGTTACTTTCATAGTTTCTGTTTGTTCCTCTGTTGTTCCTATTACTTGTGTTAGGGTTCTGATATGTATTTCGATTTACTTCATGATATCTGCTGTTATTATTTCTATGGTTTACTTCCTCATATCTGGGATTGTAACTATTTCTAAACTTGTTTCTATAATTGCTGTTCTGGTTTGTTACATTATTTCTTGTGTTGAAATTACTGCTGTTATTTCTGTTGTTATTTCTGTTACTATTAATATGGTTTTGGCTATAATTATTATTCCTATATGTGTTATAATTATTCGGTTTATTTCTATTATTATAATTCAGTTGCCGACTTATATTATTTCTGTGATTCACGTACATAATGTTTTCTGTAACATTATTGCTTGATTCGAATTCAGTTGCTATCTGAATAGCTTCTACGAACGTTTTTGGCTGTGCCGCAAAAATAGTAGGTTTAAGGGTTTCGCTTAAGCCATTCTTGAAAATAGTTAGTGCATACGAGTCGTTTGACTTCTGTATTGCACTTTTCTCTGCTTGAGACGGATTTTGACCCAAGCTACTAATTTGAATCTCACTTAATTCGTTAATGAGCTCTGATAATTTTTCACCAAATTTTTCAACTGTTCCGCGTTGAGTTAATTGTGCTAATTGGGTATGAATGTGTTGTGGACTTTTTTTGCTTTTATATCTATTTCTGAGGCTTTTTTCTAATTCTTCATAATTTTTAATGTCTAATGTTATGAGTTGTGTTTTAACTACTGTTCCTAATTTCACATTCTTAGTAAAGTTTAATAAATTGTTTTTCCCGTCTTCGTTAAGACTTTGATTGAGTAAATTTATTATTGTTAAGAATGCTTCCAGTTCTTTTGGGTTTCCATTAAAAACTGGTATTGCTTTTAAAGCTAGCTCAATATTAAAGTTACTCATTTTGTCTTCTATTGACTCTTCTAATTTCTCTAATAATAGCTCCTTTGCTTCTTGGTATTTCTGCTGTAATATTTCTAATAACTCCTGACTACTTTCTGTCTTAAGTACTTCTTCCTGAATTTTCTCTATCGTTTCTAATTTTTCTTGTATGTATTCTCTCTTATAAGTTCTGTTTGGGGTTTTTTTTAGATTGACTACTATTTTTGAAAGGATATTAATGTTCTGTTCCATTTATTTTGTGTTATCGTAGACCATATGAAATCTCTTAACATTTGTAAAATTAAATTTGAATTTTTCGTTTCACTACCAGACAATAGGTGTCGTTTGTGACGCTCAAAGTAGCACTTGTCAAAATTGAGAGAATTTTCATCACCTTTTTTTTTTGCTCTTTTCTTACATTTACTACATTTACTACTCATTGAAAGTTTTTGAATTATAAAGATTTTCTTTTGAGGTATTCATTAAAAATTTTTTTTTTTATTTGAATTCATACTTAATCTAATGTGATATGGTTTTTGTTTTCATTTGTAATTTTAATTCTTCAATCTTTTCGTAGATTTTTTGTTGTAGTGGCCATGGCGGAGGATTTTCTTCATCGGTGGCAATGCGTTTCAGCGCCGCGATCCGTCTTCGTAGGTTTACTTTTCTGCCGCCTCGTATTTTCTTTTTTGTATTGATTTTTGGTATATTCGTTTTTGCCGCTTCCAATTTACGAGCTTCTAGGATGGCCGGATGAATTCTCGGTTGTGGTCCGCCCTCCTTTGGTAATTCTGTCTTCTTGAGTGTCGTTGATGACGTTGCTCCGTAGATTTGTTGTTGTTCGCCTTTGTTCGGTTGTACCTTGTTTGAAGGAGGCAGGATCGCCATGAGGTGTCCCTATTTGTCCTTACTTCCAATTATAAATTTCTTGATTTCGCACCAAAATAGCAGAGAGAAATATTTTTCTCTCTATGGCCGAGTGAATTGTAAAAAAGGAATTAAAGAAAGAATTATTCTTCTTTCTATTTAAACGATACTCGTAGCAGTTTGTTGCACTTGCGTGGCGAAAAGGGTCGCTGCGTAGCAAGTGCTAGAACGTGCTTCAAATGATACTCCTAGCAGTTTGTTGCACTTGCGTGGCGAAAAGGGTCGCCGCGTAGCAAGTGCTAAAACGTGCTTTCAAATGCTAAAGAATAAATCAAAAACGACTTTTATTCTTTCAAACAGACTGGTTGGTCGCCGATCGGGCTAGCGTTCCAAGACAGACTGTGTTTTTATTCTGTATTCTATTCTCCTATATATACGATACATTTTGCTGAATCGATCGGTGTATGGACTGGTTTTTGAATTCAAAAATATAAAAATTAATTAGTTAGTGCGCGTATTGTCCGCTTAGAGTAGATGTCGCGGTTGTCGATAGGTGGGAGCTATTTTGACATTTGTCAGTGTGACAATTCAATTCGTACACAACACGTGTATAGAATGGAACTTTCATTGTCGACTTTTTGTAGGAGCTAAGGAACTACAAGAGAGCGATTAAAATTTTTCGGCGTTCTATGGAAATCAGCAATTATTGTACAGCTAAAGCTTTCTAGGATAATTTGGAGATTATTAATATCCACCCACCATGGATTACTACAAGCAATAATGATTCGACCTGTATTAAATCCGATATAAAACACTTCCATTAATATTCCGATAAGAGTATCCCAGGGCTCGACTAAATTCAACTGATAAACGCGTCTCTTGAATCCACACCCTGATTCCAAAATTGCAATCCTCGTAGATGTGCCACCTAAGAATATCAATCCCAATCGAATCATTAACAATTGGCTGCAACAACTAGTGTCCACTAAAAGCTTCTCCAGCAAGTGAAAATTAATCCTTTAGCTTGTTTCTTTATTAGGAAACTACATTATAAACACTTCACTGTTTCCTAAATAAATATATAGGTTGTACTATTTTATGGCCAACATAATTAAAAAATATGTAGGAAAATTCCATGAAGAAGCATTTGGCTCAAAAGTCTTGGGCAATATTCACGTTGTTTATTCAATAATCAATAGAAAATCTAGTCTATTAGTTACTAGCAAACTGCTGGCTTATAAGATGTTAATGCAACCTATTATGTTATATGCATCTCTGGTATGGTATCATTGTCAAAAATTTTCAAAATGCAAATTTCAGTTAGTTCAGAACATGCACCTTAAAATAATTTTCAACAAGCCTCGTCCATAGTTTCAACTATACTGCTCCACAAATTATCAATTTTTAAACCAATCATCATTATTATTAGCAGAAGATATGTCAAAATCAAATTTTTCATTTTTTCATTTTTTTGTTTCAGGCTACGTTAAAATTCACATATGAGGTTTCATACTAGTTTCTCCTAAATAATTCTTCCGTACCAAACAACCTAGATACTAGATACAAGACTACATAACGGAGCTGTTAGGATATCCCTAAACAGTATTCTGCACACAAAGTCATGCACTTGTGATAGCCATAATAATACAAGTATTATACAACAATACATTATGTAACATCAACCATAATAATGCAAACATTAAAAAATACATACATGTTACATTATCAGAAAAACTCATATTTTTGCAAAGAGCCAACCATAATAATGCATCAAATAAAATAGCAAATATTGCATACATTATACAAAAAACTCTAGCGCACCTGAACCGCTAGAAACACTAATGTTCGAAGAACAGTAGAAGAATCGAGCAGGTTTTGAGTGCATTTTCCACCACATGTGCTGCTTATTACGGCCAAACTGTTTCAAATGCCACGTGTTACTTTCGTCTCAAGAATGCATTATAACTCATATGGTGGAAGGTTTCAGATATTACCACTGGCATGAATTTCAACGTTTATGAGAGCAAAACACGGGTTAATTATATTCGTTATCAGTTGCTTATTTCACATAATTTTGAAAGCAGCATCTCATATAACATCAATGAAGAAAATGCTCAGTGCCTGCAGCACTGTAACTGAAGTTGGTGTTTGGGGCTGCGATCCAAAAAATTTGCAGAACTTTGCGAATTGTAACATCGGTTATTTATTTTCATTGTAAATGTTTCCGGTATGTATACTAACTGTAAGCATTTATTGATACAAAAGTAGCACAACCGACTCGTGCTGGCAACCTTTCGCCAGTATCAAAGCCAAAAATATATCAAATCTGCTTCACGTTGTTTAATTACATTCGAAGTTATAGGAGTATAAAGAAATTTAGGGTTACCTGCAGCGAGTTTTTTCAAATGATCGAAAGCTTAATATTTGCTGTTTATTGTCACTACAATATCATTACCATTTGAAAATTCTACGATAAAACCGCTTAATAAAGATATTGCAATTAAACACAAAACCAACAATAGCTGGCAACCCTATTGTGGCTTTTCAACCAAATTTGGCCTGAATAATGTTTATGACAGGTTTCATTAATTGTATGAAATTCGTATTGATTTCATGACTGCACTGGAAGTTATAGTGCAAAAAGTTTCATTTTCCTGAGCGAATTTTCAAAACCAAAGACACAAAAATTACCATAGCTGGCAGCACTAATCAAATTTTTCAACCAAATTTCCACCAAACAGAGATTAGAGTTAGGTTTAGCTACTGTGCCAATTTCATGAAAATCTGGTAACTTATTCACATTTCATAGGGCAAGAAGCAGTTTTTTTTCTTTGTAATTTTTCAAGATGGCACCACTGGCACAGACTTGCGCACAATTCAAAATCGCTTCTATCAAATCTGGTCTTACTTAAGTCCAATGCATTCTGCAAATTTTAGCTGTATCTGATTATTGGTTCGTGAGTTTCCGTGAATAGAAGTTTTTGATGCTAAAAATATAGGTTAACTGGGAGAGGGTTACCGTTCTTGTCCGACATGAAATTTCCAAAGTTTTATTTTGAACGTGTAGATAAAACATAAGATTTATATACAGATTGGTTTTATTGTAAGAAACGGACATTTTTTTGAATATTCGATGGTTTGAATGTTTTCACTTCCAATTTTTTTTTTCAAAATGAAGACACCAAAATTATCATAGCTGGCAGCTCCAACCGAATTTTTCAACCAAATTTCTATCAAACGTGGCTTAAAGTAAGGTCCAGCAATTGTGTGAGTTTCGTCAAAATCGAACGATTCAATCAGAATTTATAGGGCTAAAAACAGTTATCTTTTTAAGTGGTTTTTCAAGATGGCACCACTGGCACAGAATCGCCCACATTTCAAAATCACTTCTATCAGACCTGGTCCTATTTAAGACCAATACATTCTGCAAATTTCAATTCATTCTGCTCATCGGATCGTGAGTTTCCGTGAACAGAAGTTTTGGATGCTAAAAATATAGGTAAATTGGGCAAGGGTTACCAGGCGTGCCCGTTATACCATATCTTTTTTTTTTTTTGGTTATGTAAACAAAGCACAAGATTTATATATGAGTGGCTTTTTTTTGAAGAAACGGCATTTTTTCAAGAGAGACGATGATTTGGAGGTTTTCACTTTCGTTGCCTGCCCTAGCTACAGGGTTGCCAGCACGCTAATTTAAAGCTACACAAATCTTCAACTAAATAATATTAATATGTCCTGAAAATGTCGTAATAATTGAATAGCTCTGTCAAAAGCTATCGAAATTTAAAAATTTTTAAATTTTCCCGTCCTCTTTTTAGGCACCCAGCGCACACATAGGGTTAAAAAATTCCAAAGCATTATCCGATTCATATGTAAAACACGTTAGAAATTTATTTCGTTAACTTTATTTTTGCGAAAATTATTTGTGCACGAAATAATAGGTATATTAAAAATATCACTTAAATGGCCGCCGGCGCCAAAAGGTTAACAATAACTGACATTTAAAGAGACCTGGACCTATTCTGCATATACACCAATGTATCCTGAAAGTTTCAGCTCAATCGGATGGCGCGTTCCCGAGATTATCTCACTGAAATTTTTTGATGATATATATATATATATATATATATATATATATATATATATATATATATATATATATATATATATATATATATAAAGAAATATGAATTTTTGGCCGAATCGATTTTAATACTAATGTTCTTCGAACATTAGTAAAAAACGCTTTCATATTTAAAAAAAAAAAAAATATCACGCGTCTTGCTCGATTTTTCCCATTCCAAACACTTCGAGTGAGACGAGTGCCTTTCGAGTCGCAATCTAACCGAGTACGAATCGACCATAAGTCGACCCGTGTGCGGATCTCTATTCATTTGCATTGCAAATCGAAAAGAGGGAGACTCGCTTCGAGTACGAGTTTACCCGTGTGCGGACGCTCTAGGAGAGATAATCTCTACAGTGGCCAATCGGATTGGGCTGAAATTTTTGGAGGAGATAGATGTACGAGTATATAGAAAGTAGGTCCATGATTTGTCAAAGATAAGATTTATTTAACCCTATGGCGGCGGCGGCGGGCATTTTAGTGAGTTTTCTATCCAGAGTATATTTTTGGTAAAAATATTATAAAAATATTTTTGGTAAAAACGTATTATATTTTATTCTTGTTTAAGATAAAGAGTTTGAAATTTTGAGCCCTGTGTGGGCGACGAGTGCCTTAAAGTAGGCAAATCATCAACCCCCTTGAAAACTTTTTGCTTTTTGACAAAACATTCAAATTATTGATAAATTTTAGCATTTGTCCACCATGTAAATTTAAACGGCTCCAAATCACCTCTCTTTTCAGCACTCGAAACTTGTGTTCATGAGAACGGACAACCGGATACTCAGATCATTATGAAATTTACTGGATGTTGGTATTAACTGATAGATGTGATAGGTCTGATTGAAGTGATTTCGAAAAGCACGCAACCTTGTGGTAGTGGCGCCATCTTGAAAAATCACTGCGAAAAAACACTGCCTTTTAGCTTATAAGTTTCGATTAGGCCAACAAATTTTAAAGAAATTCGCACAGTATTTGAACCTTAGTCAAAACCAGAGCTGGTAGGAATCTGGTTGAAAAATTAAAATAGGGTTACCAGCTATGGGAACTTTTGGCACCTAATTCATATAATTTTATACAGCAAAATAAAGCTTTTTTCCCTTTAGCTTCCGATTCAGTCATGAAATCAAAACATTGTGATAAATGAACCTTATTGTAACCCAAAAGTCGTAGATGGAAAGATGGAGTGCATTCAATGAAGAAAAAAATGTCTTGCAGCTGAGATAAAAACTATTTCCAAGCTAATTTCTGATTTGTTTGCTAGAATAAGTGTCTTATGTATTTTACTTGAAAGATTCTCGAAGGAAAATTTTTTCTATGAACGATTTTCGTTTTGATTTGTTTCCTTTTGGCTATTTTAAAATAATTGCCCCCTGACATCTTTTTTCTCGAACTTTTTCCTTCCAACTAAAAGTTAAACCAAAACTCCCATGCTAAAGCTTTTTTAAAAGTGCATCCAACAATAAAATATGCATCCACAAACGGCAATGCATAGATTCACTGCTACTTGCTCGGTTAATCACCTCGGCTGTCGTTGAAGTATGAAAATTTATTTTTGGTGTTGCAATAATTAAACGCACATTTTCGTTCGAGTCTAAATGTGATAAAAATAATGTTGCATCGTCACTGCGACTAACACTTGGAGCCAACGAGTATGCAAGCAAACCAGCCAACGAGTTAGCTGGGGTGATTGAAACTTAATTGGATTTATGTGAGTAATGGCAACTGTGTTTTCGAATGCACTTTCTGAATTGCAAAAATTAATGGTTTTGTCATTTGGTTTTAATAATCAAATAACTCTGACTTTGACAAGAGAAAAAATTCTAAATTGGAAACGTTTGCTGTGTTAAAGCTAATAGTAGCAGCCAAGTTAATTTTTCCCACTCCATTCTGCTAACCAAACCCTGCACTTATCAACGATTTTAATTTCAAATCCCATTTCAGGGCCTTATCAAAGCTCCCCAATTCATTCCATCTTGAGAAAAACCGTATTCTTCCTACTCGAAATCATATCCACCCACGATAAAGGTTAATGCTCCTTCGCCTCAGTCTGCGTGAAAATTATTTCGCTCTAAAGCAACTCTATCACTTCGTCAAGTTCGTTGACAAGACAAGTGAACGAACCGAATTTTCCCTCCTCAGACTCGAATCGCTCATAAATTAGGATACGAATTAAAACTCTTTTAAAGCTCAAGTAAACTAGCCGTTCAAGTTGTGCCAGGTCAGTCTAAAAATAGTCCTTTGAAGCAAGATGAAATTGTGTTTTAGTATTTGAACTTGCCTGCATCTATATATGGAGGTGTTTACATTTTCAAGGATAAAATTTGTAGAGAGCTCTTTTATGAACAACTTAAAAAAAACAAGTTCACCAATAGGACACTTCCTTCAGAATAACTCTTACTCCAATAGGAACCATATATACACCATATCCATGATTTTCTCATCTACAAAAACATCAGTTTTCATTGTGTTTAACACATGGCTTCTCCTCCTATATCATCAATGTCCTACTCACAAGAGCCAAAGTGTAATGCACTCGACAAACATCTTTGTAAAAAAAAACAGTATTACTGACTCGACTCAGTTTGAGTTCAAAGTTTGCAGCTTTGCAGTTTACACTTTCTCCATGCTACACGAGATCTTACTTCGTACTATGTATCCTAAACAGTCAGTCGTTTTCTGTTTTTCCAAGAATGAACGAAACTGCCCCAGCACGGATACAATTTGATGAACAGGAGAGAAAAAAGGAGAGGTTTGAGGAGGAGAAAAAACGTCTGGTATTATCCAGATGCAGGAGCACAAAGCAGAAATCCGAAAGATGTGGAGTAGGGTGTGGATGTTTTGTTTGGGTCTTGTCATCAAATAGCTTCAAGGACGAATCGAATAGCAATAAGCGATGCAGTTATTTTGTAGATTTGTATGTATTTACTCGTATATCTAGTCCAGTGGGAAAATGTCTGCCGACAAGAAGAAGTTTGTTGAACTCTCAAGCAATGAAGCAAATAAGTTTTGATACAAGTGCAAAGTGATTGTACCCGCATATTTTTGGGAAGGTGGAAGAAGGATTAGATTGAACTTCTGCAGGGAGAAAAGATAAAGTTAATGAATATGAAAAGCTTACTAATTTCACAAAATAGTTTATGCTGAGGAAATTATTTAAAAATACTATTATGGAATGCGTATTTTTGCGTGCTGCATCTTCCAGATAACAGCTTGGTATTGCCGAGATCCAACCTTTACCGTTTTCAAGCGAGCTAAACCTGTGCCTGAACCAATTTTACTTCAGGTCTTTGCTCCTTCAGTATCAAGTACTAGTAGATATTCCGATTCTGGGTGGCATTTTATGATTTCTAGCAACCAGAAACTTTATTTAAGAAGCGCACCAAAGTTCCTGGCAGAAACAGACGATTCACACTAACGTCAAGTGGAATTTCTTTGACTTAATCTTGGTTTCTTTCCTTCTTTTCCTTTCCGAATCAAACTCTGTGCCTAATGTTAATAAAATACATTCGATCGTATTTTTTGCTAATCTTCCTTAGTCTTCAAATTCTTCAAATCATTCTCCTCAATCTTATGTGCTCTCCGATCTTCATCACCATCTAGTGGCTTTAGAATTTCGTTTCAACGTAATATGTGTCGAGCGGCAGGCCTCTCTAGATCGGCAGCTACTTCAACCTACCTACCTCCCTCCCTACCTACCTTCAACCCTACTCTTGGAGCCGAAAACTCCTTTTCCTTACGTTTCGATTTTTGTGTGAATATAATCTCCGGAAAAGTGACCGAAATTTTGGTTTGACAGTTGACAAAACGTTTGACAGGCTTCCCATGACTAAAATAGGGGTTGAAGCAGGTAGAAAGCCTCACCACTAATTTACAATCAATGTAAATACGTGTGGAATGATTAATTCCACGACTCACTTCACCAAATCAGAGCTAGATGAACTCAGAGCTAGGTAAAATCAAAGTTTGGTGCGATGACCCTCGTCCGAACCTAGATTCGAACCAGCGATCCCACAAACAAGAAACTAGTGCTCTACCCACTAAACAACTTACGCTTACAATGCACAAATATGTATAAATATATTTATACGAGGGTATTTAAATATATTTATATATATATATATATATATATATATATATATATATATATATATATATATATATATATATGTATATATATATATATATATATATATATATATATATATATATATATATATATATATATATATATATATCTTAGGTTGCTGCAGATTAAATGGCCGATTTAGTAATACATTTTGAAACAGCTGTAACTTTTTATAAAGACAATTTATTTAATCGAAACAGGTACCAATAGATGCAACACACTTTTCCCAACAAGATGCAAGTACATTTATTCCAGTTTTGTAGAAGTCCGAGTTTCTGGTAAGAAGAAACTCCTCGAAGGCATTTTTGACAGCAGCTTCATTATTAAATCTTTTTCCTGTCAAAAAGTGATCCAAATGTTTAAAGAAATGGTAATCTGTTGGTGAAAGGTCTGGTGAATATGGAGGGTGAGGAAGAGTATCATAGCACAACTCGTTTAATTTTTGGACCGTTGTTCTCGATACATGAGGTCCATTCATGAAGCAGTATCACTCCATCCCTGTTGACAAGCCTCGGCCGCTGGACTATCAATTTCTGATGCATTTCATCCAGCTGACCACAGTATTTCTCAGCATTGATGGTTTCGCCAGGTTGCAAGAATGAATAGTGGATAACTCCAGCTACAGACCACCAAACAGTTACTATCATTTTCTTAGGATGAGGGCTTGGTTTCGGCATGTGTCTTGGCGCTTCATCGGCATCTAGCCATTGGGCCGATCGGCGACGATTATCGTATAAAATCCATTTTTTATCGCAGGTCACAATTCGGTGCAAGAACGGTTCCTTTTTGTTGCGGGAGAGAAGAGAACTTGAAATCTCCATTTGACACGTCATGTTTTGCCCGGTAAGATCATGCGGAACCCATTTGTCAAGCTTTTTCACTTTTCCAAGTTGTTGCAAGTGGCGGCAAACTGTCGAACTGAGAACGCCTAATTTCTCGGCAAGATCCCTTATGATTTGGCGGGGGTGAGACTCCATTAATGCACGCAGCTCGTCGTTATCGATCGATGGTCCTGGGTGTTCGCGTGGCTCATTTCCAAGCTCCATAACTCCGGATCGAAATTTTTCGAACCACCGCCGAGTGATTGGTTCGCTAACTGTATCAAGCCCAAATGCGGTGTTGATATTCCTCGTTGCTTCCGTTGCGTTGTGCTCTAATTTAAATTCGTATAGTAAAAGTAGCCGTTTTTGATTCACTTCCATGTTCACTTTCTCTTTTTATTTTTACGATAACTATGAAGTGCAAAACAGAAATGACTCCATAAACCAACGTAGCAGTATTTATACTTCAATATGTAATATCATTTGCGCCGCCTTGTGCCAACATAATACACTACAATTGCAGCCAACTTGATGTCATTGCTAAATCGGTCATTTCATCTGCAGCAACCTAATAAATATGTATATGTATATATATATATATATATATATATATATATATATATATATATATATATATATATTTACATATATATATACGAGTATATATACATATATATACATATATATACATATATGTACATAGGCATACATATCCCTCTCTCCTCTCTATATATATAGATATACATATATATATATATATATATATATATATATATATATATATATATTATATATATAAGTATATATATATATATATATATATATATATATATATATATATATATAAATATATTTATATATATATTTATATATATATATATATATATATATATATATATATATATATATATATAAATATATTTATATATATATATATATATATATATATATATATATATATATATATATATATATATATATATATATATATATATATATATATATATATATGCTCGGCCTAGTTTCGACACAATAAGATTCGAGAGTATTATTTGTTGGCGTTATAGTGTCTGCCTTTCGTTAAACACCCTCGGGTACCTTCGCAGGTTACAAGAGTTCGTCGAGTACGTAAATTTCGTTGGCTTCGCCAAGGAAACTCCATCGAGCTGCATCACGTCAGGGTCACCAATTTAGCTTTTTAGTATGTCTCAAAAGGTTTCCTGTCGCTCATTAAATAGCACAACAATGCTAACAGCAACTATTTTTGAACATTTGAACAAATCAATTGATTGACAACCCAAATTATTTTTCACAAAACTTTAAACAATTTCTACTTAGCCTACTTGATTTTATAAATTTTCGTTTGGTGTGTTAAATGTCAAGTAGTGTGGTGAGTAGTGAATGTGTGCATGATATGTGTATGTGTTTGTGCATCCACAACCTAACTGTTTTTTCTAAATGTAAAAATTGAAATATTGTTTTAGGTTCCCGGTCACGCTGTCATCGTTTTGAGTGCGGTATTGATGAATGCGCTCGAAAAATTTGAAGTTCATCTGAACAGGCAATACTCACAAGAACAAGAAAAGTGCGAAAATCACTACACGGTGACACACAAACGAGACAGCATTGGCAAATACATTGTTCAACTACCTCTCAAATTGGAACCAAGCGTCCTTGGTGACTCTCACAGACAGGCGGAGGAACGGTATAAATGTTAAGAACGGAAGTTTCAACATAATCCACAGCTGAAAGAAGATTATACGGCAGCTATCATGCGATACCTAACGGAAGGTCACATGGAGTTGGCCCCAACATCAAAAAGGAACACGTTGGCTTATTACATGCCCAATCATGCATTCATCAAGGAAAGACACACTACAACAAAGCTCAGGATAATATTCAATGCTTCAGCAAAAAGCTCATCTGGGCATTCCTTAAACTAAATCATGAAATATGGACCAGAGGTGCAGAAAGAATTATTCGCACTATTGCTGAAGTGGAGACAATACCACTATGGGATGAAGGCTGACATAAAGGCTATGCATCGTCAAATATGGGTCGACGAACAACAAAGAGACTCTCAACGTATCTTATGGTGACGAAATTCAGAAGAAATGATTCAAGAGCATAGAATGAAATCATTAACATTCAGAACAGCAGCGGCTCCATGCCTAGCAACAAGAACCTTGCAGCATCTAGCAATCAATGAAGGAGAAACGTTTTTGATTGGGAGCGAGACTTTAAAGAATCAGTTCTATGTCGACGATATGCTTACAGACGCAGCTTCAATAGAAGAAGTTTGTAAGATTTGAGATGAAGTAATCCAATTACTTGCTTCTGGAGGATTTCACATTCGTAAGTGGTCATCCAATGATCTCAAGATTCTGGAAGGACTGCCTACCAAATAACTTGAGCGAAATATCAAAGAGCTGTGGCTCGAATCAAAAAAACTCTGCGTTAAAGCTCTCGACATAGAATGGGATCCTAATGGAGATAATTTTAGATTCAAGCTTATAAAGTTTCGACCAATGGAGCGAGTCACAAAACGGGGAATTGCTAGCATCGTAGCCAAGCTATTTGATCCCATGGGGTGGATTTCTCCAGTTGTGGTGCTTCAAAAGGCACTATTTCAATGGATTGGGCTCCTTCAGAATGATTGGGATGAAGAAGTTCCTGACAACATTCAAATAGAATGGAATTAATATCAGGATGCATTGCAGTATAAACATACAATACAAGTACCAAGTTGGCTTAGTTTGCTAATTAACACGGCTGACGTTCAAATACATGGGTTTTGCGATGCGTCGGAGAAAGTGTTTGCAGCTTGCGTCTATTTACGGATGTGTGAAGCAAATCGCGTGTTCAAAAGGCTAATTACAGCAAAGAGCAAAATAGAGCCAGTGAAAAAAGTGACTCCGCCCCGTCTTGAACTTTGTGGCGCTACATTTTTAGTGAGACTAATAAAGAAGATCATTACTGTATTTAATCTAGATAAATATACAGTTTACGCATGGACGGATTCAATCATTGTTCTGTCGTGGATTAGAGATGAGAAATAACCGACAAATTAAGTAACACGTTCCTACGTTGCAGTTTCGGATTTGTAACATGTTCCAGTAACATGTTATTTTTGGAACGTTGTTCCATCGCAAGTTGCGCTAATCATAAATGTTGCGTGTTCCAATATAACTCTGAAACGAAATGCGTAACGATAACGAGAAGAGTAACACAAATGAAAAGGTAATACGCTTTTCTCGGCTCGGTTTAACATGTTATAGATTTGCAAGCTATTTGTTGGACGTTCCGAATCGTCTTGTGCAATTACAAATTCGGTCGGGCGTTGATGACGTCATCGTAGTCGAATATGTGAGAAAACTGAGGGCCTGATAGAAAAAGTATTCTTGTACGAAATTTCACATAAGTGATACAAAGAGGTTGACGTTGAATAGTTAACTTTGTCGCCTTTTGTGTGGCATAACCAAACTACTGAACGACTATGTATCACGATCAAACGATCGAGCTCTGTGCGTCCAGTGCTTAATACAACAAAAAATATCCATTTTTTTCCTTCGACGTTGTGAAATGACAAATAGGAATGATAAGAAAAAAGCCAATTAGCGAAACGACTGCTTTGCGATTCTTTGACGCGTTACTGAGCCTGCTTATGATTTTCCGAACGTTGAGCGTTATTCGCTTTTGATGTGTGCAAGAAGTTCCAAAAATAACATCCAGATTTAAATAACATGTTTCGTTGGGAACGTGTTACGGGTTGGGAACTATGTTATTTAACGTGTTACATTAAATGACGCCCAACTCTACCTGGATCCAACAGTCTCCACACAAATGGAAGGTGTATGTGGCAAACCGGGTGTCAGAGATTCATGATCATTAATACATCACCCAGTGGCGTTATATTCCAACGAAAGACAACCCGGCAGACATAGCCACTCCAGGTATGTGTGCTAAAAACCTGGCTGGTTGCGGAGTTTCATGACATGGGCTTTTTTGGCTGCAACAATCACATGACAATTGGCCAAAACTGAAAGGAGTTGTAGAGACAACGTTAGAGTCGAGTCCCAAGAGTTTAATTGCATCAACAGTAAGACCTCCTAACGAAATATTGCAAAGGCGGTCAATTGTAGGTCGACTAGTGCGAACAACTGCCTGGTGCCGCAGATGGCGCAGATGGGCCAAAGGACCCTTCATCACAGTTGAGGAAATGAAAACCGCAGAGTGTGAAGATAGTGCAAGCTGATTCGTTTGAGCAGGAGACACATCGACTGAAAAGTATTCACGCAAGCAGCAAAATTACGGAACTAACGCCATTCATTGACTAAGCGGGAATCTTGAATATGAAGGGCCATTTGAGAAACTCTGCTCTCAACTTTAACGAAAAACATCCAATCATATTACCGTCTGTGGGACATCTGACCGATTTGATCGTGCGTCGAGTAAATCTAGAAACGTTGCATGGGGGAGTCCAACAGACCTTGTCGCACCTCCGCCGGAAATACTGGATATGTCGAGGCAGACAGTCCGTGAAGCGGACAGTTCACACTTGTCAGACATGCGCTCGATACAGGCAAGCAGCTTGTCAGCAGCTCATGGAAGACTTGCCGTCTACTAGAGTCAGTCCAAACAAGCCGTTCTAAGTAAATGGATTAGACTACACTGGCCGATTGATGTACGCCGACATAAAGGCAGAGGATACCCAACGATAAGAGCATATGTAGCGGTTTTCGTATGTTTCACTACGATCTAGAGCTGGTCACCGATATGACATCGTCAGCTCTTATAGCGACCATCCGCAGATTTGTTCCAAGGCGCGGAAGGTGTGACCACATATATAGCGACAACGGTGGAAATATGGTGGAAGCTACAAATTCGCTAAAGGAGCTTCGAAAGTCTGGCGATCTACAGCATCAAGGTATAGGACGCCAAACTGCTTCTTTATCAATTGTTTGGCATTTCAACCCACCGGGTGCACCCCACTTCGTAGGCCTTTGGGAGGCTGCAGTGAAGTCCACCAAAACACACCTGAAGAAGATCCTGGACTCAACAACGTTCACCGTTGAAGAGATGTTCACAGCTCTATGTCAAATAGAGGTCTGTTTGAACTCGCGGCCATTGTGCAAGATTAGTGATGATCCAGAGGATGACTTGATTTTAACACCGAGCCATTTCCTGGAAGACTCTATCTCAGTGACAATTAGTGATGGTGCATTGAAGCTCAGCAAGACTGCGTTACTGAACAGATGGCATGCCGTAGAATATCGTGTCCAACAATTTTTTCGGCAAAGGTCACGCGAGTATTTGAGCACTCTTATGACACAGTCGATGTGGCGAACTCTAACGAGCGACGGTATTGTTGGACAATTGGTGCTTTTATGAGATGATAACCTCCCTCCATCGCGACAAATGACACTAAAAACGATCAATTGAGTGTTCCAGTGTCCAATCACAAAGGTATGTTTGCTGCCAATGGAAATGGAAAATACTGCGCAGAAAGACTAAACTCCTCCCAACAAGGAACTATTTCACGCAGTAGTTGATTCAAAACCTAAGGCGCAGTCTTGCCGGGCTACTACTGGACCTAGGTGGAAATGGTGGTAGATATTGGTAACAATCATTTCTTGTAATTACAACTTGGGACAAGCCCAAGTCGAGCACAAGTCCAATTTGAAATGGGTGACCAATCATTGAACGCTGTTAGCACACTGCAATTTCACAACATACGAATTAAAAATTGGACAGATCGAGACTTCAGTCGACAATTTGAAACAATGGTGGCACAAAAACGTAGCGGACAGCCAATACTATACCGCTATCAAAGTCCAATTTCGGAAGTTATTCGAACAGATTATAGACAATGACTCACTCTTGCATCAAAGGATAAAACGTGGACTGCTTAACGTCGTGGGTGGGATACCAAACAAACTCTTTGGTGTGCTTGATGAAGAATTTGCAGAAAATTATCGAAAGGAGATAGCGGCAATCAAGAACAATCAGTTGCATCTAGCAAATCTAAGCAGAAAACAAATATCGGTGCTGGATCTAACACAGAGATTGTTGAAGCAGCATTACAAAGAAATGCAAAATTTGATTCAAAGTCTGAATAATAACCTTGCTAGCATCGTAAACGCGATCAGTCGTGCGAAAATATTTGAGGAGACACAGTGGGGATTCGAGAAACTCATCACATTATTGTCATGGGACGTTAATGCATTTTGGAGACACCAAGAAGCATTATTGGCTATAATACTGGACGCGCAACAGGGCGTAATTGATACAAAAGTGTTGCCAGTTCATCTGATCAAAGAGTTATTATCGGAAATCCGCGGGCGACTTCCCAATAGACAACATGTCCTGCATGCAGCTCAGATGAACTAGAAGGACCTCTACAAAGTAAAAGATGTCAAGGTGGCAGCTCTGGTAGACACTATCATCCTCGAAGTGCGATTGCCCATCGTATATAGTGAGGAGTTTGTGTTTTACAAAATACACTCGCTGCCAACTCGTTTGAGCCATACCTACATATACGTGGTACCCGACATTGATAATTTAGTTTTTAACAGTCGCCGGGACAGATTCTTCACGTTAACTGATGAAGAAGTCAAAAAATGCGAATCCTCGACCGACATAGTTCTCTGCGAATTCAGAGGACCCATTTGCAACTTAAAGTCTCACGAAAATGCATGTGAACTGAACACTTTTTTGCACAGAGCCATCGACAGGGAAAATTGTGACGTGGCAATGACTCCAAGGCCTGTCTAGATCACAATGCAAAACAGCATGTGGATTTTCATTTTGAACCAATCATATGTATATAAATTAAATTGTCAAATTAACACATTTCACTTACAGTTATCAAGAGAGGGTACTCTGACGATGGCTCCAAATTTGACAAATTTGTCACAACTAGCGTAAATAAAAATTAATGATTTCCAACTGCAAGTGGTCATATCAGTCAAGTATGCACTGTGTGCTGGTGTCTGATAAGAATCAGTGCATACTTTCGAAACAACTTTGTTAAATAAAATTTTCTATGTAAATAAAATTTTTTTCAATTTTAATCATCCCGCAAAACAATTCAAATCTGATTCGGCTCCGGAGGCTTATTCCGCAAAACGATCGAATTTTCCGTATCAATTATTCTCTGCTTTGATAAACTTTAGAGTCGATATACGTTGTCTATGCTGATCTATTGACAAGAAGGGAACCATGATCAAAATTAACCTTTACAAATAATACATTCTTTAAATTTCAATTATATCCCATTATTGTGTCGTGAATTCCCGTGAAAAGATGTTTTTGATGCTAAAAATGTAGGTAAATTGGGGAAGAGTTGCCATTCGTGCCCGCTGTAAAACTTCAAAAGTCTATGATTTGAAGGTTTTCACTTTCAGCGCCTGCCCTGGATAGGACTGCGAAAATGCTCATTAAAAGCAACCTAAACTTACAACTTAATAGCACCAATACGTCCTGAAAATTTAATAATGATTTGATAGCTCTGTCAAAAGTTTTCGCAATTTAAAAATTTTCAAATTCTCCCGATCTCTTTTAAGGCACCTAGCACACAAATATTATCCGATTCACATTTAAAACACGTTCAAAATTCATTTCGCTAATTTAATTTTTGCAAAAATTATTTGTGGACGGAATGAAAGGTATATTAAAAATATCACTATAATGGCCGCCGGCACCAAATGGTTAAGGATAATTGACTTTGGTGAGACCTTGACCAATCGGAGGGTGCGTTTTCGAAAAAGAATCACTGAATTTTTTGATGATATATATATATATATATATATATATATATATATATATATATATATATATATATATATATATATATATGAATGAATATACATGTATAAATATATGTATATATATGTATATATATATATATATATATATCTATATATATATATACATATA
The DNA here is from genome assembly GCA_963978885.1 of Nemotelus pantherinus. NCBI lineage: Eukaryota > Metazoa > Arthropoda > Insecta > Diptera > Stratiomyidae > Nemotelus > Nemotelus pantherinus. Next base: position 108,945,195 of record OZ022263.1, on the reverse strand, counting down.
TATATATATATATATATATATATATATATATATATATATATAGATATATATATATATATATATATATATATATATATATATATATATATGTATATATATGTATATATATATATATATGTATATATATATATATATATATATTGTTGTGTACACTTGATTGACACTGACGTTTCGACACTGGTCGAAATGTCAAATATCACATAGATGGCGACTAGAGCGCCCTAATTGCACGCGGTGGTAAATACCTGGAACTAGGTAATTATTTTTGATTCGCGCAGATTTTTTTGAAAAGCTTAACTGTAATACTATTGCTATAAAAGCTCAGGATTAGAATCAATAAAAATCAATCTGCATTGGTAAGCCAAATTATAAGCGGCGACCAAAACTTCCGAAAAGAATCGTTTTTCTTTATTCTAAAAACGTGTTACTCTCGGAAAGATTAATTCAGGTTTTGCAGAAGCGGCGACAGGCTCGCCAAAGCAAAGCCTTTGTTGGTTCGACTAGTGAGAAATACTCTGTCTGATTTTTGCATAAGCGGCGACAGGCTCGCCAAAGCAAAAAAAAACAGGAATCTCGAGCGAACCAAAGCGTTAGGCAAACAATCAAAGTTATCGCAACTTTACATGGCGACCGTGCCAACGGCGGACCAAGGGAATTTAGAGTCCAACCTTCCCAAAGAAGGAGGACCTCAACCACGGGAGGACCCGCGGATCATCCAAGCGCGGAAGGACGAACTAAAACGAACGGAAATACCATATCAGGACACCCGAAGAAAGACAAAAAAACGCGGAGGAAGGATTGTATATTTGAGGAGGCTCCGAGCGGCGCTTAGAAGGGTAGCAACAGACGAAGAAAATCCACCACCCTGGGAACGACAAGGCGAGTTGTTCCAACAGATAGAAGACATAACCAACGAATTAGAAAAAAACAAATATAAACAAACATAAATATAAAAACATGAACATATATACATAAAATCAGTTAGAACGCATGAATTAAATTAAATAAATGAAAATGAATTATTGTTATGAATTATAGTTAAAAAAAAAAAAATAAATGAAAACTAAACAGAAAACAATATATTTTTATTAGAATACAAAAAATTTTTTTTTTGGAACAAAATGGTCCATGGTATGAACATTATTTTTTAAATGGAAGAGCAGATAAATGCCATTTCGAAAATTATAATTAATTTAAAAAAAACTCCGGGAAGGGTATACAAAAGCGATACCATAATAGAAAAATTAAGTGATATCGAAGATTTGAAGAAAAGAGTACTAGATACAGAAGATAGTTCAGAATTGCGAAAAATATTCTTAGATAAATATACTGTAGCGAAAGAGTTATTAGAGGAAAAATTAGAACAAGCAGTAGAAAATAAAATGGGAACTTTCAATATAGAAATAGCTTTAAAATCAATACCAACTTTCAATGGAAACCCAAAAGAGGTGGATGCATTTTTAACCATAGTTGGGTTACTAAATGAAAGTCTTAATGAAGAAGGAAAAGTGAATCTATTGAATTTTGTTAAAAATGTAAAGTTAGGAGCAAGCGTGAAGGTACAACTAAGTACATTAGAAATAAACAATTATTCAGCGCTAGAAAAACACTTAAAAAATAGGTACAAAAGTAAGAAAACATTACAGCAAATACACACGCAGCTGGGTCAGCTACAGCAACGCGGAACTGTAGAAAAATATGGAGAAAAATTGTCAGAGCTCATTAGTGAATTGAGCGATATCCAAATAAATAGTCTAGGACAAAATACAACTGCACAAGAAAAGGCAGTGATAGTAAAGTCTAATGATTCTTACGCGCTTACAATTTTCAAAAATGGATTAAATGAAACTCTTAAACCTACTATTTTTGCTGCGCAACCTAAGACATTCATAGAAGCGATACAGATCGCAACTGAATTTGAAACGAGTAATAGAACACCGGAAAATGTAATGTATATTAATAGAAGACCGAATTATAACCAACAATATAACCATAATGGTAGAAACACATTTAATAGTAATAACACGTCTCATGGCTATAACAATAACAGGAATTACGGCACCAACCAGAATAGAAATTATAGAGACAATTATAATTCAAGATCAAGTGAAATGAACAATGCAAATAATTACAGAAATAACAGAAACACTTATAATAATAGAAATAACGAGTGGAATCAAAATAATACTAATAGAAATAATAATTATAGAAATAACAATAATACTAGAAACAATTACAGCTCAAGGGGAAATGAAGTAAATCGAAATCACAGAAACTATGATAACAGCAGAACCAATAACAGAAATTTCAATGAGAGGAGACAACGAATAAATATAGTCCAGGGAAACGCGATGAGCCCGGAGGCCAGCGACAACGAACAATAAAAGTTGACCCCGGGACCAAGACAGAAAAAATATTACTACTTAACAGACAGCTCGAAAATTATGTCTCAATTTACTGCAAAGATAATAGAAAATATTTAAAATTATTGGTTGACACTGGAGCAGATGTGTCACTATGTAAAGCAAGTGCGATTCCGGATGATCAAATCATAAATGAAGACAAAAGATGTAAATTTTCCGGAATAACCGAGGAACAAATACAGTCGATTGGAACGACTAATTTAAATTTGAGTATTGATGGAAATAACATCAATTTTCCATTTCAAATAGTGGAATCTGATTTTCCAATTCTTACGGACGGAATATTAGGAAGGGATTTTCTTACCCAAAAATTAGCAAGAATAAGCTATGAAACATATACAATAACAATGAATATAAATTATGAAGACCATACTATACCTATTGCTACAAGAAAACATAGAGTTGCAGTACCACCAAGGTGTGAATACGTATGTCCCATCGATATTAATATAGAGGAAGATAGTGTAACCACAAATAAAGAAATTAAACCAGGAGTTTATATAGCCAGTTCAATAATCCCAGTAAAAGGCGTAAAACACATTAAGATATTAAACACAAATGAAGAAGAGGTAATACTCGAAAATTTTAAAATTGAAACCGAACCGTTAAGAAACTTCAAAACTTATGAAACAAGTAAATCAGTAGCTCGAAACATCAGAGACGAACAAAGATTTAAAGACATATTAAAACATTTTAAAATAAATCATCTGAATGCGAAAGACCAAAAGTCTCTACTAGAAATTCTTAAAACATACCAGCATATATTCCACTTAGAAGGTGAAGCTTTATCCACAAACAACTTCTACACTCAAAAAATACAAGTTACAGATACCACACCGACATACATAAAGAACTACAGGTTACCTCATACACATATTAACGAAATAAATAAACAATTACAGGAATTGTTAGACAGCAAGGTCATCGAAAATTCAACCAGCCCCTATAACTCACCATTACTTCTAACACCGAAGAAAAGTGAACAAGGCGCAAATAAATGGAGACTAGTGGTTGATTTTAGAGCACTAAATAAGAAAATAGTCAACGATAAATTCCCTCTAACAAGGCTAGAAGATGTTCTAGATAGTCTGGGGAGAGCTAAATATTTCTCTACTTTAGACATGACAAGTTCATTCCATCAAATAGAGCTTACGAAAGAGTCACGACCATTGACAGCCTTCTCAACGAACAAAGGGCACTATCAATTTAAACGACTACCATTCGGTTTGACAATTTCTTCAAACAGCTTTCAACGCATGCTAACCATAGCTCTAAGTGGACTGGACTCAGCAGCTTTTCTATATGTAGATGATATAATTGTTTTCGGCTGCAGCTTAGCACACCATAATACAAATTTAGTACGAGTACTAGAAAGATTGAAAAAATACAATCTTAAGTTGAACCCTAAAAAATGCAATTTCCTGAGAAGCGAAGTGGTTTACTTGGGACATTTGATAACCAAGGATGGAGTTCGCACTGACCCCGGAAAACTAGATACAATAAAAAAGTACCCAGTACCAACAAATCCAGACGAAGTCAGAAGATTCGTCGCATTCGCCAATTATTACCGTCGATTCATCCCCGACTTTGCTAAAATAACGAAATGTCTAAACGATCTACTAAAAAAGAAAGTTGAATTTAAGTGGACACAGCAATGCAAAACAACATTCGAATTGCTTAAAAGCAAACTAATGAATGCACCAATTCTACAATACCCGGACTTTAGCAAACCATTCATAGTCACAACGGATGCATCGGACTATGCGTTAGGCGCAGTACTGTCACAAGGTGACATAGGACAGGACTTACCCATAACTTACGCGAGTA
>OZ022263.1:108858445-108933445 GCA_963978885.1 Nemotelus pantherinus | reverse complement strand
TTTCTTTATTGGGTATGGGGTAGGTATCGTCAATCGTTATATTATTAAGAGCTCTAAAGTCTATAACCAGCCGCCATTTATTTTCACCTTTTTTCGGAACGACCCAAAGGGGTGAATTGTACGGGCTTTTTGAAGGCCTTACAATTCCTTGTGGTTCCAATTCTGCAATTTGTTTGCTAATTTCAGCTTCTAATGACTGCGCAAGTAAATATGGTTTTACATATACTGGTTGTGGTGTAAGAGTTCCAATTTCATGTTTAATAGTGGGAATGGATGGTAAATTATCTCCTTCCATATAAAACACATTGCGATTTCTTTTCAAGAGATGAATCAGTGCTTGAAATTCGTATTTTTTCAAATTATCAGGAAATGAAAATTCGGGATTATTGGTGACTTCAATGTTTGGGATTTGTTCAAATGTGAATAAGCAATTAGATGGTTCGGTTTTTAATTCTTGTTGATTAATAAAATTTATATACTGGTTATTAATTTTAATTCGGTTGTTGAACAAATCGATTTCAGCATTCATTGGTGTAAGAACATTTGTTCCTAAAATAGCATTGAACATTTTGGATTTCAGTTTTACTAGATTCCAAACCATTGCCACTTTTTTTGCGTTAAATTCCTGAGGTAATGGCGTGATAATTTGGGATTTAATGTCTAACTTTCCAGATAAAGTACTGAATTTTGTATTTTTTGGTAGACGTTCAAATGTTGGTAATGCGTTTAAATCGAGTATCGACGATGTACTACCCGTATCGATTAAACAATGAATTTTATTTTTACCGAGAGTTAGTTCAATAACTGGTAATGTTCCACTTTTTGATTTTCCGAGGCTTCTAATTGAAAATTTGCGAATGATTCGTTCATATCAGAATTTCCGGATTCTTCAATGTTATGAAACTGTTGTTGAGGTTCCTTTTTTATTTTTGAAAAAAAGGGTTTGTTTTTATTTTGCACAAATGTGGGTTTTTGCTGCGGAGATTTTAACGAATGTGGTTCCGAACTATTAAAATTAGGAGTTTGTGGTTTGTACACGGGTACAACAGTAACTAAACCCTCATCTCTGAGTAAATTGAACGCATCCGAAATAGTTTTGCATTGATTATTAATTAAAACACTGCGAAGAGTTATGTCCACATTTGCTTTAAAAATTGACAAAATTTCTGCGGCGTTATTTTTAGGTGCAAATATAAAAGGTTTGGTTTCATCAAGATCGTATTTAGTATTAAGTTTGATTTCTATTTTCCGTAAATAATTAAACATATTTGAAATGTTTTTATTGTTGACGGCCCTTGCTTTACGAAACAAGTCTATATAAGATTCTCTAGGCGCGAAATGCACTTTTAACAAATCTTTGAGTTGGAACCAATTTGTGATATTAGATCGATCTTCGTCAGTGATACATTGTTCTGCCTTTCCACGCACTTTTGGAAGAATGTAACACTCAAAAAAACTACCGTCAGTTTGAAATCGGCTGTTTTCACCAAATAGTCTAAGGCGACTTTCAATATCGCGAATAAAAGACACTAAAGATCTATTATACCCGTCGTAGTTTTCGATATCCTTAAATCTATCGATAACTTCTGAATAAGTAAAATTATTATTTACCTGTGCTATTCCCGGTTGCATATTGTTGGTTTGGTTTCTTGGGGCTGCCATATTGTCAATATTTAAGATTGTGTTTTGTCTTAGGTTGGGCTGAGGGGTCAAAGTTGGGGGTGAATTAATGTTGCGCACATTTGATTTCTCAATGAGAGAATCTTCATTTAATTCACTTTGTTCACTTTTCGACATCTCGGAAATTTTCCAATACAGTATTGTCACTAGTTTTCACTTTAAATTATTCACGAATCAAAGTTTCACGTTGTAAATGTATTTATCACGTCGCGAATTTCTATCACTTCGTGAATTAACTTTTTCCCGAGCGAATTTGCTTCACGTCGCGAATTACTTTTTGAGCGAATTTACTTCGATCCTACCGGCTGCGCCAATTGTGTTTCCGAATGATACACTTTTGATTTCAAAAAATAAATCTTTATATTTTGAGAGTTGCTCTTGTTCATTCTCTGAAATTCCGAATACAACTAGATTATGTTTTTCAAACAAGCAAGCTTCAAACCATCTCATCAGTTTGAAGAATGCTGCACATGCAAAATAGATATTAAATCGTAATCGATTTAATATGTGGTCCAAAACACAATCGTTTACAAACACAAGAATTAATGGATCATATTTCAGATGCGAATAATAAACAATTCTTTGAATCGAACAATTTAGACTTACTGCTATGTAAGCATATTTGATTTGGCATATCATTGGCATAGCATATTTTCGAAAGTCAGTTTTCTAGCGGTGCTGATGCGCTAGACTTTTTTCGAAACACATCTGCACAAGTTGCAGACGTTGCTCAGGCATCAACCTATTCATGATAAAATGACAAACCAAGCTAACCATAAAACGCATAGCAGCTGTCACACCATACGTAGCAAAAATAAAGCGTTGCCAACTTAATGATCTATACCTGGAAGAAAAACACGCTGTACTTTTCATATTGATTTTTGCAGATTTATTGAACTAATTTCATTTTGACCTTAAAAAAAACTGACTGTAATTCAGCTAATAAGTTACAACAACATTTATTGGTCTGGAGGTGGTACGAAGTTCGCCGGCTCAGCTAGTATAGACCCAACGGGAAAAATAATGCTTACGGATATATTCGGTAAGCATTACGCGTAATGCGTGTAAGCATTACCGGACCATTACGCGTTGTTTCTATTTAACATTGCATGTCCTAGGCTGGGAAGATTTATACAAGGGGAAACTCATGCTTTTCGCTCTATAGCTTTATGTATAAGAGCTTTTTGGAAAGTACGACATCGTATTCTCGCATTTATACGCCTCAATATGAATGAAAGCTTTGGTCGGCGGCCGATCGTATCTCGGCATGTGTGGTTTTTGCATGCTGACGCTCATTGGAAATTCCAATAGCGCATGCTCTTTGCTACTAGGAGGAATTGTCTTCATACATTGTACTTACCCGTGGGTGATGATTTGAAATGCTTCGAAATTTTCATCTTTCCGCTTTATATAGCAGACTACTCATAACCGATGTATGCTCGCAAGTTCTTTTCCCCTTGTTTCTGCGAGTGAATTTCATTGGCCAGTCTTGGACTTATAGCATATGAGCTTTCTCCTTTGCATCATTTTCCATGCTCCAAGTCATGTTTACGAGTATATCTTATAATTGCTGGAAAATAGCTTTGGAAGTCGGAAATGTGCATTACCAGCATTGTTTGATTCATGCATTACGCCAGCATACATTACCGCGATTCCCGTTGGGGATATATACTCGTAAATACAAAAAGTAAAGTAATCCCACGACAACTCTTGTTGCGTCTAGGGGCTGCTGGTAGAGAGCTTAATCACAAATTTACAATCAATGGGAATATGAGTGTGGAGTGATTAATTAAAAGACGTATCTTATCCGTGATCAACTCAGGTGTCTGTTCAGAGCTGGGTGAACTCAAAGCACTAGGCTATTCAAGCTTACGATATACATATATATATATATATATATATTTATATTATTTATATATATATATATTTATATTATATATATATATATATATATATATATATATATATATATATATATATATATATATATTTATATATATATATATATATATATATATATATATATATATATATATATATTATTTATATATATATATTTATATATATATATATATATATATATATATATATATATATATATATATATATATATATATATATATATATATATATACGATGTTGTCTTTTTTTACTAAAACATGCTTCGTGTATTCAATATTCTTCGCGTTTGCGAAATAAAACAATTTCGTTTTATACAACTAATCACACTTTTATTTAAACAATAACTTTGAGAACTTCATCGTGTTCATACATTATTTATAGCACTTCTAACAATATATCACTTGCGTTACAACTTACTCGCTTTTTAACTAACACATTATTTATCACTGTTAAAATAATGCACCAAGAAATACCTAATTCGCTTTTTCTCGACAGTGTCGCTTCGCCTTTTGCTTTTAATTGAAGGTTAGGTTTGATTAGAGTAATACTGGCTGACACAATGTCACACATAGACCTATTTGTTCTATAGTGATACCAGATAAGTGGACCAGGGGAAACAATGTTCAGTCCAAGCGGCCATCGAAGGCCCCAAACTTTTTCGCGAACTGAAGGTTGTCCTTCAGCCTATGCTCCACCACTTGCGAGAGATCCACCAGCCAAGGTTAACTAAAGCAGTGCTGTCTGATTTTCCCCAGTGCTGGGCAGTGATGCTGACTTGTTCCTGAGACCCCCGGCTTTTGACACTTCTTGCAGGTGTTGCTGGTTAGGAGTCCCATTTTCATGCCATGTGCTGGTACAAGACAGTAGCCAGTAATGATGCCAACCAACTGTTTCCATTAAATCCACGTTAATTTGAGCAGGTATTTAGTCGCTGCAAGATTGTATGAACCCCACATAATTTTGGTTACCCAGCAGGTCTGAATTGCACGCCATCTGCACATCGCACCTTGCATCATTTTTGAGTCGATCGAGTACTTGATCGTTTGAATAGGAGTTGGGATGTATACCGTTCCTGACAGGGAAAGACTGGCCCCGTCCTTGGCTAACGTATCCACCATCTCGTTTCCATCAAAGACCTTGTGACCGGGAACCCAGAAAATTCTGACTCTTCCTTTGTAGCCCAGTCTATTCTGGACCTCTGTGCAGTCGACTACACACTTCGCTTTGTATGTGTAAGATATCAATGCTTTAACTACCGCTTTACTGTCTGTAAATATGCTGTTTTCCTCACTTGCAGTATCTTTGGCATATACTAGATCTCCAGCTTTACGTATCGCAAAAACCTCTGCCTGGAAAATACTACAGTTGTTAGGGAGCCTGAAAGCTGCCTCTATATCGTGGTCTGCAGAATATGCTGCAGCACACACTCCGGCAGCTGTTTGAAAGTTGTCAGTGTAGAAGCTCAGAGCTGCTGCGCCCATTTGCTGATTCCATTCCTGCCTATCTCTCATAGTCGCTTGATATCCTCGTTCGAAGCACAGAATGTGGACCAACTAGTCAATGTTTCCTCTGCTCAGTTCTGCTGTAACCGAAAGATCTTGACTCAAAGGGTCCCGATTCCCTAAACCTGACAGCAGCTAATGCGGCAGTGCCTCTAGCCAAGACATCAAGCGGAGGGAGATGAGGCAGGCCGTTCAAAGCAGATGAAGGAGTCAAGGTTAAGGCACCTGCAGTGCAGAGAGCCGCGAACCATGCCAGCAAAGGTTGTTTGTCGTTCTTCATGTCAGCAAAGATAGTTTTATTTGCTGCCGGCCTCAAGTCCAAGCATCCGTAAACAAGAATTGGCCTAGCTAAGACCATGTAGATCCAATGCATTAAAGCAGGACTTAGACCCTCTCTCCTCTAAATTCACCTTCCATGTGAGCCCGTTGTCCAGAATGAGACCCAAAAACTTAGTTTGTGGCTTGAGACTTAACCTGGTGCCGCCCAAACTGATTGGATCTAATTCAGCAGTTTTGTACTTCCTTGTGAAGAGCACAATTACATATATATAGTCTTATTGAAATTGATTCCAAGGTCCACTGTATTTGCCCACTTTTGAACCAGCTCCAGAGCATACTCGGTGAGCTGGCAAAGGGTATGCGGAAACCTGCCAGAGACTAAGATGGCAATATTATCAGCATAAGCCACAACCGTAAATCCCTTGCTTTCCAACCTTTCCAAAATTGAATTAGTAACCAGGTTCCACTAGAAAAGGGATAGAACCTCACCTGTGGACCTTCTTTATGGTTTGCATCCCCACCCATTCCACTAATATGAGCCTTTGCTTAAGCATGTTGCTTATGCAGTTACAAATAGCGGAATGGATGTTGGTTGCGTGGAGGCTCTCCATAAGAGCTGTTGTATGCACATTATTGATGGCGCCTTCAATATCTAGAAAGGCTCTCAAACCATATTCTATGTAATGGAGTGCCTATTCTATTTCAATGATTACCCTATAGAGGCCGTTTCAACAGATTTCCCTCTCACGGATGCGTTTTGGGCTGTCGATAGCGCTTGAGATTCAAGTCTTTGTTTGATATGGAATTCTAGTAATCTTTTAAAAACTTTAAGGAGGCAGGTTACAAGCCAGTACTAAGGCTTTTGCAAATTTTGCAAACTTTTGCAAATTCGTATAAGCATAGAAATGATGAGCATACCTGTCTTTTGAAGCATGGCGGGTAGGATTCCATCACGACCTGGAGACTTGAAGGGCTTGAAGGTGTCAATTGCCCAGACTTGACTCTGCTTGGTGATAGCAGAGTCAAGTCTGCCTTCGATGTCATACAGTTCGGACATCTGTTCACCAGTGAAAGAGGTGAAGCCATCCAGACAGCCCGGGAAGTAAGTATCTATGAGGATTTTCAGCGTTTCCCAACTGTTGCTTGTCCACTCCCCATCCGGCTTACATACCAGGCTAGACGTGACAAGGCACTAAACCAGCAGATTTCTGAGTCTCGCCGTTTCCGAGTTGGTTTGAATTCTACTGCTTTGCTCTTCCCAGAAGCTCTATCTGGCTTTCTTTATTTCCAAGTTTAGCAGCAAAATGACGTCCTTATATTCGTCCCAACATTCCTGGCAATCTACTGCTTTGGCTAACTTGAAGAGTTCACGTACTTGTTTTCTGCGACAACCTAGGTCCCTACTTCACCAGGGTGGCTCAGGTTTGCGATTCGGACAGACTTTAGAACAGAACCGAACGAAGGCTTTTACTAGTTTACTCATGAGTGTGCTCACTGCAGCTTCTAAGTCAGCTACAGAGCCAATCCTAGGATGAGGGTTTAAGCCGTTGTTCACCTCCCGTTTGAAGCTCTCCAAGTAGGTATTTCTGCAATTGCGAAACGGCCAAGAAGGGCGAGCTAAGTTGAATTTTAAGCTATAATTAATGTAACAGTGGTCAAAATAACGATGAGCCTTCAAGGACCCTCCAATTTTTTATTTTCTAGCACCTCCTATTTTTCAGGTGATTTGAAGAGTCTCTCCTTCACTTCGGTTGAAACCATACTCTCCGAGTCTGCGAGTAGTCTGACACTCGAGCGACTTTGTTTTGCGTGACTTCAATGGCGGCCAGCGGAGGTGCTAGTTTCCCCATTATTTGTTGCTCTAGGTCCCTCTTAGCAAGGATACGACGCATCTGGGTTCGTGAGCCAATGCCCTAAGCCCCCTCACCGTGAAAAGGTGGCAGACCATGGTGATCTATTGGTAGACCGTCGAGGGAGTTTTAACTGAAGAGTCTAGTTAAAAATGGGTTCGAACTGGCTTAAATCTTCTCTTTTTACACATTAGTTTTAGTGACTTCCATTGATTGTCAGTTGAGTTGCAAACAACTGCTAACCAAGCCTCTATGTAATCTATAAGTGCCATGGCAATGCGATAAACTTGACCAAACAACAGCTTGCGTCAACGGATATCAGCGAAATTTCAATAAAAATCCCATTATAAACAGTCGTGCCTTTATTTTCAATGAAAACTATAACTGAAAAAAAAAATTATGCTCCCTATAATTTTCTCGGTGAAATTAAATGGCCACTTTAATGCATGCATACACAAAATTGATTCTACGCATTAAGAGCGTTATGATGTGTTTAATACGTTCCGTAAACGAACGTGTAAACACGATATGAAGAAAACGGTCTGAAAGCCATCCTCTTACCGAAATTTTCTTATCTTAGCGGCAGATCTACAGCATATAAGATAGCAACGTCTCCATCAAATTATTGAAAGGTAATTTTTAGTGGCCTTTAATTCAAGAAAAAATTACCTAGAGTCTGAGCAACACCCTGTTATCGTTAATACGTCGTTGCAGTAGCATCATGTTTCTTTGTCGCCTAATTTCATAAAGATTGCAAAAATAAAAATTCATCGAAAATTTTGAACGGCGCACGATGATGATTCCAACCAAGATCATCATACGCCAGGCTCAGAGGATGCAACCGCAATGAAAAGACTCGGGACGACCGAGACCAATTACAGATCAACGTTACAGAGGCGGACAATTGCGTTTTCGGTATCAAATGAAGCTATAAATTATGTTCGAGTCAGGAAAATCATGTTAAACTTAAAAGGCAACATAAAAATCACGTGTTTTATGCAAATTTCTGAGCATCACCGTTTCTATCATCTCGACAGTTTGAGTTTTTTTGACGTAGTTTTTATAAAATGGTTTGAAGTAGACGGTTCAAGCGATGGATGAATCAAACCTTTTTCAACTAGATTTTTCATGTAAGCTCCCATAGAAGATTATTTAATCTAAATCAAAAATAATCTACATTCAAAAGGAATTTTTTCACTATGCTTGCTTATCAACTTAAAAAATAATTGAGTTTCAAAAATTTCACATTTTTAGATTTAAAACAAACAATACATGGTTACAAACTGCGTTATGAGTTATGCTAAGTGTACTTGGAACCAAAACAAAAATCACAACACAGCTCAAAGGTCATTAACACTTTCCAACGAGCCCAATTCGCTTTCATCGCTATCTATTACTAATGTTTTCACAACTTATTTGCGAAAATACAACTTTCTTCACCATCGATGTTGTGCATACCATATTTTCCACCAAACTAGCCCCTTCTTACCAACCGTCACTAGAACCGACGAACCCTTGCATTGACATCATTCCAGTTCACCTACAGTTTCCTTATTTCACATATATTTCCTAGCTACGCCAGGCCAATCTACCCATTTATTTCGATTCTTCGTCGTCAAGCTGCATTAGGCCAATGACAGACAGTTCGGTTTCACTGAAGCGTTTAACACTTCGGTTTGGCGCGTCGGCTGACACACACAGCGTTTTTCAGAAGCGTTTATCGAGTCGGTTCAGTTACAAATTACGTACGAGTATCATATAGATGCTTGCGAAAAAAATAGTCGTGTATACATACATATGTATATACATATATATGTAAGTATGTATATGCATATGAAATTTGGGTAAAGTGATTCTAATACTAATTTTCTTTGAAAATCTGTAATTGCCTACTTTTAGAAACAAAGTGCCCACAAAAGTTTCATTTTCCAATACTGTATCCTAACCATTCTTCAAAAATCAATTTTCTTATCAGATTTTCCTTCCCCTTTCCCATGCATTCATCAATGCATCCAGAAAATTTCAGCTCGATCGGACTACGCAGCAATGAACAAATCGAAAAACGCTCGAAAACCGAGTCGGTGGGTCATTTCTCTCGTCTACCGACTCGGTTCCAAAACCGAGAGGCGGTTCGCACCGCGGTGTGTGTCATCACAATGCTAAAGTAATGCACGACTATACTGACTCGGTTTTCCTCTCGGGAAACGCCTCGCAAGAACCGCTGTGTTTGTCATTGGCCTAATTTGTAACTGAACCGACTCGATAAACGCTTCTGAAAAACGCTGTGTTCTGAAAACGCTGTGTTCTGCGCTCTGAAAACACACAGCGCACACAGCTATATATATATATATATATATATATATATATATATATATATATATATATATATATATATATATATATATATATGTATATATATATATATATATATATATATATATATATATATATATATATATATACATGCTAATATCCACAACACAGGAGGTAGAACATTAGACAAGTTTAGAGGTTTCCCCAGTAGGTTTAGTCTGTATAACCCATAAGGCTATACATGATATTAATGTATACAAAAATAAATATTTTAACAATATATAAAATTTATAAAACACAACTAAAAGAATGTTTTCAATTTTTGATAAATTTACATACATACGCTAATAAAAATCATAGGAGTTGTAAGCCTAATGTAAAATTCACTCTGACCTTAAGTCAAAGAGAAAAGCTTAATTTAATTCGTAGTAGCTAAACTGTACCCTTCTTGCTTTCATTTTCGCAAATTGGTCTATGGTTTTATCATAATTTAGCTCTACCGAAAAATTCTCTTCTATGGCTGTTGTTGCTAAGTCCACTAATCTTTCTTGAGACATAGTTGACCTCATGTAATTCTTGATCAACTTTAACTTAGAAAAACTACGCTCACCAGGTGCGGCTGCAGTAGGCAGGGTTAAACATATTCTCAACGCTATAAGTGAATTTCGGCACATTGTTTCCAAATGTCTATCAAAAATAAAAAACAACATTTTCGTCGGTGAATGTTTGGGAAGTATAACTACAGAAAACATTTTTATCTCCACAAAAAGCTCAGATCCGCTTATATCAGATTGACTATTTAAAATCAATTTTTCCTCCAAACTGAGGAACATTGAACTTTGCTAATATTATATAAGCAACTCAGTATTTAATTGTGTACAATTATTTAGTCGAACCTTTCAGAAAATGATTGTTGTAACTAGTCCAGTATTTTAAAATAAAAATCAATTTTGAACTTTTCCTGAGGATCCAAAACCACTACATCTCTACCTTTGTAATGAAAGAGAGGTCTTTTTCACATTGATCGTAATGCAGATGAACTTTGAAATTCATAAGGAATATCCAAGTCACACGCAATTGGTTTTGCATTACCAAAAAACTTTACAAATTCATCTCTGAACGTAACTGCTTTAAAAACATCTTTGTAGAGCTTAATATTTCAACCGCTGTCTCCAAGCAAATTTCAGGACTCTGCAAACGTTTACGTGCAATATTTATTTTGTTTAAAATGTCTACCAGATCAAAATGCAACACAAAAATTGGAATTCTATAATTTTATTGCCTAAGCATTCAGCGGTGTGATTGCATTTAGTATCATCGCCTCGTAAACTTTGCCTAAATTAAAAGCCAAAGGTCTATGGTAAGTGCATTTATTCTAAATTCCCACCTCGTTTCACACAACGGTTTAAAGGCCAGCGACACTATATACTTTTTCAAAACCTGCTCTAAAGGTACGCTGCGGCAGGAAGCTAAAACTAAAAACTTAAACTGAATCTAATTCAGTTTTAGAATGAACCAGAGTATTCCCATGCGACTGCTGCAATAGAATGCTAAACTGAAAGCTCTTGCTAAAACTGAAACTTCTGTCAAACTGAGCTTTCAGAAACTAAAAGTGAGGAATGAACATGTTCATTATTTTCAGTTTTAGTTTTGGTCTTATGGAGTTTATATGTTAGCTTGTACTGTTTTTTTAGTATATTTTTCTCATTGTTGACAGAAATTAATATAACAAATGTTAAATAATAAAAAACAAACAAGAAAATATGTAATTGCTCATTTTATAAGCTATATGTCTATCATATAAGTTTTAGATTAAGCAACCAGCGGCAGCATTTGCGTGCTAAACTAAACCCAAAATGACGTCATTAAGCTTTGCTAATCTTAAAACCGAAATAAGTTTTAGTTTAAGTTTTAAGTTTCAGCTCCCAGCCGCAGCGTACCTTAAGAGCCAGTTTCGTTTCCTGACGTTTCCTGATGACATTCTAGTAGATAATCAATCTTTCATAAATATAAAATTCAACAACAAAACAACACAACTACAAAGGCAATAATTTACCAATAAATGTTGTTCAGAAAAATCAGCTAATGTAAGCACTACTCTTAACATTGTACTAATAACACTATACTCTTGGTATTGCAAAATACCGTTACTTAACATCAGGAAAATGAAAAGCAAATTTATTGCACAATTGTTGCCAGTACATACAGAAAACTTTTATAAATTTACTCCCGTTTTCATATATACTCCCCACATATATATTTTATTTTGATCTTAATCATTGAAAAAAATGCATCAATATTCAACCCCAAAATTCATTACTAAACCTACAAATCAATATGCATTTCTAAAATTTTCATTAACATTTAGCGAAACAACTCTTCATCACAAAATACTTGCCGAAATCGCCTGAGTGCCATACCATAGTAAATGGAGCAATATTGGGATCTTGCGCCATGCCCACGTATACGATCTTCATGAAAATTTCTCGCTATGTAGAAAACTTCATATAAAAAAAAACTTCTGTGGCGCAGACTTCGTCCAGTGCACCATTCGCTGCTGATCGATCGATCGATACATATTTTTGTAGGCATACTGCTCGTATGGAATAGACTAGGAGCAAAATGTTCTGGCGCTACTTTTAAATACTGCACCATAGCTTACGGGTATTAATGATTAAGTTAAATCCCAACGAGAAAAGTAATGTCCAAGAGTATTTTATATTAATTTTCAATTTAGGATGGAAATATTACAGCAATATTATTAGTTTTATTCTTTTTTATCGAGAGATGACATCGGCTGGTAAGGGAAATGATTTTTGTGGGAAAATAAATAGTGTTTTCTTGCATTGCCTGGAATGTGTAGACTGTTCTTATTCTTGCATGTGAAGGCAGGGTTTGCTGCAAGTAATTTACATACATATGTACATATATCATGAACTTTAAGCAAAATAGATTTCATACGACTGCATTGCAGATAATGACTGTATCATTTATGGTGATTTCATATATTGATTTGCTTCCTGGTGGGATTGTCGGGTAGAAGAAACTATTTTTTGAGAAGAGTTGACTTTTTAAATAGAAAGAGAAATTCGAACATATTTTCTTTAAAACTGAAAAAGTTAATAAGCATGACTTAAGCGACTGATAACCTAAGATAAAATTTTTGAAGGCGACAGGGTAAATCTTTACGTTTAATTAGTTGCGCCCCCTTTTCGCCAGCGCCCGGTGCGACTGCTCCATACGCGCCTACGGAAGCCCCGGCCCTGTGTTTAACTGGTTTTTTTGAATAGGCCAGTTGAAATTAATGCGGCTATTTCCTGATCAGCACCAACTATAGTAAATCGAGCAAATTCGTGGAGGTTTTGTGTGCGTACTGTGCATGTGAAGTGTTGTTTACATGTTGTGCAACCCGCCAGTATGAGGGAAAACCTTAATCGAAATGCAAGTTATGACCAAATATTATTATTACAACGCATCCACGCACAAAAAACTAACGTTTTATTTATATTTTAACTAAAATCTCCGTGTATATCGGCACTGCCTGGTGGATGTGTCAAAGTGACCAGCAACCATGACGTCAATGGAACAACGATTGCGAGCAAGACGGCCCGTACTTCTAGAAGGAATTTGTATGTTAGACCGCGTACAAAGAATTGATAATATATGTAGTTAGATTTTTAATTTGATTTTTGCTCGTTTAAGTAGAACAAAGTTGTAAATGAATTGTATTCGAAATGAAAATTCAAGAGGTCTACATATTTAAGAAATATAGATTTGTAGATTTTTTGGCATTGGCAAGCCTAGCCAAGAATATTTTATTTTTTCATACCCTTGCCTGATAAAATCAAAATTTGGGATATATGAACTTGAATTATAATTTTGCACCACCCCTAAAAATCATCAGATACAATGCTCTTGAACGGCAGGTGCTGTTTGTAATTCTCCTTTAGATACCTTATTTTCATTATTTATTATTAAAATATATTTTTTAAGTAGGACTGAAAAAAATTTAATGAGCATGTCTGTGATGCAATCAAAAGCTTTATTTTTTACACAATGTCTCTATAATATTTTTCAATTTTGTCTGTTCTTCAATGGGTTTTTTGTACATTTTTTACTTTATTAACTTTATACTTATCAATAAAAATTTACTGTTTATCTTAAGGATAAGCCTTCGATAGGATTGAACAACGGACACGACCCTCCAAACAAAATATGGACTCTAATGTCAGATCAACAAGACCATCTGAACAAGACCATCTGAACAAGACCATCTCAGATCAACAAGACCTTTTGAACAAGACCATCTCTTTCTCAATCATATCGATGAATTCTACTCAACTATCGAGAAATTAATCATAGTAGCCGATACAAATATTGATATTTTAACATGTTCTGCCATATCCAGGGAATATCTTGATATAATTGTGTCAAATAATGGTGTTGTATTTAACAAGATAAAGCCAACACGCATCACTATGACGTCCAAAACACTACTCGATCGTGTGATCATAAAGCATCCAAACATGAGTGAACGTATGTCTTACAATGATGATGACTGGCCTGGCTTAGACCATAAAGTTATCAATTTATCCATCAAAGATTTCGTCAAAACTAAAATACGACCTCAAAAAATTTCGATGAGCAGAACCAATCATAAACATTTCTTAAGGAACTTCATAGATAGTCTTCGAGAGATAACCGAAGCTAAGGCAAAAGCAGCAATAACGAAACAAGTTCGCGTACGAGTACAATCTTGGACCACTAAGAATGTAATTGATGCTTCAAATCGAAAGCGAATTGCTTACAAAAAACACAAAGCGGATCCAAACTCCACGTATAAAAAGCAGATCTATTTAGCTATGAAGAAGGAATCGAATCGAGCTATTATGGAGGCCAAAAAACATTTCTACAGGAATAAGTTTGAAACTTCAGCCGGGAATACCTCCAGATATTGGCAACTAGTAAATGAGCTCTTGTCTAAACAACAAAACAAATCATCAACGTGCATAGAAGAACTGTTGATAAATGAAACATCCATTACAGACCCCGAAGAAGTAGCACAGCAGTTAAACAACTTCTTTGCTACCATTAGAACACTAGTCACCGAGCAACTGCAACTTTCATCACGCTCGAGTTTTTATATTGAGCCAAATATGTTCACTTCAATTCACTTACGTCCCACTGATCCTGTTGAAATATCTGAAATAATCGACAACCTTAAATCAAAGGTTTCTCCTGGTCTGGATAGTATAACATCGGAGGATATTAAATTGCTGAAAAATCATATTTTGGAGCTTCTAACTACAATAATAAATAAACACCTAGCAGCTGGCACATTCCCCGATTGCCTTAAACTAGCGAAAATCCCTCCAATTTTCAAAGGTGGTGATCCAGCAGAGCCATCAAATTATCGGCCAATAGCTGTCACGAGTGTCCTAAGTAAAATATTCGAAAGAGCCATTCAAAAACAATTGCTGCAATTTATTAAGACTAACTTAATTTTGACACCAGTTCAGTATGGATTTCAAGAAAACAGTAGTACACTAGCAGCAACGTCAGATGCAGTACATTTTATCAACAGTAGATTGGATAGGGGCGACTATGTAGCGGCAATCTTCGGATCTGAAAAAAGCCTTTGACACCATTAACCTTGACATCCTACTTCAGAGGCTCGAATTATACGGAATCCACCACAACTTCAAGCTGTTGATAAAGAATTATCTCTTCAACAGGCGTATTATTACAACCAACAATAGGCATAAAAGTCAGGAATGCACTATAAACATCGGCGTTCCTCAAGGATCAATCCTTGGGCCATTACTATTTCTACTGTACATTAACAGTGTACAGGATATTTATCTGATGGGAAAAATAGTTTTATTTGCTGATGACACACTACTGCTGTATTCCGGTAAACATGAATCAATTCTTCAGCAAAATATAAATGATGACCTACGAAAATATTGGTATTGGCCCGAACAAAGTAAATTAATTATAAACATCCAAAAAACTAAATATTTAATATTCCAACAAAAAAACAAGCAGCAAATTAATCCGTCGGTGCAAATAAATGGAATACAATTGGAAAAGGTCAACTCAATTAGATACTTAGGACTAACTTTAGACTAGAAAATGTCTTGGCTACAACATATCAATAACATCAGACATAAAGTAGCGCCTATGATAGGAATCCTGAAAAAATATGATTTTTTATCTCTCAACATCAAACTTGACATATTCAATGCCTTTAGTTTGTCAAATATCTCTTATGGAGCAGTTTTGTGGAAGCAAACATCGAAACAAAATATTGATCTGATCGGAAGACTAATCACTAAGGCTATCAAGACTATATACAAAATGCCAACTTTGACTCCAAGTTTACATGTGTATCGTGAAACAGGACTACTAAGCATACAACGAATAATGTGTCTTGAACAAGGGAAGCTAATATTCAAGATACTTAACAAAAAACTCAAATGGCCATCCAGACAGCCACAAAATCGGCGAATAACCTTGCGATTAAAAAAGCTAGAACAGATCGTTTGAAGATGGATGCAGGATGCAGTGCAACAGTCTTTGGCTTATTATAATACCTTACCTGAGGATATCAGAAAATCAGCAAATTTGGTTAAATTTAAGGAAAATTTAAGATCATTCCTTACACAAAGATAACGAAGACGCCAACCAGAGGTTTTTCTCAACTTTTCTCTGGGCATAAGTCTTGACGACAAGAAATAGGCGATATCATCTGAAGATGATAGTGTATAATGAAGCGCTTTCCCTTATATCAATATTTTATTGTCTGGGAAGTACGAAAGTAATAGTATTGAGGAGATTTGATGCACACGGATCCTGCATTTTGATTGAGTGATGGAGAGAGTGGAAGGAAGGAGGAAAAAAAACAAGATCAATCACTAGTCCTATAGTATTGGGTAATTCCATAGAAAACCGACCAATTTTCAGAAAATTTTTGAACTCACATCCTTGGAATTTGGAACTATTTTGTTGTCCAGAAGGGCTGGTGAGCTTATTACCGAAAATGAAATATTTTTGGAAAATATGGTATATTTGCGGAAATATGGCCGGTTGAAGTTTTTGAGAAACGTCGGTTCGTGGTGCATTCAAATAATTGTATAAAGTATTTTACTTTACGTAGAGCCTTTAAATATGGCTTGTTGGAAAAGATAAGGTGTAGGTATCCTAGGAAAAATAGTGCGAGAAACATCCTGACCAAAAAGGATAAAAAGGATCACTACAGTGTCCTGTATCCTTGAATATTTCAAAATGCAAAACTTTGATTTTCTTAATTTTTTCGTATGTTGTAAAAAGTTAAATAAGCTACAAACGTGCTAAATTGCAAAGTGGAGCTCGTAAAAGTACAGGCGCAACAAATTTTTAAAGGAGTGGAATACTATAACCACCCAAGAAAATTTATAGAAAATGGTACCGAAACAAGGTAAAACTTACAAAATATGGTACGAAAGAATTTTATGTTTTAAAAATGGATTTGAAAACTAGTTTGCAATGTTATTTAAAGCCTGCATAAGATTGTAATTTAGTTTTTAACGTAGAAAGTTCTGTACAAGTCCATTGTTTATAGCTAACACCACTGACGCGACTTTCATCAAATTTTTTTTCACATGTAATTAGAATAACAGCTGACCCAGGGCAATCCTGGTAGCTACCAAAATACCAATCTGTTTGTGGCGGAAAGCATATCATCAGAGATAAAAGTCCTAATAATTAGCCAAGCTTATATCGGAACGCTTTGTTAGAAAATTTATTTTTGGTCCTTTAATCATTAACTTAACATTTTAGTAGGGGAGCCCAAGCGGGGATTTTGCGCGTTACTCGAGCGCGTCAGAAAATCATATGGGGAGAAGCCTTGCATCCTGTAATGTACCCTACCATATATGAGCTCTTAATATAGTGGGGTGCGTTGAGGGCAGCCCGTCAGATTAGTAAAAAAAAATTGATCCTCAGAAAAACTCGAGCGCGTCAGATAAAGACAAGGTAAGTTAAGTACATCTAGAAAATTATATATTTCAATAATCTGACAATTTGAGCGTGGCATAAGGAAATGGGCGAGTCACAAAGTTGTAAAAAAAAAATCCTCACCTCGAAATACTCGAGCGCGATTGAATTTTTTTTTAATTTGAAGGAAATGTGATCAGGATTACGAAAAACATATAATCTGACGGTTTTCATGGGGCGATGTAGCTAAAACCACCAATAAATGATGAACCGTATAGATACTGAGAACTGTGTATTCCCCACTCCGCGCCTCTCTTCCTTCTCACTCTTTCTCTACCATGATGATAGCACAGCTGATCACAATGACTTGTTCGTTTTTGTAGATGTACGACGCTTTGGTTTGTTTGTTGTGTTTTTAAAACGGGATGTGATTACAACCCAGCTTTTTACAGGCGAGGCAAAAAATGACTTTACAGATTTTAATGGAATCTGAAACTTTTCAAAAAGCATTTGCAAACTTCGGATCTGAAGCTTTTGATATTGAAGAATTATCTCTCATCATGGAATCTTTCATCTGCCATTTGTCCGAATTGAAAAATTGTTAATGCCAACAGCGCTAGGATGAAAATATTAAACATACAAAGTATTTGATATATCTCAGCCCTTCTCATTAAATGTGCGTAATTACGACGCTTTTAATTTGCTACCTTGCCGATCAGAGCTACAACAACATTTATTGCGAACAAAATACATCGCATGCTTGTGGAGAAATGTGCACAAGCGTATTGTTATATATATATATATATATATATATATATATATATATATATATATATATATATATATATATATATATATATATAAATATATATATATATATATATATATATATATATATATATATATATATATATATACATATATGTACATATGTTTTTATTTCATCCAGTAATAAAAAGAAGAAACGAAATTTTTTTTTTAAATTGTCAGATTAACAATATCCCTCCATATAATTGTCAGATTATCATTTAGGACAACTAAGACATCAAGTTGAACCCTCTGTATAAAAATCTGACGCGCTTGAGTATTTCAAGGTAACATGTTTTTTTTTACATTTTCAAAAATCAGTCATGACTTTGGGTCACGCCCAAATCGTCAGTCATTTAAATAGGACACTTTTTTGAGTTCACTTAACATTCCCTCTGAATATCTGACACGCTCGAATAACTTTTTTTGTTTTTGTTTTTTTTTTACCCCTTTTTACGGCCATCCCCCACTAGCTAATCGTCAGATTGATATCTATCGGTTATCAGAAAGACAAAGCGTGTATACACTATGAATGTCTGACGCGCTCGAGTATTTCCATGTGACTGTTTTTTTTTACGTTTTTGAAAATTTTTACACGCTCTCCCCCTCACTAAAATGGAAAACTTGACATAAGCTTTTTTTCATTTTAGAACCTAATCTTCACAAGCCAATAGGTCCCCGTGACGCTTTAGTAACTGCAAATTTAGCATCCCGGGCTCCCCTACTATTTTGATGTATAATACATACGCAGACAGAATGTGTCCCCGATGTTTCTGCTAAATTGAAGTATTTGGGCAGTCAGCTGTTGGCATTGCTGCAGTAGAATGATTTTATGAGACCAGCGACATCTATATATCTTCGCCTTTTCGGGGAATTACAATTTCGTCTCATTTTTTAAATCATATATGGCGTTGCGTCAGGAAATTCGGACACTACTTTGGTACGTGATCAATTCGTCGGCAAAAGTGATAAAAGTAAACACTTTGTTTCCTGTTCTTTAGCTTGTGAATATTCTTCTTTGATATTATTTAATACAGGTAATTCATTATTTGTTTTTGTTTCTTCTGTGGGTAGTTCCTGCTTTATTTTAAATACATTTTTGTACAGTAAAATTTTTTTACTTTCTTCTTAGAATGCCCATTTTACAAAATTTTTTGTGTATATGAACCCACGATTTTCTTTAACTTCAACTACCTTCGATCTATACCCTGAAAGCTACTTCTTGGAATAAATTGAAACAACAGGCATTGTAAATTGTTGTAAAAATATGCAAAATAGACAAACAGAGGAAGCAATTGAAAATATATGTACAGTATAATATGTGCGAGAAACGCTAGATGTAAGGAAAACACAAAATAATCCTAATTGTTCATGCCGCTAGTAAATGAAAAGTATGGTATCGCGAATCTCTTACGAGCTTTGAGCTTTTAAATCTAATTAGTTTGGCACAATAGGGTAAAAGCTCAATGATATTCGTAAAACAAGGTTCAATTGTTAAGCTTGAATTACATTGAAATGCAGTGCAGTGCAGTCCAGCGCGGTGCCGAAGCAGTGCACGCATTGCAAAGCACATTGAAAGCAGTGCAGTGTTCTGACAATGAAAGTCAAATTAATTTGTGGAGGTTTGATATTTAGATTTTCTGCATCTGTTTTTCGTCCATTTACAATTTAATGCCTGGAACGGAATTTCCGCCTCAATTTAAATCGTTTTTGCCCGGTCAACTACTCCCAAACGAATGTCAGCTGATGCAGTCTGCAGCGTTTTTAGAAATTAGCCTGAACGATGCAGTGTAGTCCGCTGCACTGCACTGCACTGCAGTTAATGTGAATTGCCACATGCAATTACATGAGTTCTAAATTTCAGTGCACTGCACAGCAATCCAATGTAATTCAGGCTTTAGCCCAGTGAAATCCGACATAAAAAAGGTGAAACTTCGGAAAAATTAGGGGAAAGGTGAATTTTGGTGTGAACCCTGGTACTGGGATGTTGAACAAAATATCAAAAGTCAAAAAAGATTTTATAACTTTTTCTTGTAACCATAACTGTTTTTGAGATATATTGATCTAAACATTTGCTACTAACAGCATTCTCTTTCTCAACGGCATGTTGATATTATCCGATTTCGATTACGACTTGGAATGTTTCTGAGTTTATTTTTCTATGTTTAAGAGGCACATAAAAAAAACATGTAAACCAACTTATCTACCACGCTCCAAGGTAGATTGAAAAGTGTACTCCGCAAAGTTCCCACCACCCCCCGCCCCCATTTGCCATAAAACTTGTAGGGACATCTGCTCGCTACTCTCTTCTCGGAAATAAACTGTATTGCTCCATCCTGTATGGGATATTCCAAAGACAAAGGGACATGAAGTTACGTGACCTGGCCTTAATCTGTTACGTGGTAACAATCTGGGCCACTTCACGCCCCACGCGACGCACAGAGGTAATAAAAAAAACTCTAGCGCACCTGAACCGCTAGAAAACTAATTTTCGAAGAAATTGTCTTTGAGTGACAAAAAAGTTTGGAAAGACGTAATAAATTTTTTTTTAGAATCATATCAACCATTCCTTATCCAAAGCAACAAAACTCAACACATATAATTCAGTGCTGGCGACACTTTCCGAACGAAGCAGCAATAAGTTTACCATAACAAGTTCATACTCAAATCGACGTATCCTTTGAATTTCGTTCTCTTCGCAGGATTTCATCGAAGGTTTCAGCGGTTAAACGTTGTTTGAGGCTGCCATCCGAAAAATGTTCAATACTCGAAAAATTTAAAAAAGAATTCCTTATTTTTATTGCAATTGCTTTGCATATGAGAACGTTCTTTGAAGCATTTGTTGGTGCAATATTTACGGAAATGGCTAATGCTGGTTAGCCTGTATCAACAGCAAAGCATAATACATACCAATTCTGCTTCACGTTAAGTTCAACCCAACCAGTCAATTTCGTTTCGATTGAATCACTGCGCTGGAAGTTATACGGGTGAAAAGAATTTTAGGGTTACTATCCTCAAAACTTATCAAATTTTTAAAGCTTTAATATTTGTTGTTAATTTTCATTGCAGGATCATTTCCATTTGGAAATCTAATGACATAATCGCTCAGTAAAGAAATTAATCAAAATTAAAAAATGGTCATAGCTGGCAGCCCTTTCATGATTTTGGTACGAAATTTCTATGACATTTGGTTCACATCAAAGTCCATTTACTGCGTGAACTTCGTTCTGATTTTCATACTGGACCGGAAGTTATAGGGAAAAAAGCTTTATTTTGCTGAGCAAATTTGCAAGATTTAGGAGACAAAAATCACCATAGCTGGCAACTCTATTCTAATTTTTCAGCCAAATTTTCACCAAATGTTACATAAAGTAACATCCAAGTATTGGATGAATCTTGTCAAAATCTGATGGCTGAATCGGAAGTTATAGGCCAGAAACCGGTTTTTTTTCTGGGTGATATTTCAAGATGGTACCACTGGCACAGGGTTGCCCGCATTTCAAAATTACTTCTATCAGACCTGGTCCTAGCTAATACCAACATGTCCAGTAAATTTCACTATGATCGGATAATCCGGTCGTCAGTTCTCGTGAACAGAACTTTCGAGTGCTGAAAATAGAGGTAATTTGGTGATGGGTTGCCGTTCTTGTGCAAATCGGAATTTTAAAAATTTTAATTTGACATGATGGACAAAGGTTAAAATTTATCAGTGATCTGATTTTTTTGTCAAAAATCAAAAATTTTTCAGGAAGGTCAATGATATGAAGGTTTTTTATTCAGGAGCCTGCCGTAGCTACAGGGTTACCCGCACTATCTTAAAAATCCACGTGTGCTAAATTTTAAACAACATTAATACGCTCTGCAAATTTCACGATGATCCATTGTTTTTCTTAGAAGTAATGACAAATCAAAATTTGAAAAAAAATCCTTGCCTACTTTTAGGCACCCTGCACCCACACACGGCTCACAATTTCCAATTTTTTATCATAAACAAGCTTAAAACATAATTAGTTTTCTTTCCCAATACTTTTCTTTAACAAAACTTAACACTGCTTGGAAATATAGGAGTACCTCAAAATTCACTAAAACGCTCGCCGCCGCCAAAAGGTTTAAAATATCTGAACTTGAGAAAGTTGTGGACCTACCTACTATATACATCTACGTTCTCCGAAAAACTTTCAGCTCAATCGAATCGGCCACTCCAGAGATTATCTCCCTTAATCATTTTGCTGATATATATATATATATATATATATATATATATATATATATATATATATATATATATATATATATATATATATATATATATATATATATATATAAAGAAATATGAATTTTCGGCGAAACGAGTTTAATACTATTGTTCTTCGAACATTAGTAAAAATACAGCCCTTCCCGGGGAGAGCTGAAAGCCCGCGAACGTTCCACCACTCTACTCAGCAGGGAATATGTATCCACCACTTATAGGGCGATAGAGCATCGTCACTAGGGATTCCAATCCCGAACCATTTTTACAATCCCGGGATTACGGGATTAAAAAGTTTCAAATCCCGGGACCCGGAGATCCCGGGATTCGAGGTTCAAAATATAACACAACAAAATAAGTCAAGTTTTTAATAAACAGATTATATTATGTGCCATCATTTCAAAACTACAGCAATAAGTAAGCTGAAAACTGTATAAAAAATATGTTACTGAATAATTACTATTTTATTTAATTGATGCAAATAAAAACAATAACTTTAATTATCCGAGACGTTCAGTATGAAAGCAAATATTTAAAATTACAACTATTACAAATTACAGCAACAAATCACGACAAAAAATCACAACAATAAATCACAACTCTTAACATATAAAATATTCAACACATAAAAATTCTGCCAAAGTTCATTGGTTTTTTTCGGAAGTAACATTGAAGCAATAGCAAAGTATCCAAAGTATCGTCTCCAAGCCTGCTTCTTAATTTATTCCCGATGTTGGACGCCGCGGAAACGGTCGATAAATATTGGTAAGCCTACTCCAAACTATGCGAGTGCCACCACCTTCGAAAAGTTTCATTTCTTTTGCAATAGTTTTAATTAGATTAGTTTCTTGCGGCATTTCATAATTGATTATTTTCATACTTTTGCAGCTCTTCTTGTAGCGTTAATTGACGACTACCTTGTTCTGATTCAATATGGGTATCTACTGGGTTCTCCTTATTTCTTTGGCTAGTAAGCAAAGGGTTCAGCATCTAGATCATTGAAGTATTTAATATTTGCGTTGCTTGGTTTCCAAAATAGAGATTCTATTTCACTTGGTAAATTTTTGCTGGCACAATGTAGATTCTGGAGATAGCTTAGCTAACCAGATAGCTCAGTACATGGACGCTCTTTTACTCGGTCCAATATTGCAATTTTCATAGCATTCACAAGAATGGACCGATTTTCTCCTAGCAGCCTAAATAAAAATCTTGATGAAGTATTAGCAGTGCATAAATTTACATCCTTGCGATTTAAGGCCTACACAGTCAATTTTACAAGGAGTAAAACTTTAATAAGTTTCTGAATCGAATCAAACTCAGTTCCTTTTAATCGCTCTAAATATTGCAGGCCTATTAATGTATACTATTTTTCAATATGGAAAACCGTTTAAACATTGTCAAGAGATTATTTCATCTTGTCTTACAATCCAGTAAGTGAGACAATTAAATGCCTTGCTCGGATTTGACATAGTTTTGAAGATCGTTATTATTTTTCGCTGGAGCTTTTTTAAAATATAAAACTAGCTTACGAACTTTCTTCATGCATGCGCTGATGTCCTTCGTCAGATCTAGCGTGTCTTGCAGGCGACCGGGTAGTAAGCTGATTCAGGAGCGTCCAAATCTTCGTGGTCTTCGTCCAGATTATCAGCTGCTTCATCAACTCTTTGATCTAGAATGGACCTCTTATTATAGAGAACATCGCAAACTGCCAAAAGCATGCTATGCGCGAAACAAATATGTTGCTCTGTATTAACTAGTCTGCCTACTTTTCGCATTTCATTTGACCCATCAGTTATGATGGTAACAATGTATTTTCCTAGAAAAACATCAAACTCAGCGAAACGCTCTTTTAATATATCTAGGTAGTTTGCAACTGTCATTGATATCCTTACTCGCACCAAGCTCCAGTAAGAATTCACTAAGTAGATGTTAATATTTGCGTAGCGCCTATTTGTTGTCGAGGTCTACTCATCAAACGTCAAACTGAACCGTTCACCTGAGATACTAGCCTGTCTTATCTCATTTTTTATTATTTTTTTTTATCCTGCTTGCATAGCCCACAGCCTTTTTTGATTGTTATTGAGGATTTTGGTAAATCTGTGTATGCATTCGCTAGTATTAATTTCCTCAAATCATTCGAAGTAACGAATGCACTAAATGCGAAACAGTCCATACTTATTTATTTACAAACCCCTTTGTATTCTCTTGTTAACTGTTACATTGGTTTGTTTTGCTCTATTCTTTACGCATTTTGATGTGAACTTGCATGCTAATTGCTTTCTCATAAATATGGATTCTATTTGCTCTTTTCGAGTCTTGCCGTAATTTGATTGCCGATTATGCTTGACTCCCGGCCCCGGAATCCAGGCCAATTTCTGATCCCGAATATTCCGGGATTAGAACTCATCAATCCCGGGATTTTCGGGACCAGAAATTAGCCGGGATCCCGGGATCCCGGGATTGGATTCGCTAATCGTCACACCCGGTTTGTGTAATATACTTACCAGGTGCTGACGAGGTAGCATAGTCAATTAGGCAGCTAAGCTAGTACGTAAGTGGCAAGACAACAAAAGCCACCTACGCCCTCATGACAATCGGCTCACTTGTATGCGCCCGCTGCTCCGGAGTACTGCGCGGTCTCACACCGCCTCATTGCGTTAAATCAATATCGACCGCGAAATTTACGCCAGAGGAAATCGACTTGTTAAAAACACACGGTGCGACTAGTAACTTAACGGCAACCGAACTGAGATCGTTAAACGGGTTGATATTTGCTGCGTCTCTATGGTTATAATCCTCCAGCCAAAATTTAATGTTATTAACTTTCTCTTTCCAGTTAACGATTGATAATTGTTTTTTTACCAGTAAATTTTGAATAGACGTTTGATCACACGTACACAACTTTTTAATTTTTATAAAATTCATCATTGACTAAATTTATATTTTCCACAGAAAATTGGAAAATATTTCGCAAAATTTCGACATTATCAGGTAATCGATATTTCAAGTCTTCTGCTAATTTTTCTATAAAAGTCTGACTTATGTTTTCCTCATTTGATTTTGACATCGTATTATTACTTTGAAGTTCAATAACTTTTTGCTCAAAGCTATATCCCAAATAGGCATTATTATAAACGTAATCATTTAATTCCACATTTTCTGACAAAACGTTACTTGTACCATCTGGATACACAATTGTTTCAACCAAACCTTCAATAAATAAACAAATATGGCTAAGGAGCTTATTGGGCTCAGCAAAATTGTTTCCAAATTTTTTATTCCTGATAGAAGCATCCTTAAAAACGGGCTAAAGAAATAGGAGATATAAAAAGGTTCTCATATTTAGACTATACTGAAGACGGTTTTTTAGTTTTGATCATTGACTAAAGGCCCCCATTCACGAGCAGTTCATCAGTCCAAATGGCCTGAGGCCAGGCCGAAATCTCACCGTATGTGGGAGAACTTCGAAGGACTCATGGACTCAAGGAGTCAAGTTGGATTTGCAATCAACTTAAAATCAATGGACTCAGACCATCGGGCCATTTTTTGGGCCGACCATGTGTGGGGAAATAGTAAGCCGAGTTTGGGCAATCCAATAAATGGACTAGTCGTATGTGTTGAAACCTCAGTCCAAACAACGTGGCCGTCTTGCTTCATACGCTGACCTGTGACAATTTCATTGACTGTTTCTATGATTATTACATAGTGGTGGCCATGATTTTGTTTTTACATGATTTGACCCAAAGCCTGCAACCGCTTGCAAAATACCGCAAAATAGCGGTCAATCTTTTGTGAGGAGTGATATTGTGCTTCATATTTGTATCCTTCCGTTTGATAAATGGGGTGACCAACTGTGGCAACGTGTTATAAAGTATGTCGTTTCATCCATTCTTAAATAATTTTGCCAATCAGAAGACTCAAGTGTTAGTTCTTTTAGCAAATTTACGTGGCTCAATTTGTTTTCGTTTGGCAAGCCATCCTTTTTACCACAAACAGCTTCTCCATATGCTTCAGATCCATTAAGAGATTAAAAATATTTTTTTCTTCAAGTTTATCTTTATTTTTTATAAATTAATGGCAGAGAATGGAAAGGACTGACCAGATCGAGGCTTTATCGTGAGTGGTGAGCTAAATTAGACTTAAGCCAAACGGACTCAAGCCAAATGAGCCTTGATACTGATGCCTTTTTAGGCAAATACCTTGTTTAGAAGTCCGTATCAGCTTCAAAGGAATTTGATCATAATTTATAGGTTCAAATATCCCTTTGGAGCATTCCACGTGAACCAGACAATGAAAAAAAGTCGAGGTTCCGGATTTCGTTCATATTGCGCATAATGGTACTTCTAGAAGATAAGAACGTTGATACGCAATTTTTGGTTTCTATGAGGTTTAAATGCCGAGCTATGGGCTTCTGAAAAATGGATGAAATTGATGAGAGGTTTTTTTGGAAGCGGATTCTAGGATTCAAAATAAAATTTAAAAACATTAAAAATACTGATTGGTGTAGAAAATTAACTGTTCTTTTTTATTTTGAAATTAGATTTGAAACCCGGAAGTAAAAATTTGTGTGAAACCGGATGTAACAATTTCAACTCGTTTTTTGAATAATTAAGACCAGGTGATTTTTTTATTTTTATAACAAAACAAAGCTTAAAGTATTCTTATTTTATCAGAAAAGTTTTAGAATGGGATGGCCAGTAGTTTAAGAGGTGGGTGAATTTCAATACACATAAGTCGTATGGAGCGTGGTACCGGGAGCTTGATTAGGACAAAAGATATTCTTTATTTTCCAATTCTAACGTTTGATATTGTTAAATGCTCACCTTGCTTGATCCAATATGCTTTTTCCCTTCCAGATGAGCCATTAAATTGCTTAGTTTTGCATTAAGAACCACTTTGCAAAAGTGGCAATAGGTTTTGCGATCGATTTCCGGCAACCACTCTTATAAATTTTTGTCACTTTTGACATGTTTGTTATTGAGCCCAAACCGAACGGATATAAAAACAATGTTTTAAAAACGAACTTAGCGCACAGTTACAAGATCAAACTTTATATTATTTTTCTTACAAAGTTTGATTTTTATACAATATTAATCAAAAACACGACGAAAATATCTAACTATCATAAAACGAGTAGTTTCACTTCTGAACAGCCTTAAAATTCCTTTCACTCATTAAACTTCCAGCGCAGTCACCCAATCGCAACGCAATTCACAGGGTGAGTTTAACTTAAAGTTAAGCAGATTTGTTACATTTTTGCCTGTGGCTCTAGCGCAGGATTGCCAGCATCAGACATTTTCGTAAATTTAGCACCAACAGATGCTTCCATTGTGTATTCATAAGCAAAGCATTTACAATAAAATAAGAAACCAATGTTTAAATTTTCCTAAATCGCTGAAACTTTCGATGATATCCTCGAATGAAAATTAAATTTTAAGGATAGGTTGATTTCAGCACGAGTTTGTAATGGTAGATTAGATTTATTGCTGCTGCGTTGGAAAAATGTTGCCAGCACTGAACATTTTCAAAATTTGTGCTGTAGGAGATTTTTGTTACTTTGGGTAAGAAATTGTTAATATGATACTAAAAAGAAGTTTATTACGCCTTTTAACATTTTTAAGTCACTTAAAGGAAATTTCTTCAAAAATCAGTTTACGAGCGGTTCTGATGCGCTATACTTTTTACTAATGTTCGAAGTGATATTTGTAATATACCTATTATTCTGTCCACAAATAATTTTTGCAAAAATTAAGGTATCCGAATGAATTTCGAACGTGTTTTAAATGTGAATTGGATAATGTTTTAGAATTTTTTAGCCCCATGTGCGCGCTAGGTGCCTAAAAAGAGAACGAAAAAAAATGAAAATTTTTAAATTGCGATAACTTTTCACAGAGCTATTCAATCATTATGAAACTTTCAGAACATATTGGTATTACTTAATTGCAACACTGTAGCTAGGGCCGGCGCTCAAAGTGAAAACCTTCAAATCATCCACTGTTCAATATGACTACCATTCAAAAACTCACTTTTATAATCGATTCAAGATACTTTATTTAGGTTTCAATTTAATATTCAATTTATCTTTAATATTCAAGTATTCAATTTAATCAAATTCAACTAATTCAAGTTCAAAAGAAAAATTCTATGGTAATAACTGCTCAACACTATTCGACCGATTCAAAATTCAATTCAAAATCAACTGTACCATGACAATGGGCTCGAAAAATTTCTAAGTGAAAATTCCGGTAAATTTAACATTGTTAGCATTTCCAATAACGCTACATCTATATTGTTGAAAAGTTGTTTTCCAGTATTCTACAATTTAAAACACATCCTTAACATTATAAGTCAGCTGATTTTGTGCCTGGTTGCGCGACGTCAAAACTGACAGTCGATCCGTCGACTGTCATCCAGGTAAGTTAATTGAATATTTGTTTATGCCTTTTATTAATTTCTTTCATTTCAGATTCAGATCAAACATCCACTCTCCTGAAAAAATGTCGCTTCTTGGAAAAAAAGCCACTCATATATAAATCTTATGCTTTGTCTACATAGTCAAAGTAAAAAATTTGAAATTTTACTACGGGCGCGCCTGGTAACCCTTTCTCAATTTACCTATATTTTTAGCATCAAAAACTTCTGTTCACGGAAACTCACGATCCGATAATCAGAATTAGTTGAAATTTACAGAATGTATTCGTTTTAAATAGAACCACGTCTGATAGAAATGGTTTTGAAATGCGGTTAATATTGTGCCAGTGGTGCCATTTTGAAAAATTACTAAGAAAAATAACTGTTTTTGGCCCTATAAATTCTTATTTAGTCATTCGATGTTGACGAGTAAAGTACTTACGAGCTGGAAATTACTTTAAACCACGTTTGGTAGAAATTTGGCTGAAAAACTCGGTTGGAATTGCCAGCTATGGTAATTTTCGTGTCTTAAATTTTGAAAATTCCCGAGGAAAATAAAGCTCTTTGCCCCACAGCTTCCAGTACAGTCATTGAATCATAACAAAATTCAAATGGCAAATTAAACTTATTGTAGGAAATATATATAATATAATTTCAAAACAACGATAGGGTTGCCAGCTATGGTTGGTTTTGTATCTTTTTGTATACCTTTAGTAAACGATTTTATCATGAAATTTTTAAATCGTAGTGATCTTTTAGTGAAAATAAACACCAAATATTAAAATCTAGAAAATTTTTGAAAACTTTTGCGAATAGTAACCCTAAATTTCTTTGCATCCCTATAACTTCCAATGCAGACATGGGATCAATACGAAATTCGCAGAGCAGGTTGACTTCAACGTAAGGCAGATGCTTTGCTTCGGTGCTAGCAAAGGGCTGCCAGAACTAAGCCTTTTTGCTATTTTCGTTCCAATTAATTCTTGCATTGAGTATTTTCATCACAAACATTTGCAATGAAAATAAATAAACAATGTTTAAATTTTCTAAGATCTGCACATTTTTCGGATGACAGCCCCAAACACCTTTCTATCGCTGTAACTTTCGATGAAGTTACCGAAATTGAAATAAGCTTAGATTATATTAGGCGTGTTTTTTTGCTCCTCTCTCCAGTAGAGAATAGGATATACGCATTGGAAACAACAACACTCCTGCACCAGTGAATTCACTAGTACAGAAATTGTATTCGTCATAGGTAGTTCACGTGCTGAAGTATAGAATGTGCTGATAGAAAAAAGAAAGCTCATACGAAGTTGTCTTTTTTTCTGTGAGATGGCTTTGGTTTTTTTATGGTTAAGTTGAATGTGTTAGTAGTTAGTAAATTAAAAAAAGCTCGCATAATGTGTAGAAAGTTAAAAGAGATAATTTTCTGTTAGTCCTTTTGCTATTTTCTATCGATTGTGGTGTTGATACATGGGAGAAGGAATGCCAGAGGAGGTTTTGAGGGATTTTATATAAGAACAAAATGGCTTAGGATTGTCAGAAGTAATGGAAGTTTCGACATGCTCCAGGTAGGCACGCATTGCGTCATTGGCTGCTTTTTTAGCAGCAGCCCGTAACCTTTGAAAATGCAAAAGGTCATTAAGAGAGCCAGACCTTTTGTATTTACTACGCGCCGCATCTTTGGCTCTAAGAGCAACCGCAACATCGACTGTGAACCATGGAGGATCGGAACTTCTTTTACAGCGCAAGGAAGGAGTATAGCAGGAAATTAAGTTGGACAGGAGGGAATAAAATTTTCCAAGAGCATCATCCACACTTAGCCCTCTGAAGAAATTATACCAGTTAGTAGCATTGATTTCGTTGGACAAAGTGGAATAGTTTGCTTTTTCAAAGTTAAAACGAAGAGTGGAAATAGATTTGACTTTAGACGAACGGTTAAGTGTTAATTCCATAAAAAGAGGAGGATGATGAGGATCAGGTTGCACAGACGGAGACAGAGAAGGACTCAAGCAAAAGGAAGAATGGTGAATATTAGTTAGAACGAAATCCACAATCCTGTTGTTAGTATTCGGTACGTTTTTAAATTGGGAAATGGAGCAAAGGGACATAAAGGAAGAAATAGCGAGAGAAATATTGCTTGAAGACAAAATATTTGAGAAAGTGTCATCCCAAACAAGCGATATTTTTAATATTCTACCATTTACAAATTTTGAAATACATACCGTAAAAAATATTAAAATTGCTATCACTACCGTACACACAATACTATCACTTTTCAAGGCACTAATTGAATCGGCAATAACGAAACGAAAAGCTGCAGACGCAGCCGCAGCAAAGTTTCAACCAAATCAATATTTCTGTGCTGCACTTGCAACTCATTGAAAAGCTCTTCATACATCGCTACTTTTTAGGCTGCAAGTTGTTTTCAAGGTTTCTACATTGATCACACATCGCTACTTTCTGTTAACGCAGTTTTTTGTGCTGCGCAGCGCAAAAAGTAGCGATGTCTGACCGTAGCTTAAGATTATCTTCTTGAATTGATGGAGCCTCCAATTCTTCAGCGAGTTGACAGATCGCTCCGAAATTCCTTTAAGACCGGTGATTAGATTGCCGTTTTTGTCCTTACGTACAATGTGTGTATGGTGCTATGTGTCGAACTTTTTGGTAGAAGTTACGCGCTTGGTGCGGACCTCACTCTGTACTTTTTTCTCTATCACAGATGAGATCTTTCTCTCAGGGTACTTTCTTCCATCGGTGAAATTTCTTCGCTGTTCCTCTGAGCTCTTGATATTCCTCGTCACGTGCAAGCGTTCACTGATATCACCTCATTTCTCGGGATGCAACATTCTTCAGAAGCTAGTTTGTATTCATTATCAAACCAGCCACTTCGATATCTGCGACTACTGCCTAAGGTACTAATGACAGTATTTTTAAGATGCACCTAATTATCATTTAAACGTGCCATTCTGTACCCCCGGACTTACTCTCCCCTTCCATGAAGCTCTTCGAAGGCGAATCTAAGCGCAAGGCAAAAGGAGTTACTGGTGCATTCAATGTATAAAGCAGCTGTATTGCTTACCATAAGCCGTGACACGTTTGGCACGGATCGCGGGTGGATTTGTGATTTCAATTATTTTGGAAAATCTCGTTTAGTTTATTTTCCTTTTTAATTTTGTTGAAAATATTAAGGTGCTAATTGATTGAGTAAGCAACTGACCGCAATGACAGACGGTGGGACGGACACCACCGAGCTAGAGAAGGAGCCCGATTAATTCGCGAAGAAAACAAAGCAGAGACTGGGGAAGTTCTGCAAAAAATTTAATTCTGACGTCCGAGAAGATTTTCTTTTGGAGCTTCTCGAACAATGCAAGCTGTCTCTGTGTGCCGGTTAACTTACTGGCGACGAAGAGACAGAGGATCTAGTGGCAGACCTCGAAACGGACGAGGGAGAAACCACGATCGAGGAAAGTGAGAATGAAGAGAAAATGGATACAAGCAATGTCCATAATAATAGTGACCTAGGAGCACAGGTTGCCGAAGAATTAGTTGACTGCCTTTTAAGGCACCAACTTCTATTCCTGGTGGAAGGAAAAGGGTAAGTCTCACTTCCCCACCCCTATCACTTTTTGGCCCAAAGCCAAAAAAGGCACCGATGACACATCAGTCAGCTTTCCCGAACTGTCTGAGGTGGTCAAAAGGGCTAGTTCTGCTGCCCCTAAACCTACTCTTCCAACTCCACGTCGAATGGCCCCGAATCCTGTAGGAAGAAAGGTTTCGATTCCTAAAGGTCAAGCCACCAAGGAGAAAAGTGGGAGAATCCCCCCCATAGTATGCCAGCGATTAGAGCTTAAAGGCTTCAGGGAAACTCTTGAAGCAATATGCGCAAGCAACGGAGAAAAAATTCCTGAATTTGGGGCAAGGGTTACAAGCCTCAATAAAACGACTCTCTTTCCTGGGAGCCTAGAGTCGCACCAGCGGCTGTTTGACATTTTAAAAACCAAATCTGTACCTTGTTTTACGTACACGCCACAAAGCGTTAAGAGGACAACTATCCTCCTGAAGGGAGTACACACTTCCAACGACGAAGAAGATGTCTCCGTTGAGCTCAGACGGCTCCTAGGAGCACAAGTTTCTAACGTGAAACGGTTTTCTACTGTCCACTCATGGAAAGAGGCTAAAAAATTAGGGATATTTTTAGTCCAGCGTGCACCTGGAGTAGACACGAAGGTAGTCCTAAACATCAAATTTCTGCTGCACCAGCGGGTTCAATGGGACCGCTTAGAAAAAAAGAATATCAT
Organism: Nemotelus pantherinus; assembly: GCA_963978885.1. Lineage (NCBI taxonomy): Eukaryota > Metazoa > Arthropoda > Insecta > Diptera > Stratiomyidae > Nemotelus > Nemotelus pantherinus. Next base: position 108,900,177 of record OZ022263.1, on the reverse strand, counting down.
GCATTTCTTCAACTGCCAACGTTTCGGGCACACTACGTCCAACTGCGGACTTGACACACGCTTTGTCAGGTGGGACAAAGTACACGCAACTAAGGAGTGCGATGTACCAAAGGGATCAAATACAGTTTACTGCGTAAATTGTAAAACAACTGGCCACCCAACAAGCTACAGAGGCTGCCCTGAGGCCAAGAAAATCGAAGAGCGTCGCAATGCTACTAAAGCAGCGAAAGCAATTAAGCAAGCACGCAAAAGCGACTTTGTGGCTGCAGCCATTCAAAATACTGTCCGACCTGGTGTTTCCTATGCCAGTCACTTTGCGGCAGAAAATAATAATAATAATAAAACTAAAAATATATCCTCAAGAAACTAGTACGGCTAAAAACAAGTCACAGCCAACCATAGACTCAGTAGTCTTTGGTGAATGCCAAAATCTTTTTGGATGTAATCTCTTCGCGTTGGTAAACCAGATTAAGGATTTCATCCAAACATTTGGTAAACTGTCTTCTCAATCAGAGAAACGAGATGCCTTTATTTCACTCGCCCTTCGTTTAGCCGGTAATGCGTCCTCTTAAATTCGCAGCTTTAAATATTGTTACCTTAGCTACTACTATAAAAGGAACTTCGTTCAGGAATTCCTGAACCATGAGAATCCTGATATTATTTTCCATTCTGAAACAAAACTAAAAACCCGCCACCTTGTAGCCATGGATGGCTACAAAATCATACGAGAGGATATGTCTGAGGATCCAAATTCCTCTTAACTGGGTACCGCAATATTAGTAAAAGAACGGTTCAAAACCCAACGGCATCTAATCCCAGGACTCACAGCCATGGAAGTGATCTGCGTGAGTCTTCAACTAGGGAATGACCACATAGTGTTCGTAGGCATTTATGTCCATCATCATAACAGTGGTTCGATGCTAATTCAAGATCTCGACTGCATTCTGGCAACTGCATCATCACTAGGGCTGGTCATCCTCGGAAGTCACTTTAATGCCAAGCCACAATCATGGGGCAATAGCACCAACAACCCATACGGCGAGGCAATAAGGAAATGGCTTACACAGATCCCAAGCCTTATCAAGCCCATCTTTCCACAGGAACCCACCTTTCGTCGATCTTCATCAATAATTGACTTCTTCCTTGTGTCCCCAAGTCTGGTCAGCTCTCTCCCACAATTTGGCACTTACGAATGCCAAGTCCACGATGCTGAATCTGATCAACAGTTGATCCAGTTATGCATCAAAAGGAAACGTAGCATAAACTTTCTAACCATTGACCCCGAGTATTTCATCCCCTATAATAAAATCAACTGGGACCGATTCGCAACAAACGTTGCAACTCAAATTCAAAACTTTGGTCTTGACTGCTCCCGAAATCTTTGCTCACAAGAAATCGACGAGGCTCTTGAAAAGCTCAACCATATCACCTCCTCGGTCATTGATAGTTTAGCTATCCCTAAAAAATCAACAAACTTTGCCTTCCGTGATTTACCGCAAGATATCATTCAGCTCCATAATCGGTGGAAATCATTAAGAAGACGTTTTACCAGAATCTACCACAGACATATAAATACGGAAAATAACCAATACAAGTATACCTCTGCCCTCATTTAATACCCAAACATTTTAATCATGGTCAAAACCAAATCCTATCTTAACGAAAAATTCAAAGAGAGTCTCCAAAAAATAGTACCTGGTAAAAACATGTTCCAGGAAGTTAATAAAATCACAGGTCGGAAGAGACTTAAATGTAACTTCACTTCTAATGCCAGCCCACTCCCTGATGATAGAGCCACTGCTGACGCTATTGCTGCTGCCTGTTCTCTCATCTGCCGTGATGAAAAACATAGCTCTGATCGTAACTTTGCTTCAGTCGTCAAGACTTCTATCTCTAACTTTCGGCAAGAAAATCAATCGTTTAGCCTTTCTAGGTTCAGTCCAACAAATCCTTCCACAAATTCCCAAGGCCATAGTTCCTTCGTGGATAAAGAAACCCTTGTTACCCTGGTGTCGACCCTCTCCTCTAAAAAATCTTCCGGAGAAGATAAAATTTCCAATTTCATCTTAAAAAGGCTCCCTACCTGCTTCTTTGATCACCTCTCCGTCCTATTCAACTCTTGTGTTAATATTGGATATTTTACCACTGCCTGGAAGCGTGCAAAAATATTTCCAATCCCAAAAGCGTCAGGATCCTGCCATGTCCTTAACACTCGTCCAATTTCTCTCCTCTCAAACTTGGGAAAACTACTCGAGAGGATCATTAAAATTCATCTAAACCACTCCATAGAGGAGAATAACATCATACCCAGTAGACGATTCGGCTTCAAAGCCAAACACTCCACAGTGGATGCACTAATGGTCCTAAAAAGTGCCGTTGAGGAAAGTATCCAAAACAAAAGGGTTTGAGGTGCCTGTCTCATTGATCTGCAGAAGGCCTTCGACTTCGTTTGGATTGAAGGACTCCTGTACAAAATGATCAATTTTGGTTTCCCAACATGGTTAATTAAAATTGTTGACAACTTTCTTTGTGGCAGAAAGGCCAATTGACTCATGTGTACCTCAAGGCTCCGTTCTCGGACCTATCTTATTCAACATTTTCACAACAGATATCGCAGGAATTTCAAATAATTCTCCCATAGGTGTTTCTGTCAATCTTTACGCAGGTGACCTCCTCTTCTGGAATTCGCAGCATAACCCGAACTCTGTAACAGCGGTGTTACAAAGGTACGCGAATCAGCTCGTGGCATATTACTCAAAATGGGGCTTGAAAATAAATGCCAACAAAAGCGAACTGATATTTTTCAGAGGCACCCATACCGATTTCAAGTGAACAATAAAAGCAATCAAAAATTCCAAAGTTCGAATTCCTTCGAAAACCGTTAAATACCTTGGCATAAAGCTCGAAACTCGCTGGAGTTGTAGTCAACACGTTCAGACAAGCCTTAACAGGGCAGCCAGCGCATACCACCACATAGGCTGTACCTTCAAGCCGAACTCCATTATCTCAACTCGAGTAAAAGCAATCGCCTATCAACAACTGATTATACCTATACTTACTTACGGTGCCCCTATCTGGTCCTCCGCTCCTCCTTACGTACTTGAGAAACTGGCAAAATTTGAACGCTGCATCCTCCGAGACATCACGTCACTCTACTTTAAGGCGAATGGCCACTACTATAGGATATAGTGACCTATACCACCAATCAAAAATAGCACTTCTTTCCTCTTACTTGGTTCACCTAAAAAAACAACTCTATTCGACGCGCCATAGAGCACCCCAATCCTATCATCCAATCGCTCCATCCTAGACCTGGATCTTAACGATCAGAACATCATCTTAGGAATAGATCATAGACAATGAGCTTTTCACTCACAACAATTGAAGTTCCTAAGTGAACTTGTTTGTTTTGTTTTACTTGATCAAAATCCAATTATCTCTTCAAATTCCATATTTCTCTTCAAAGACACCTTAATTCCGGACACGAACCGACTTTATCTCTCTATTTTCCTTAAAACACCCAAGGTAACTAAGTAGATGAGCTTAGCTACAAACATATACTGTATTTGAAAAAATTCCAAAAAGGTTAGAATTTCGAGCCACTTAAGGCAAAGCTCAAACGCCCATCTGTCATGTTAAAGAAATAGTTTTAAGTCATTTATTTCAAATTCTTCACCACTTCGCCACCACAAAAACCTACCCCCCTCAGTAAGTACATTCATTTGAGTACGAGCAGTCGAAGAGAGATCATCAAAATGGAGAAAAACGAAATTAGAGCTAGCATGAAGTGCCTGTGTTTGAAAAAAATGTCTACCAGAGACATACACGGCGACATAATGAAAACATTAGGGGACTCTGCTCCTCTATATTCCACCGTTGCACGCTGGACCAAGGAATTTAAACTGGGAAGAACCATCCACTGAAGATGAACACCCTGAAGGACGTCAATCCATATCCCTCACTGAAGACAACGTAAAAAAAAGTCGAAGATGTCTTGTTGGCAGATCGAAGAGTGGCATGTAGCTGAGGTCACAGAGATCTCACATGGTAGTGTTCAAAAAATCTTTGCCATCAAATTACATATGAAGAAAGTCTTTGCGCGTTGGATACCGATAATGTTAACGGACGAGCATAAGAAGAAACGAGTCGACATTTCAAGGATGAATCTTGAAAAGTTTGAGGAAGATCAGGAGAAATTTTTGTCACGTTTCGTGACCATGGACGAGACCTGGATCCACCATTTTGATCCAGAAACCAAAATGCAATCGATGACTTGGAAGCGACCTTCTTCACCGATGCCGAAGAAATTCCAAGTGTCGAGTTTGGCAGGAAAGGTTATGGCAGCAGTTTTTTGGGCCGCTGAAGGAATTATTATGGTGGAATATTTGGAAAAAGGAGCCCCTATATCAGGCTCTTACTAGGCAAATAAATAAGAAGATTGCGAGAGGCAATGAAGGAAAAAAGACGCGGTAAACTGCGAGCCGGAGCTCTGTTTTATTTCATAGGCTCACAAGGCTGCAGTTGCGATGAATGAAATGAAAGAAACAGGACTCAAATTGCTTGAACACCCGCTCTTTTCGCCAGATCTAGCTCCGAGTGATTTCTACCTCTTTCCTCGGCCCAAACAAGACCTTCGGGGTAAGAAATTTAAAGATGATAGCAAAGCTATAGCCACCGTTGAGGCATTTTGGGAGAGTCAAGATAAAGAATTTTTTTCTACGGGTATCTTGGGTTTGGAAAAAAGATGGACTAAATGTATTAACTTGTTAGGAGGCTATGTTGAAAAATAAATAAATGTTTTAAGTTTAACCACCTTGGTTTATATTCACTACCATTACTTATTGATCAACCCTCGTATTTGGGTTCAAGTAGTGATGGACGTTTATATTGTTTTCAAAAAAACAAGCTGTTGGCTTAAAAACATAATTTTTTTTTTAATTAGTGGAAAAATAAAACCGTTTGAATTAATGGGAAATTCATAACAAAACAAATTTTGCAATTATGTAAAATCAGTTTCAATTAAAAAAAACTCTAGCGCACCTGAACCGCTAGAAACACTAATGTTCGAAGAACAGTAGAAGAATCGTGCAGGTTTTGAGTGCATATTCCACCACATGTGCTGCTTATTACGACCAAACTGTTTCAAATGCCACGTTTTACTTTGGTCTCAAGAATGCATTATAACTCATATGGTGGAAGGTTTCAGATATTACCACTGGCATGAATTTCAACGTTTATGAGAGGAAAACACGGGTTAATTATATTCGTTATCAGTTGCTTATTTCACATAATTTTGAAAGCAGCATCTCATATAACATCAATGAAGAAAATGCTCAGTGCCTGCTGCTGCAGGTAACTGAAGTTGGTGTAACTGAACTGAAGTTGGTGTTTGGGGCTGCGATCCGAAAAATTTGCAGAGCTTTGCGAATTGCAACATTGATTATTTATTTTAATTGTAAATGTTTCCGGTATGAATACTAACTGTAAGCGTTTATTGATACAAAAGTAGCACAACCGACTCGTGCTGGCAACCTTCTGCCAGTATTAAAGCCAAGAATATATCACATCTGCTTCACGTTGTTATATAACATTCGAAGTTAAAGGAGTATAAAGAAATTTAGAGTTACCTGCAGCGAGTTTTTTCAAATAATCGAAAGTTTAATATTTGCTGTTTATTGTCACCACAATATCATTACCATTTGAAAATTCTACGATAAAACTGCTTAATAAAGATATTGCAATTAAACACAAAACCAACAATAGCTGGCAACCCTATCGTGGCTTTTCAACCAAATTTGGCCTGAATAATGTTTATGACATGTTCCATTAATTGTATGAAATTCGTATTGATTTCATGACTGCAGTGGAAGTTATAGTGCAAAAAGTTTTATTTTCCTGAGCGAATTTTCAAAACCAAAGACACAAAAATTACCATAGCTGGTAGCACCAATCAAATTTTTCAACCAAATTTCCACCAAACAGATATTAGAGTAAGGTTTAGCTACTGTGCCAATTTCATGAAAATCTGGTAATTTATTCACATTTCATAGGGCAAAAAGCAGTTTTTCTTCTTTGTAATTTTTCAAGATGGCACCACTGGCACAGACTTGCCCACAATTCAAAATCGCTTCTATCAAATCTGGTCTTACTTAAGTCCAATGCATTCTGTAAATTTTAGCTGTATCTGATTATTGGTTCGTGAGTTTCCGTGAACAGAAGTTTTTGATGCTAAAAATATAGGTTAACTGGGAGAGGGTTACCGTTCTTGTCCGACATGAAATTTCCAAAGTTTTATTTTGAACGTGTAGATAAAACATAAGATTAATATACAGATTGGTTTTATTGTAAGAAACGGACATTTTTTTGATTATTCGATGGTTTGAATGTTTTCACTTCCAAATTTTTTTTTCAAAATGAAGACACCAAAATTATCATAGCTGGCAACTCCAACCGAATTTTTCAACCAAATTTCTACCAAACGTGGCTTAAGGTAAGGTCCAGCAGTTGTGTGAGTTTCGTCAAAATCGAACGATTCAATCAGAATTTATAGGGCTAAAAACAGTTATCTTTTTTAGTGGTTTTTCAAGATGGCACCACTGGCACAGAATCGAATGCATTTCAAAATCACTCCTATCAGACCTGGTCCTACTTAAGACCAATACAGTCTGCAAATTTCAATTAATTCTGCTCATCGGATCGTGAGTTTCCGTGAACAGAAGTTTTTGATGCTTAAAATATAGGTAAATTGGGCAAGGGTTACCAGGCGTGCCCGTTATACCATATCTTTTTTTTTTTTTTGGTTATGTAAACAAAGCACAAGATTTACATATGAGTGGCTTTTTTTTGAAGAAACGGCATTTTTTCAAGAGAGACGATGATTTGAAGGTTTTCACTTTCAGTGCCTGCCCTAGCTACAGGGTTGCCAGCACGCTCATGAAAAGCTACACAAATCTACAACTAAATAATATCAATATGTCCTGAAAATTTCGTAATAATTGAATAGCTCTGTCAAAAGTTATCGCAATTTAAAAATTTTCAAATTTTCCCGTCCTCTTTTTAGGCACCCAGCGCACACATAGGGTTAAAAAATTCCAAAGCATTATCTGATTCATATGTAAAACACGTTTGAAATTTATTTCGTTAACTTTATTTTTGCGAAAATTATTTGTGCACGAAATAATAGGTATATTAAAAATATCACTTAAATGGCCGCCGGCGCCAAAAGGTTAACAATAACTGACATTTAAAGAGACCTGGACCTATTCTGCATATACACCAATGTATCCTGAAAGTTTCAGCTCAATCGTATGGCGCGTTCCCGAGATTATCTCACTGAAATTTTTTGATGATATATATATATATATATATATATATATATATATATATATATATATATATATATTAGGGCGGGCCAATTTGTATGGAGCCGAAAAATTCGATTAGACCTGCCCCCTAGGATGATTTTATGGACAATTCTAAGCAACTTTGCCGAAGGAACCATAGGTCTATCTCGATTTTCGAGTCTCCCACTTTTCAAAAAAAGATTTTTTCCCTATAACATCATTTTGATTCAAAATTCGTTTTTTTATTCATCGTTATATTATCTTTTTTATGTGTATATGGGGGGTTTTTGGGGTCGAGAAATTCATTTCTGATCTTTATTTTTACCTATGACTACCGCCAGAGGGCGTTTCATGCATATTTTAACTATTTTTCGTCTATTTTCCGAGAAAAATTACAAGTTTTTCGGTAAAATTGATCTTTATTTAATTTTTTTCAATGAAAATTCAAATTAAAAAATAAGAACATGTGTAAAAAATAAAAAAAATGAATTTAGTGAGAAAAAAAGCGACAAAGTGTTGTTGCTTTCAAGTCAACAACGCATTTATTTAAAAAAAAACATCGGTAAAACATCATTACCGACATATTTTGTGAAAGAGCACAACACAATGACATTTATGAGTGTTCAGTTCATTAGTGTTTGAGCATCATTTCAGTGAAAGTGAATTATAAATTTCCTGCCAGTGAATAATTGTGAAATTCAAAAAGAATTAAAAGGTATGTGTTAAAATTTTGTAATTTAATACACATAGGCATCGATGTTGTTCTCTTGCTTGGTTACTTTTTTCTGAAATATGTAATACATTGTAATGTATTTATATGTATAGCATGTAGGAATAATGTGCGTTGGAATAATGTATTAACTGGTCCTTAGAGGCGAAATGTCGGTTGACATATGAGTAAATGCTGTTGATCACATATGAGTTATGCCAATTTGTAGGTGGAAAAAATATATTCGAACCAAATGTTTTGAAATATACTAATTTCAGTTTTTTAAAATTTTTTTAGTAAAATTATACAATGGATCCAAATGCATTGCCGTCTACATCTCAAACCGCAACAACATCAACAAGTACCGAAAGTCATTTGAAGCATTTGCCTTCGCACGATGTTGCTGTTTTTGGTGCATCTTGTGATTTGAGTGGACTCGATCTGCCAACGAAACAGGATATTTTAAGATGTTTTTTTTTCTTGGCCGAACGTGCTAAACTCCAAAACAAAATGTTTTCGTATAAAACATTCGTACCGCACGTAACAGACAAATTGATTGAAATTTGGAGTCAACTTAATGTTGAAATTCTAACCAAACAAAGTGTTGTTAGAAAATTGGGTACATTGATTGACAAGTATCAAATCGAAACTAAACATTCAAATATCGCCTCATTCAGAACGTTCGAGCAATCTACAAAAGAATTATTTTACATCGGCAAATGTCAATGTGACTTGAAAGCAGAATTATGCTCATGTGGATTGATTCCAGATCATTTGAAAGAGTTCATGCGAGATCAAAATAATGACAGAAGATTGACGATACCGGAATTCGTGCTAGAAGTTGAAGAGCCAGCACCAACGTCAACAATAATACCAACAAGCGTTGAACAGAGCCATTCAGCATATGAACCAGGTACTGATATAGATCAGCCTAGTTCAAATCCACAAGATATTCCGCCAATGATACGAGGACCGTATACTCCCAGATACGATGCTTCGAACTTCGCTGCGATGTGTGATCGATTTGGTGTGTCTGATAGAATAGCAGCAGCCCTCGCAACATCTCTTATGCAAGACATTGACGTAAAAGATGCACATGGCAATCCTATCATCATGGATAAAAATAAAGTGCGTCGAGAAAAGGCCAAATGCAGAGAAGAACTGCTTCGTAAGCAGTATGATGCATCCAATTTGATAGCATTTTCATTCGACGGCCGAAAAAATGATGCTTTAACAATGGAAAAAATCGATGAGAAGTTGCATGCAAGGATGGTGAAAGAACCACATCTAGTTGTTTTGAAGGAACCAAATTCTCAATTGATAGGCTACACAAAAGTCGAAAATGAAGATGCTGAACACAAATTGATGACATTTAATGCATTCTTCGTCGAAAAAGAAATTGCTCTCGATGCATTAATCGGCATATGCTGTGATGGTGAGCCAACAAATACTGGCGTAAGAAATGGGATTTTGCGTCGATTTGAATTGCATTTGAATAGACCGCTGCATTGGTTTGTGTGCATGCTGCACTTTAACGAGCTGCCATTTCGTCATTTGTTTGACACTTTGGAAAGATCATCGACCACTGGACCACGAACAACAACTGGAACGTTGGGCAAACAAATTGAAACTTGTGAAAATCTTCCGGTATGTATCATTTGTCATTTTTCTCATCGATTTTTTCCATTATTAAATGGTAAAATTTAATTCATCTCATTTCTTTTTTTTCAGCTTGTAGATGAATTCGAGATAATCGTGCTAGAGAACATGCCACCTGATTTAGATCCATTTGAATTATCCACCGATTCAAAGTACTTATACAAAATGGCCAATGCAATTTCGAATGGTGTTGTTCCTGCGGATTTATCTCACAATAAACCAGGACCAATAGCACATTCACGTTGGCTCACCAAGGCGAATAGATTGTTGCGGTTGTATGTGTCAACTGAAAATCTATCAAGGAATTTGAAAATTTTGGCAACATACATAATGAAAGTGTATGTGCCGATGTACTTCAACATCAAGTACTATAATTCGGTGGTCTTCGGTAGTGTATTATTTTACAAATTCATTCGTTGGACACAATATTTGGATACAAATCTACGCGGAGTTGTGAATAATGTCATTAAAAACAATTCATATTACGCACATTCCGAAAATATTTTGTTAGCGATGTTATTTGATGATAAAAAAGAGACACGAAAAATCGCAATCAAGAAAATTTTACACTACCGAAGAAATCTGTACGACCCGGCACATCTTAGAGTTTATCAAAAACCTTTGATAAACTTCAATTGTACAGATTATACGAATATGATTGATTTAAATAGAGATGATGTCTTATTCGAACCACCGTTTACGTATAGCATTCCGTATGATCATTTGGAACAATATTTAGAATGCGATGATCCACCATTGCCTGATCCAAGAATTCCGGTACACATACAAGCAACGGAAAGACATGTTCAATTGCTGGCTAGCGTTTCTAAACGTGTTTTAGAAAAGAGTCGACACAGTGTTATGGCAGTTACATCAGAAAGCCGTGCAAAATACCCCCGACTTGAAAGCAAAAAAGACTTTCAAAAATAAGTTATTTCGCTTTTCTTCCACTAAATTCATTTTTTTTTTTATTTTTTACACATGTTCTTATTTTTTAAGTTGAATTTTTGTTGAAAAAAATAAAATAAAGATCAATTTTACCGAAAAACTTGTAATTTTTCTCGGAAAATAGACGAAAAATAGTTAAAATATGCATGAAACGCCCTCTGGCGGTAGTTATAGGTAAAAATAAAGATCAGAAATGAATTTCTCGACCCCAAAAACCCCCCATATACACATAAAAAAGATAATATAATGATGAATAAAAAAACGAATTTTGAATCAAAATGATGTTATAGGGAAAAAATCTTTTTTTGAAAAGTGGGAGACTCGAAAATCGAGATAGACCTATGGTTCCTTCGGCAAAGTTGCTTAGAATTGCCCATATAATCATCTTAGGGGGCAGGTCTAATCGATACAAAATTTGGCCCGCCCTAATATATATATATATAGAAATATGAATTTTTGGCCGAATCGATTTTAATACTAATGTTCTTCGAACATTAGTAAAAATATAAGTTGAATTATTGCTAAACTTTGTTAATTTGAAGAACTTTTCGAGTCATCAGAATATGAGCACATACATTCTAAAATCTCCAAAGTCAATAGAATCCCGGTTGAGCACTCTGAATAGAGACCTAATGAGTAGCTATGAAGAGGCCTGCCCGATCAGTAAGAGCAGATGTGGCAAGACGGTTCCCTGGTGGAATCGAGAACTACAGAAGCTAAGGAAAAGTACCAGGAAAATTCTCAACATAGCTTGTAAGAGCAACAATGAGGATGACTGGATCGCCTACAGAACTTTGCAGAGAACGTATAAGAAGCTGGTGAGGACCTCTAAGAGGGAATCATTTAGATCTTACTGTGAAAGACTGGAAGGCGCACGGCAGACGTCTAGGCTTTGCAAAGTCCTAGAGAAGGATCAATCAGCTAAGCTAGACTCTCTAAAACACTCGGATGGTGATTTTACCAAGTCCAAAAAGGAGCCTTTGCAGACTTTACTTGGGACTCACTTCCCGGGAGCCCCGGTGATTGAGTCGCAGAAGGCAAATGCGCCTGTGACCGAAATCCCTGCTCTTCGCAGCAGTAGGAAGTGCTGGTACACAACTAGATCTGTGGTCACTAGTGAAAAGGTCAGGGATGCAATCATGTCTTTTGAAAATTTCAAATCGCCGGGCCTGGATGGTATCTATCCGGTTATGCTTAGGGAGGGAATTGACCACTTGGGGGCAGACCTGAGAGAAATCTTCTGGGCATGCCTTTCCTTGGGGTATGTTCCGTCACCTTGGCGTGAGGTTAAGGTAGTTTTTATACCTAAACCGGGGAGAGATGACTATTCCGATCCAAGGAACTTTAGACCAATCAGCTTAACTTCGTTTATGTTGAAATGCCTAGAGAGACTTGTTGAACGACACATACGTACTACGGCGCTTAGGTTTAACCCTTTGAATGATGAGCAACATGCGTACCAGCGAGGAAAATCATGCGAGTCGGCCCTTCATTCTTTGGTGGCCAGAGTTGAGGGAGCGATCTCCAATGGTGAGTATGCGTTGGGGGTGTTTGTGGACATTGAAGGGGCCTTTGATTGCGCGCCCTTCGTGGAATTATGTGATGCTGCGAAAGGTCATGGCGTGGATGATGTCTTAGTTAGGTGGATTCATGCCATGCTGACGCAGAGATGGTTGCTGGCGGAAGCTGGATCCGATTGCTACTTAAGAACAGAGGCGACAAATGGATGCCCTCAAGGGGGCGTCCTGTCACCGCTCCTGTGGAGTATGCTAGTCAATTCCCTGCTTAACAAACTGCAACAAGAAAGGCTGCACGCACAAGCTTATGCTGATGACGTGGCCGCACTGGCTGTCGGTAAAGATCTGAATGTGGTATGTAGAAATACACAGCGTGCATTGGATCTGATTGGCAGCTGGTGTTCGAGGCACGGCTTAACAGTGAATCCTGGTAAGACGAAACTTGTTTTGTTTACCAGGAAAAGAAAACTGAGAGGACTAGTGCTTCCAATCATGAAGGGTGTAACACTTCAACTTTCAGATGAAGTCAAATATCTTGGAGTAATCTTGGACAAAAAACTTCTCTGGAAGAAACATGTGGAAGTGAAGCTTACTCGTGCTATAAAAGCTTTCGGGCAGTGCAAGAGAGCTTTTGCTACCACATGGGGTCTAAAGCCTCGTGTAGTGATGTGGATCTACACAGCAATAATTAGGCCGATGTTCACGTACGCATCGGTGGTGTGGTGGACTATCGTGAGGCTATTGTATGCTCGGAAAAAGTTAGCCACGCTGCAAAGGACGGTGTGCCTGGGTATCTGTGGTGCTATGAGCACTACTCCGGGTGCGGCCCTTGATGCGCTTCTCAATCTGCCTCCTCTCGACATTCAAGTTCAGAGTGTGGCGATGAGCTCTGCCCATAGACTAGCTCAGCTTGGCTTATGGGTAGGTGAGGACGATGTGGGGCACTGCTCTATTAGGAGGTCGATGTGTGAGATCTCTCCGATTCTCGCGATGCCTTCGGACGCTCGGGTGCCCTTCCTCGACTTCAGAAGAAGGTACGAAGTAATCCTCTTAACCAGAACTAACTGGGATGATCCGGATCTGTGTACGAGTGGATATTCGGAGATATTCTTCACGGACGGCTCGAGGTCAGATAGTAGATCTGGAGCTGGTGTCTATCTACATTCATCGAATGGCAGATGGGCTTTCTCTCTTGGAGAGCACGCTTCGGTTTTTCAAGCAGAAATGTTTGCTATCCTGAGAGCTGCCTGTTGGGCAATTGAGGAAAGATGGAGGGGAAAGAGCATTGCTATTTGCAGTGACAGTCAAGCTGCACTGATGGCGCTGCGTAGACCCCTGACAAACTCGAAAATTGTCCAAGAGTGCAGAGCACGATTGAACTCTGTCGCCAGATTCAATAGGGTGCATCTGCTCTGGGTACCGGGGCACTGTGGTGTTGAGGGGAATGAAATTGCTGACGTCATTGCAAAGCAAGGTTCGGAACTTCCGCTACGGGGCCCTGAACCCGCCTTGGGTGTGCCGACCGCATCTGCACGTGCCATTATTCGAAAGTGGGTAGATGATGCTCACAAAGATAGATGGACGGCTGCCGGTGTGGCCAGGCACACGAAGGTATTCCTTTCAGAACCCAACCATGTGACTGCGGGATTCTTGCTCAATAAGAGCAGGAAAGTTTGCAGGGCCATGGTACGTATTCTGACGGATCACAACTGCCTAGGAGGACATATGTACCGAATAGGTGTTGCACAGGATGACCTCTGTTCATCCTGTCTAGAAGAGGCTGACTCTGCGGAGCATTTCCTCTGTGAATGCCCAGCGTTTGCGCGTCTCAGATATCAATGCTTTGGCTGGGATGTTGCACGCATGCAGACGATAGCCTCTTTTCCCCTATCAGTGATCCTAGACTTTATCAAGAGGTCTGGGAAACTATGGTTGGCAGGGGGAAATGAGTACAATGGGTCCTTTGGCCTGAGTGCTTAGAGGCGCCAATGCGCCTCTCCCCCAACTCACACACACACACACACATTCTATCCTAAAAAATCATTCATCTTGTAAACACCGCGAAAACGAATTTGGTGTGCTCAAAACAGATAATTTGACGAAAAGCTAGAGTCAATCGGGCCTCTCTTGTGCCTATGTGTGTCGGTCGTCAGGCCTCTGTAGATCGGCAGCCACTTCAACCTAGTGTCAATCTTCACAGAGGCGCAATTTTGAAAATTTGAAGCTGAAGGTAGAAAAAATCAAAATCAAATCTAATATTTGAGCTTTACTTGAAGACTTTTTTTACGTGACTGCCTTACTAACAGGATCGGCCGCTCGTAAATCGGTAGTCAAGCATTTTACATTTTAAAAGCACCAGTAAGTATTTACTGACTTCACCAGAATTTTTCAAAGCTCGCTAAAGATTTCCAGAAGGCGTGTTTTTTGCTCCGATGCAGAGCAGAGTACAACTATGCCGCAAAAACAACGATCTAGTATAAAACAGCAGTGCATTCGCGAAGACTGACATAGGTTGCTGTATTTGCTGTTATAGCACGCAACAGCTGAAAATAAACGGAGAAAATAACGAATATACACTATCACAATCGATAGAAAATAGAAAAACAACTAACAGAAAACTACTTCTTTTAACTTTCTACACATTATGAGAGCTTTTTCTAATTTTGTAACTACCAAAACATTCAACATAACCATGAAAAATCCAAAGCCACCTCACAGCAAAAAAGATAACTTCTCATGAGCTTTTTTTTTCTATCAGCACATTCTATGCTTCAACACGTGAACTACAAATGAGGAATAGAATTTCTGTACTAGTGAATTCACTGGTGCAGGAGTGTTGTTGTTTTCAATGCATATACTCTACTCTCTGCTGGATAGAGGAGCAAAAAAACACGCCTATTATTAACAAACTTAAAGCATTATCAGTTTTCATTTTGTATACCTGGTTTTTTCCAACTTATTCTTTCCATAGAAATATAAAGGCAGCAATTTACGAAAACACCCGCTGTCTCCAAAGGGCTGAAGATATTTTTACTTTAACTAAACGCAGACCTACTTCTTTTATTCATCCTTTTATTCATCCTTAACATTTACTGAAAATTTTAGTTGAAGCGAATAACGTGATCATGAGTTAAAATGATTGAATCTCATTGAGAGTGTGCATACATACTTAGTACATTCAATTGCATCAATTATTTTCACAGATTTAACCACTAGGCTACACGCAATTTGACAAAGATCTTGCCTCAAACCGCAAAATCACCACGCCTACCAAATACGTAAAGTGTTGATCTTAACTGCAATACAACCGTTGCTGAAACCAAAACAAGCAGCCTGAAAGTAGCCTACAGACAGGTGATTTTGGTCGCAGAGATTGGTAACACGCTAAAACTGCAAAATGGTTTGTTGCTGAGAAACAGTTTTTTTTTGTTCGCAAGCTGTTTTCCACCGCCAAACAGTTTGGCGATGCAGGACAGTTTACCGCTGTAAAACTGTTTGTTTTAGGAAGACTATTTGTAGCTGTTTTTTGCAGGAAAATTGTTTATTCCCAAAATGTTTGCCGGTTGTAAGCTCATCACTAGTTATGAGTGACTCCTTGAGATGATAAGGAGTCTGGACTCAAGGACGTCTTTACGCGGCAAGCTAGTACTCGCACCGACCAAGTTCTTTGAAGGCGTTAGCGCTATAACTCATGCAAACTATGAGCCAATACTCGTGTAAACGTTGGCTGTAGTCTGCAAGTCAGGAAGCCAGGGCTTTTTTCTGCGAGAAGCAGGAAGAACCGGAGGAAAAAAACTATGAGTCCCTGGATAGTACCTGAATACTAGCTCTCAGCCTATTTTAGCGTTAAGATCGCCAAGGATGATTTTTACATCATACCTTGGGACGACATTGATTATCTTCTCGATTTGTTCGTAATATGCTTCATTTTTCGAGTTCAGCAGAATCCTCCGTAGATTCGTGACCATTTTCGAGGGTTCTGTTTACAAATTTTCATCTGATTATTATGGACTCTGGGGGCCCAATAGCTCTGCTCGCTAAGACGTCAGGCCGAAAAGCGGCGTGCTACGGGGCCTGCGGGTTCGAATCCCGCCAGTGCCATGGCTGTAAGTTTGAATGCGTGTGATTGTCTATGAGGGTGGAAAATGGGCCCAAACTGGTGGCCTAATGCTGGCCGCGTTCCCGGCAGCCCTCTTCACTAACCTAACCCAACCTAATTATGGACTCTACTTTTTAACTAAATAGGAAACCTTCCACGGTACATAGTGTTTTTGGATGGCAGTTACTGAACAAGTCATATTCTTTTTTATGAAACACTAAACATCTGATATCTTGTATTGCTGTTACAGGCTTATACTGATGCAGGACAAAAGTAGAGCTGTGTAGAATGCATAAGAATGTTTGAAAACTTCTAGCCGTTTTTTTTTTTGCGTTTTCATCGTTTTGGTATCAATCTGGCTCTGGGGCTTGCTGTTGATTTCTTGATTCTCGGTCCCCCATCAACCCAGGGCTAACCTGTTCATATTATCCAACCTTTCTTTAGGGAAAGATTGCTGCCTGCAGCCAGCACAAGGAGGTTAAGATCAGACTTCCACCAGTCGAAATAGACGCGGAACGTGTATATTTTTACATACTACATGTTATCGGACCAGTGGTTTCTAATATTTTGCTTTAAAAGTATTTAGTACTACCAAAAAATAATTAAATAATTAATCAAAGAAAATAATAAAATAATTTCACGTTGGTATGTTACTGTCAAATTAATAATTATAAAACCAAAATTAAATTTTGGATACACTCTTTGTAACCCTCTTCACATTCAATTACTTAAAAAATTAAATTACTTAAAACAACAAAATATGCCTCATTTTGTGGCTTTTATGGCGTTTTTTCCAAAGTTTATTTCCAAAGTGTGACCCTCATGGAAATCTAAAGCTTATTTCGGGTGAAATCTACGAAAACAGTCCTTCGATTGATTGTGATTCGTAGTGCTGTGACGTACACTCAGCACGCAGTAAAAAAATAGCCACGGCTGTGGATATTGTGAACGCACTAAAACGCTATAATATATTATTCATATCACTTCAGCTCCTTCTAAAATGTTGGTTGTGTTTTTGCATACTTCAATACTTATTGCTCTTTTCTGATCTATGATTAATTCCACCACCCTTCCTAATACCACTTTCTTTGTGGAGTTCCACAACAAACGATTCTTTGCCCATTGTTCTTCTTTGTTTTTAGCAGCGATATTCCTATGCCCCATGCTTTCTGAGCTCAGATACTCATGAGCTCCGTTTTTCGTAGAGTTAATCCTTAAACAGATGGTCCGCAATATTTTCGAAACTCGTTGCACCGACTGAGTTGTACTTTTACTGTTGTAAAAGTTTTGTATAAAGTTGAAGTTAGAATGATAGAATGTTTACCCCTATTTTTACCCCTATAAGTCATCATGCAATTTTTTTACTGGATGGTCACTAAGAATGTTGTGGAGTTAAATGAAGTCGATCTTGAGGTACATTTGTCCGCGAAGGGGCAATGTTTTAGTAAAATTAATGATTTTTGAGAAATTTGAAATTGATGATAGCTGAAGTCGATGAAAGCTGAAAAATAGCCTCACTTGAGGTGATATTAACAAATTTTGTTCAAATTTTATAACAACAAAATAATACCGAGAGATCGATACCAAAACACCATCCTAAGAATTTAGTTGGCACGCTAAATATCATTTAATAAATTTTCCAATAATTCTTCTTTGAAATATTTTTTGAAAATTTCAACAAACCACAAATTTACTGACAGTATTTTTTTACGATCGGTTTTCAACCGGCTCAATTAAATTTTATACGTGTATTCTTGGTATGGATATCAATATATCAGCTTGGCATCTGTTTACATTGCCAAATCAGAACAATTTCAAACGTTCAAGGAGATTTGTCTCGCTGCTGATCATGTTTTGCAACGTTTCTTCTGTGAATAGTGAAGAGTCTCTATCGAGTTTTTAATAAAAGAGATGCGCCTTTTGTCTTCTTTTTATCTTATTTTCAATTTTTTCATTCAACTCAACCTCCTGCCATTACGATTTCTGGACTTGACTTTTTTCTGAAGGGAAACTTTCCACTTCCTCGCGCTTTTATAACTTGCACAATACACTACTTTTTGCTATCCAATCATATTTGTCCCAATGGCTTCCACGTGCCCACATACCTATTCAGCAATCGAAGCATTAATTATATACAGTTCATGTATGCAACTACAATAACGAGCAACAATCCGTAGGCTGTAGTTAGCTTTCGAAACAACCCCTTGGGTCCAAGCAAAACATAGCAGTTCCTCCTATCTAAAAATTGATGAACCCATCAATTGACCTCAGCGATAAGTATACCCATTTCAATGATAACACTTCAAATGCAATCAGAATAATAAAGCCAACACGCTAGCTCCACAGATTGCAAACTATAAGCTATCGAACCATTCCACTTCATAATATCAAACTCGAAAGTAACAAATCTCTCCAACTCAAAAATATTTTTCTCTCCTCCTTTCCAACTCAAAATAAAATAATAAAACGTTTCTATGTCTCCGCCCATGACCTAAGCTAACTTACTTCTTGTTGGCCTGCGTCGCTTAGCAATCAACATCATCTACAACCTATATAATTTACCTGTTACGCATCAAACTTATAAAATCAGCCAGTGAGCCATACAGTTTCTACCGCTGTTTTTGTGGCGGCTATATGACATTGCCACGCCGACCCATAGGCGCGCACGTCACACCGCCATATTTCCACCACGTCTTTGCACCATCGTTTTCGTATGCCTGTACGTGGAAAGTAAGCAAAATGATAATATTCCATTCGATGATATCACCAAAAAAAGAACGAAAAAATTTGGAGGAAAGTCAAAACACCAAAAATAACCACAAAAACAACTACAACACAAAAAAAAACATTTCGCTTTCTTAAGCGTATCAGGAAAAACAAAACAAAATCGAAATTTCTACTACCTCTACTATTTCTACTACTACTACCACTATACGTGGTCGGCTCGAAGCTCATTACATATCTCTATTGTATGTAATTCTTTTCTTCTTTCAATCGCTCATTTTTTCCTTTTCCCCCCAAATTTCAATAATGCTTTTTCATTCCACTCCTTTATGTTGTTGTTTGCAGTTCTTGTGCCGACTGAAAATAAATATTTTTGGCGCGCCAAAAATCAACGCAAAAAATTTTATGCGTAGAATATTCTTGACGGTCAAGTTTGACTCTCTCCTCGTGGTAGCCGTTTTTTGTACCATTTTCCTATATTTTTCTTTCTTCTTTCTTATGCGTGTAGTGAATTTGACGCACAATGTGGTAAGCCTAAACGAAAATATTTTCGCACGCACACAGACAAATGTCTCCAGAAGTGGGTACACAAAGTGTTCGACGGAGGCCAAACTGTTTGCGCATATTGACACTACCAAGAAGACCTTCAACCGGGCGTAAAGCTAACTATACGGCGCAAGCGCTCGAGTGGTGTGAAAAAGCTACGCATACTTCATTTTATATTTTCTGGTACAATTTGTACGTGAGCTCGATTGTTTATGCTAGATGAACTATCGCCGTTGTTGTTGTTATCGTCATCGTGTTCCGGCTTTGACTGGCAGCCAGTGATTTGCTGTTGGAGAACTGATGACTAAGGCATGTTCTCTGGAAAAATTAATTTATTAATGGATTCACAAAAAAATCCAGACTGGTACAGTGTTTTGGAGAAAAAATACTAATCGGACCAACCGTAAATGCAAAAACGAAGCTCCGATCCTCGACGATGAATGTTTTGCGAATTTGAATAATTTACCGTAAATCATATTTAGAAATGATATTACAGGTTGCAGATAAAACTATTTAATCTATTTGTGACATTTTTTGACAAATGATCCAATGGTCAATGTGAATTATGTACAATAGGTGCCCACACTGGGCGCAATTGTCGGAATACGTATTTTGCTTGTATGAATCAATCCAAAGTATGAAAATCAGGAAAATGTGCTTCAGTGACTTCGAAATATTACCGTAACAAAATCCGCCCGAAAAATTGGCTCAATGATCGGAAATGAAATGAGAATTCACACGATTCTAGCTTCCCTATACCTTCAGAATAACTGAAATTAGCCCAATCGTTCAAACAGAATGTCTAATCGCTAAATATTCGATGCGAAATACTCGATTCCATATCCGGCTGCTTGCACAATCGCAAAAACAGAATGATTTCACACGTTCAAAAACAAGTAAATAGCTAATATTGGCCTACCCCAAAAACCATGAAAACGTGAAAAATATATTTTTTGCGTTCAAAATAAGATTACAATCCTAGATTCTTATTTTTATGTCTGGTCGATGACGAGTACGCTTAACGCGCAATATCCAATCGCTGCTGTTGTTTTTTGTCTGATTTTATCATATTTTCGTGTTTGTTTGGCTTTTGCGTTAATCACACCACGCTGATAATAACTGCGGTAGGTCATGTTATTTTCGCGGTTGCATTAGTAGAACTCACACAAAGAGAAATGTTGTTTGTCGGGAATTTTGTTTTCGGGAATGTATAATTTGATGTGATTTGATTTTTTTGTGGAATATATTTTTTCAGTTGCAAATAAATCGCAGTTTTCGAACATTAGTACTAAAATCATTTTGGCCAAAAAATGCATATTTCTATATAGGTATATATATATATATATATATATATATATATATATATATATATATATATATATATATATATATATATATATATATATATATATATATATAAAAGTAAAGTAAAGCAATCCCACGACAACCCTTGTATGGGTCTAGGGGTTGAAGCTGGTAGAGAGCTTCATTACAATTTTTTTTTAATCATTGTGGATACGAGTGTGGAGTGATTAGTCCCACGACTCACTTTACCCCTGATTTAAATCAGGTACCTAATCAGAGCTAGGTGAACTCAAAGCTTGGTGCGCGGACCCTCGTCCGAACCTGGATTCGAACCAGGGACCCCACACGCAAGAAGCCAGTGCTCTACCCACTAGGCTACTCAAGCTCAATATATATATATATATATATATATATATATATATATATATATATATATATATATATATATATATATATATATATATATATATATATATATATATATATATACAGGGTGTTTGGTACTAAATGAACACTATTTTAAGGAGGCGTTTTTTGACATATTTTGAGTAAAAAAGGATGGTTCTACAGGATGGTCCGGATTTCAAAACCTACGGAGTTACAGGGTGTTCAAAAAAACTTGTTCGAACCGGTACCCTGACTCACTTGAATCGTTATATCTTGAAAACTAATTATCACAACTCAAAGTTTTATACCGCGTTTATTAGACAATTAAATAACTTTTTATTGTATGTGTTGCGCTTGATTGTGTTTTTTACCGACTTTTGAGATATTTTCTTCGAAACACAAAATTTTTTAATTTTAACCCCGAAAATTCTGTGTTCCAGGTCGTTTTCCTCCTCATTATAATGTGCCACTTTCATTTAAATATTTAGATAAGCCATATTACTGGCTACAAAAGTTGTATACATTCCAATGACTTAGATTCTACCATTTCACAAGTATTAAGCGAAAATGAATATTGCTGAAAAACTAAATATGCCATAAAGTGGCCCTCGTTGTCGATATTCACTTTTTTCTTGAACTGAAAGTATTTAATAATGGGTTTTATGCTTTATTTCAAAATTTTTAATCTACAGTAAGTGTTCCAAATTGCCACTTTCATTTTGAATACATGCCAAAGCTCGTTTGGCAAGCGTTCTTTTCATATTCATGTCTCTCAGCTGTTGTCTCACTTTTGTTGCAGCATCATCGATCCTGGTATTTAGTTCTTCTAAAGTGGATACTTCCATTGCGTACACAAGGTCCTTCATCCGTCCCAATACAAAAAAATCCATTACAGTCAGATCAGGAGACCTCGCAGGCCAGTGTACGGGTCCATTTCTACCGATCCAGCGATTGGGATAGTTGGAATTCAACCAATCTATGACTGGTCGGCCGTAATGAGCTGGAGCACCATCGTGTTGGTAAAACATGGAAACCAATCGTTGCAGAGGAATATCGTCCAATAAGTCCTGCAGATCATGTGCTAAAAACGCAAGTAGCTGGTACTATTTAGGGTAGGCGGGAGCCTAAAAGGCCCAATCAAATTATTGCCAATCACTCCTGCCCATAAATTTACGCTGAATCTATGCTGAAATGATGACGTTCTTGCAGTGTTTGGATTGTTCTCAGCCCACGTGTGTAAATTGTGGAAGTTTGTGATACCGTCCCTCGTAAATAAAGACTCATCCGTCCAAAGAATGCTGTTGACAGAATTTTCGTCGTCTAATTGTCTCTCAAGGAGCCAATTGCAGAATTCCATCCTTTTGGGCAAATCGATGGGTAGGAGCTGCTGAACTGGTGTGTGATGGTAAGGATGTAGACGGGCTGCTATCAAAATACTCCAAACTTTCCAGCTAGACACGTTAAACCGTAACGCTAAGCGTCGAATACTGGTTGATGGGTCAGATTCCACTGCATGCAATATTTCTTCTTCGGTCCGTACAGCGGTTGCAGTTGTAGGATTTGCGTTAACTCGGCTCGTTCTGACGTTGCCCGTTTCCCGAATCCTTGCGTAAAGTTGTTGAAACACTCTCCTTCCAGGAATCCGTCGATGGGGGTATCTCTGATGATACAAAGATTGCGCCGCTGCTGAATTTCCCCGGCACTCCCCATAGACGTACAAAATATCTCCATATTCTTCGTTAGTGTAGCGAGGCATTTTCCATGTGTTTTCATAAATTTTATTTAGATCTTGTTGTTCGAGTAATGCACTGAAACTTACAAGAATTTGAAAGTGGTTCTGTTTTTATGCGTTTTCAATTTTTTAAGTATCCCACTAATAAAGGCGAAGAACTGGACATGCTTTTACCTGTCACATCTAGGTAGGTGCATCAATTATGTTGAAACTAACTAAAATATAGTTAAGTTTATTGATACTTTAAATAGCAATCAATGAGTACTAAATTACTTTAGTACGACTAGCATATTAAACTTTGTTTTTTCAAGGAGGACCGTTTTATGACATATTTAGTTTTTAAGCGATATTTATTTTCGCTCAATACATGCGAAACGGTAGAATCTAAGTCATTGAAATGTATGCAACTTTTGTAGCCAGTAATATGGCCTATCAAAATATTTAAATGAAAGTGGCACATTATAATGAGGTTTTCTAAGGAAAACGACCTGGAACACAGAATTTTCGGGGTTAAAATTAAAAAATTTTGTGTTTCGAAGAAAATATCTCAAAATTCGGTACAACTGCAATCAAGTGCAATACATTGAACAAAAGGTAATTTAGTTGTTTAATAAACGCGGTATAAAACTTTGAGTTGTAATAATTAGTTTTCAAGATATAACGATTCAAGTGAGTCAGGGTACCGGTCCGAATAAGTTTTTTTGAACACCCTGTAACTCCGTAGGTTTTGAAATCCGGACCATCCTGTAGAACGATTTTTTACTCAAAATATGTCAAAGAACGCCTTCTTAAAATAGTGTTCATTTAGTACCAAACACCCTGTATATATATATATATATATATATATATATATATATATATATATATATATATATATATATATATATATATATATATATATATATATATATATATATATATATATATAGGGTGTTTGGTACTCGGTGGACACTTTTGTAAGGACGCATTCCTTGATATATTTTGAGCAAAAAATTGTTCTACAGGGTGGTTCAGTTTTCAAAATCTGCGGAATTACAGGGTGATCAAGAAAAGTGTTTCGAACCTGTACTAGTGATGCGCGATTGCGAGATGTTAAACTCGATTGTTTCGATTGTTCAAATATCTCGAAACGTCTCGATTATTTAAGTTGGATTCGATTGCTGCAATCGAGACAATCGAGCGATACGAGATAATCGAGCGATTCGAGACAATCGAGGCAATCGAGACAATCGGACATCTCGCAGTCGATCATTCGGTCGGTCAAGTTATCGACAATCGGTTGACGGCAATTGAGTGAGCCATAAAGCACGTTTCGTTGGCGCAGCCAATAAAAAAATGTTCAAATATTTCAGCAAAAATATTAAGTGTTATTATTTGAACAAACTGCAATTTTTTGGGAAATATTGATGTTTAACAGGATATGTTTATCTTAAGTTAAAATTAAGATATCTTTAACTCTTTGGTGGCGGTGGGCATGTTAGTGTATAAGCACACCAGTATACACAGTACGCTTGTAGAACCGCTTGTGAAGAATAGATTTGAATGGTTTGGATATACTATTTAGTAGATTTTTTTACGTGTGCATACATATGGAATGTAATGATCAGATATGCATGGAAATTTGTATGGCTAGCATTTATCATGTATAAATGGCTGGTAGTTTCGCTAAAACTATATATTAAGTCTGATCAAAGTGTATGATCAAATATTATACGAAGTTGAGTTTTGTCATGCTGTTAAGTATGTTAAAATAAAATCTGCTTTTAGATAGTGCAGTTTGAAAGCATATCATGTATCCAGTATTTTCGTATTTGCGATTATTTTATTCAAATATTCAAAAAGTTTTTAGGGCAAAAGTAGCTGAAATCGGCCAATTTTGGGTTAGAGTGGTTTCGGACATAACGGGCCAAGACCTATTGCTGTGATACAAACATTTCGGTTTTACAGGGGAGTAAGAGGTTTTTTGGCCATAGTTTGGCAAAAACTGCCTTTACCGCGCTTTCAATGATTGAAAGTGGTCGGGGAGTACAATAGTGATATTTTAAGGATGAAAAAAATTTTTATGGGGAAAATTGGGCATAAACGTCGAATTTTCCCAATTTTTTTTTTCTTGCGTAGCTTGAATTCGGGGACCTTTCTGAGCTGTTTCAGGCGAAATGTCCATACAAGTCTGGGAAAAAGTGGTCTAGTTTCAAAGATATGGCAAAATTAAATCCGCCGGAAAACCGACCGGAAAAACTGAAAGTAGCACTAAAATTGCTAAATAAGAAAAGGTTGAGATCCATTTTGGTTCGATGATTGGCTTCTCCGGCTGTGCATTATGCCGTATCTTCGAAACTAGGCCAAATTTTCCCAGATTTTCGCTTACTACTTGCGATATGATAAATCCTAAGTCATAAACATGTAGGCAACTTTTGTAGCCAACAATATGGCCTATAAAAATATAAAACTAAAATGGCCTCTTTTCATGAGATTTCTGAGAAAAACGACACTGACCACAGAATTTTCGGGGTAGAGGTGCCAAAATTTTGTGTTTTGAAGTAAATATCTCAAAATCTGTAGCAGTAACAGTTTAGGACGTTAAATCAAATTAAAGCTAATTTGATTCCATAAAAAACAAGCTACAAAACTTTGCGTTATAATTATTAGTTTTCAAGATATAAAGATTTAAGTGAGTCAGGGTACAGGTCCGAAAAACTTTTCTTGACCACCCTATAACTCCGCAGATTTTGAAAACCGGACCACCCTGTAGAACGATTTTTTGCTCAAAATATATCAAAAAAAAATTTATATATATATATATATATATATATATATATATATATATATATATATATATATATATATATATATATATATATATACATATGTTTATATGTATATATAAATGTGCATATATATATATATATATATATATATATATATATATATATATATATATATATATATATATATATATATATATATATATGTATAAATATGTATATACGAGTGTGTGTATATATATATATATATATATATATATATATATATATATATTGTTGTGAATACTAAAATGTAAACAAACACAAATGTCATTACATATTAAAAATATTCACTTTGTGATTTTAGCGCCATTTTAAGAAAGTGGTGAGCTCTAAAATTAGACTTGACTTAGCGAAGACTCAAACAGTTCACTTAACGTTAAAAATAACACCGAAAACCAAATCCATACATTTTAGTACATATATTTATCACTTAGCAATTTAACGAAAATGTTACTATTTAAGATCAGACATTAGACAATAAAGTTAGTCTGTCTTGGAACGCCAGCTCAGTTCGGCGACCATGCAGACTGAACCAAATCAATAAGCCTAGTCTTTTTAATAATTCGGTGGCACTATTGTTTGTAGTCTTGCTACGCGGCGGCATAGTTCGCCACGCAAGATATACAAACATAGTGACCCATATAATATAATATTATAATATAACACGACATATATAATATTACATGGCGATCCTCAAACCTACGATCCTGAGAATCAAATCTAGCCGCTTACGACCCTGTGAGTCACGGCTCTACATTTTTCGCGCGCCTGCTGAACTGGAGCATAAGAAAATTTTGCAATTGGATATTTGCAAATTATGGGAAAGACAATTCTGCAGCCTCTATTCCTATGAATCAGAGTCCTGCACTTTTCGAGCGACATCAACTCAAGAACCTTGGAGTCCGACAACATTTTGCGATTCGATAAGAACATCTGTATATTTTTTGAAAATTTCGAGCGATGCAGATTTCGAGTACGGGAAAGACAACGAATCTTGGACGACTACAGAAATTATAAATACGAACAATGCAAAATTGAATTTAAATTACTGTTAAAAAAAAATAATAAAACCGTCAGAATAAGCTATATTACGTTACAAATAATATGGAAAGAAGGAATTATCGCGAATACGAAACACAAAAATGAAGTTTTGCAAACAAACAAAAAAATTTTCAAGAATTCAAAATAACATATTTAAGAATATTAAAAATTAAAATTTAATAACGTACAGCAACGATAAGGAAACTGAAAACAAGTTTAAATGATGAAAGTAATTGATCAAAAATTATAACTGTAAGCCATATCAAATAATGCTATGTTTTAAATAGAAAACAAATTAAATGAAATTGAATAGATTATAAATAATAAAATTGAATAGATAGCAAAATATTATGGGTTTTCATAGACAAAATAAAGAATTCAAGTTTATTCGATTGCTTAAACTAAATTAGAGAGAGGCAAAATGATCCAAACGAGTTGCAATAAAACAAATACAGTAGAAAAAAATGCATGGTTTGTGGCATGAAAATTAAGTTTGTGAGAAAGTAAAATAGATAAAAAAAATTTGCCCTAGTAGCGCATTTAAAAAGGAAAAATCATTCTAATCAAAAATTTGAAACAATCAAGTTATATTTTTTTTTTAATTTGGAAGAGTGAAAAGTTAGCAAGATGAGTAACTTTGATATTGAGGTAGCATTAGAGTGCATACCAATTTTCACTGGCAATCCTAAAGAACTTGAAGCATTTTTAACAATAGTTAATTTAATAAATGAAAGCCTTAATGCAGACGGGAAGAACAAATTACTGAAATTTACGAAAAATGTAAAATTAGGAACAGTAGTTAAAACACAACTGCTATCATTGGATATAAATAACTATATGGATTTAGAAAGAGCTCTAACAAATAGATATAAAAGCAAGAAAAGTCAACAACAAATTCATACACAACTATCCCAATTACGCCAGCGCGGAATAGTTGAGAAGTATGGCGATAAACTATCTGAGCTCATGAACGAATTGAGTGATATACAAATTAATAGCTTAGGTCAGAGCCCATCCTCAGCAGAAAAAGTAGCAATACGAAAGTCAAATGACTCGTACGCACTTACTATTTTTAAAAATGGTTTAGACGAATCACTCAAACCAACAATTTTCGCTGCACAACCCAAAACATTTGCAGAAGCAATTCAAATAGCGGTTGAATTAGAATCAAGCATAAACATAACAGAAAAAATTATGCAAGTAAATAGAAGAAATAGTATACATCAAGAATTGAATTATAATTATAGAAACTGCCCAAGCAATAACAACAATCAAAGAAACTGCTATAGCACATATAGGAACCATAATAATTATAGTCAAAACCAAAGCAATAATTATAGAAATCATAACAGAAATAATGGAAACAACTATAATTCCAGAAACAATATAGGAAACCAAAACAATAATTATAGAAATTATTATAGAAACAACAATAATCCTGAAAGAATTGGGAAAAATATTAAAAACCAGAGAAATGGAAATACTTATAACGAAATCGCGCCTGAAACTCATATAAACTATCCAATAATCCCAGAACAGAGCGTAAAACACATCGAAGTATTAAATACAAATAAAGAATATGAATTGTTCGATAATACTAAGAATGAAAGTGAATCATTAAATGAATATGGATCGATTGAAGTCGAAAGCCCAACAAACGAAATATTCAAGCATGAAGAGATAAGTAAGGATGCAGTACTAAGCATTGACATGAATCACCTGAATTCAGAACCATTAAAATATATGAAACGAACACGGAAAAATGATACAAATGACAAAAAAGTTTTGCCATGTACAAGACAAATAATCAAAAACCAAGAAAATATTGGGCAGAACAAAACTAAAAACAAATCCGAAAAAGCGCAAAAACCAAATCACAATATAAAGCATAATAAAGCTGATTTAAGTAACAGCGAATGTACGATTGATGTAAAAAGATTGATAAAATTAAAATACGATATAAAGTTCGAAGAAGCCTTCCATTGCAACAGCGACTCGAACGTTGATACAAAAAATTTGATGAAACCAAAATCCGAAATAAAGAATATTCGAAGAATGATAATCAAAAATAATAAAATTACAGTTAGATGCAGTGATAATCCATCAAAATTAGTTTTGCCATTGGAGAAGCTGACATCACAAATAACTGAAACGAAGATATTAAATGTGCGCCGAAACAAGAGCCATAAAATTCCTCACACATCCAATATAGTGAAGTTCAAAAATATAATCAATAAAATGCAACAACACATTCAAAGACAAAATGAACCGATGAAAATAATCATCTACAAAACACCTAAGAGAATAATTGAAAGCTTAATTCAATTTAATTACATGAACGAACTACAAATCAAGCTGAGAAACAGCATTAATTTCATGCAAAATCTGAAAAAACAAATCAAAGAAAATAATAAAGTTCATTCAGAAATTGAAATAAACTTTTGAACTTTAAGGTAAAACATTTATTACTTTACATAGTTTATCGAATATACTTTTCGAAGTCAAAGTATGTCCAACTCAATAAAACAAAATATTTAGATTAAAACTGAGCTCGTTGAATTTTATAGAGACTTTAAATGAAAACAAAAAAAAAAAAAAAAATTTTAAGCAAAAAAATACCACAAACCATACAAAATTTGAAGAAACAAATGTTCTTAACTCACTTATACTAGTAAACAGAAAATGCAAAAGAAAAATCACGATAATTGATTAATGCCAAATACACCACAAATATCAAAATATTCTACAAAAAAAATATAAAAAAAAAAATATTTACATATAAGTATTGTAATTTTATTGTTATTCGATACGAAATTGATGAAAAACTTCATATATGTATACACAAATTTACATTATTGCAAAGTCAATGAATTACTATTTTAGCTTTTAGAAGAAAACCACGCTTATCTCATAAGTCAAATCACGAAACAACTATGAATTAAATATTCGAAACTATTATACCTTTTTAGGTACAAAAAAAACCTTAATGAACAAAATTGTAATCGAAATTGTGAAAGTATGGATGGATCAGTGTTCAAAAAATTTCCTTTCTACAGAAATGAAATTTTTTTTCCCAAAGGAAGAGGGTGTTGTGAATACTAAAATGTAAACAAACACAAATGTCATTACATATTAAAAATATTCACTTTGTGATTTTAGCGCCATTTTAAGAAAGTGGTGAGCTCTAAAATTAGACTTGACTTAGCGAAGACTCAAACAGTTCACTTAACGTTAAAAATAACACCGAAAACCAAATCCATACATTTTAGTACATATATTTATCACTTAGCAATTTAACGAAAATGTTACTATTTAAGATCAGACATTAGACAATAAAGTTAGTCTGTCTTGGAACGCCAGCTCAGTTCGGCGACCATGCAGACTGAACCAAATCAATAAGCCTAGTCTTTTTAATAATTCGGTGGCACTATTGTTTGTAGTCTTGCTACGCGGCGGCATAGTTCGCCACGCAAGATATACAAACATAGTGACCCATATAATATAATATTATAATATAACACGACATATATAATATTACAATATATATATATATATATATATATATATATATATATATATATATACATATATATATATATATATATATATATATATATATATATATATACATATATATATATATATATATATATATATATATATATATATGTATAAATATGTATATACGAGTATATATAAATATATATATATATATATACATATATATATATATATATATATATATATATATATATATATATATATATATATATATATATATATATATATATATATATAAACAGGGTGCGTCACCAAAATCCGCATAATTTTCAAATTGAATTTCCTGCTACATTGTGTAGTATGCCGACATAAGTAAAACGTGTTTACCTCAAAATTGTCAGTCTGTCAAAAATGAGTCAGAAGTATAACTGAAGAGCTGCGATAATGGAAAGTCTTCGCGCTGAACGGTCAGCACGGGAGATTATTCAATTTTTCCGATATTCGAAATCAACTGTAAGTGAGGTTGTTACTAAGTACAAAGCTCAAGTACAGTTAAGTGAAGGTTCAAATATACCGATAAGAAAGCGGCACTCAAAAGAACACACCGTGAGAGCCCCTGAAGACACCAAAAGGACTGAAGAGCTGATTCTGGAAGACATGGGGTTATCGTTGCGAAAACTGGCGTCTATTGTGAATGTGAGCAAGCCTACCATGCGCGGAATCGTTGAGGAGGACCTTCGATATTATTCTTACACGATCAAGGCTAGACAAATGCTTTCTGAAGCTGCAAGAACAAAGCGAGTGACTCGCTGCAATTTAATCATTTCTTCTAAGGTGCAATTTGATCATTTATAAGGAATTTTGGCCTCCGAATAATCCAGATTTAAGTCCCTTGGACTATTACGTACGGAACGTGATTGAAAGGGTTACCAACAAGTCTCGACATCAAAACGTGGCATCGTTAATGACCGCCATTGAGGTAGCGTTCGCCAATATTGACAGCGCAGAATTGCAGAGGGCGTGCGAGCGCTTCAGACCGCGAATGGAGGCCGTGATTGAAGCTGCTGGAGGCTACATTGAATAATTACAATGTCAATAGATGCACAAAATGCCATGTAAGACGTTTTTGTACTTAAACCTCATTTTTCAATAAATAACACGATTTGAAGGATGTTCATTGATTTGTCCGGGTTTTGATGAATCACCCTATATAATATATATATATATATATATATATATATATATATATATATATATATATATATATATATATATATATATATATATACATATATATATATATATATATATATATATATATATATATATATATATATATATATATATATCTATATATATATATATATATATATATATATATATATATATATACATATATATATATATACATATATATATATATATATATATATATATATATATATATATATATATATATATATATATGTATATATATATATATATATATGTAGCAATTACAACGGGGACGAGAGAGTAGACATTCTGTATTGCTATAAAAATAAAAACTCACAGTCCTTCACACAAAAAGAAAGCGTGTCAATAATTATAATTAATCAATATTAAAACATGTCAATATTAGTAAAATACTAACATTTTGATAGTGGGCTGAATTTCAAAGAAATGAAAAGGTTTAAAAATCTGTAACTTTATGAGAATGCAAATCTTGAGTTTATTTTAACGATTATGTTATCAATTATTTCGACATAAGCACGTGTAAAGAATGTTTCAACAATCTCATTGTTATCAATTATGCACCTTGTTCTTTTACGACGTTGTGGTGTTTCGCAAGTCGACCATAATTCGTTCTTAATCCCCGTGGAACTCTTTCCTAAAGATTGTATTTAACCTTCAAATTTTGCAATTTGTTGAATACGGTACAGTAGTAAATTTTTGTTTTTTTTGACTGCTAATAATATGTTGTCATTTTTTTAGAAAAAACACTGAGCAGAAAAATTAACTGAAAATCTTTAAGTAAATTAAAATGCCTACTCTCACTGTTAACGGTTTCTCCGCCCCAATTAGCACTCTTATTTTCACCTATATATTCAAAGAGTTCTTTTGATTTCTCTTTATTATAGAAAAATTGCTAAAACTAACCGACCAACGTCTTGGAGCCAATTTTGGCAGCCTTTTTGAAAAATAAACACAAAAAACTAGTAACAGATTGGACAAAAATCTACATTCGCGTATACTATTGCAGGATTTTTATAAAACCAAGTTTAGTCGATGTGCGAGGCAATTCATAAATAGTGCGTTTTTATACATTTCTCTTAGACAGGTTTGCAATCCAATTGCTTTGCCAGATATTTGAATTTTAGGGCAATATGCATAACAAGGTTAAGTGAACGGGACGCATGTTTGTTCTTGACATCCTAAATGACACACATTGTCTATTAGAATCTTCGTTATTTCTCAATTTCTCCTAACTTTGAGCAATATCACTGACTATTTATATTGGCTACTCAGCAGTTCCTGAATCAGTCCAAAAAGGAATTATTGGAAATTACCAATGCTGTTTGTATCATGCATGTTCACAGCTTTAACATCATTTAAATTACAAAAGCCGGTAGTTCGTCAGACGTTTGAATCGCTCGAAAATTCCACACATGGCCAGCAAAATTATTTTTGTTTAATATTGCAATCCGTTTCGAGTTTCGGTAATCCGTTTCGAGTTTTTCATTTGTTAATTTTGAAATCAAACTGCCGAGTACATCTCTTTGTTATAGAGACAATTTACGAGTTTGGTTTTGATCGATCCTTGTTGATGTCGTCCTTTCTTCAGCAAATTACCAAGATCCAAAGAGAACTTTAATAAGTTTATGAATGATAAAATGCTGAACCACAGAACAAATAAACATATTCACCTATTTTAACCTTTCACTATTTCGAAAAATCATGCAATTTCACACAGTGATTTTACACATTCAATTCTACACAGGCTCACCTATTATTACTATGCAATATTATTAGCAAATTATTTAGACCTATAATGAATAAATGCCTTCACCAATTAAAATGATTACAATGTACTCTGTTACGCGTTAGGGCAACGCTGAAATAAGTTACACAGCAGTCATATGTTCCCAGCTCTCTTAAGAAGATAATTTCTCCTAGGAAGCAAATTCTTCATTGCTTCCGAACATATGGTATACGCACATTTTTTTAATGTCGTCACAGTCTAGTCTATATGGAGCACAGATATAAAAGAAAATGGATACTAAATAGCTATTCGTGTACCCATATGTGAGTTAGCCTTTTTTAATACACGCACAACATTGCTTTCTCACAAAAATTCCTCTCAATGCACCCCTTTCTACCGCTGTCTCTTAGTTACGAAAAATGTGAGGAATATCAGATCGGTGTAAAAGCGTGCAACAGGCAACATGAAAAAAATGTCAATGTCAGTTTGATTAGTGTCGGTGAATCAAAACATTCACTTTAAGTCCAAATTTCTTACAGAAAATGTTGAAATTGTTCGGCGTGTATAGTGAAAACATAAATCTACGTGAGTGCACGATAATCTGTGTTGGTTGTCCGAATTAATTAGCGGTCGGAAATTCCAATAGAGTGCGAGAATGAAATGCCACGTTCCAGGCTGCAATAATAGCTACAGAAGTGCTTCGCGGGGGATATCCTGTTTCGAGTAAGTGAAAGTAACCTTCATCAATTTAGTCTTCTTTTTGAATGAAATCATAGTAAATTTCATTTACAAAAACATTGCGAAGAAAGAAATGTCAAACGACGTTCAAAATGGCGATCTCTCGTGGTTTTTACATTGGAGTTACCGCATGAACTGTGTAGGGCACACTCCCGAACCTCTATCACACACTAATAAGTAGAAGTCGAAAATTGGACCATTTCTCTCGTTTGATTTCTAATCCGTTCTTTCTTATATCTGTGATATGGAGTCACATAAATGTTCGTAGATGCAATTTTTACGTTGCTTCCATGCGCTGGTTGTTCTCTCTCAATCTGTGGTGCTATCACATCAGCTGAATGAAATGTTCACTGAGGTAGAAGAAGTGGAGATAGCATCGACGGTATAACTTTCCGACGACGGACGACGGTATAACTTTCTTTCGGTATAACGTTTCTCCTACGCACAAAGCATGTTAAAGCAGCATTTCCGTCATTTTCCGCTAAATGCCTAGTACTATACTCTTCGCGAAACGAATTCAACGGTCAAATCCCATACAAAAGAGCTTTACTGACGAATTGAAAAGCTCTTTTTGTTTGGGATTTGACCGCTGAATTCGTTTCGCGAAGAGTATAGTACTAGGCAAAATGTCGAATTGGAGGGGAACTACTCGGATTTGACCAGATTTGACGTTTAGTGGACAAAAAATTACTACCATCCCCTTCAATGTTAATCTAATGGGCAAGTTCACTCCATTTCTACTACCTCACTGGAAATGTTCACAATTTGTATTGACGGAAATTTTTCAAAAAAAATGTTATACTCAATTTTTTCACAATATCAAATAAAAACGATGAAATTAAAATTTATGTCAGCCGAATGTAAGGGAAGCAATGCTTCCCTTGCTTCCATGAACGCCACGCCACTGATATATGTATGTATAAAAAGACATATATATATATACATATATATATATATATATATATATATATATATATATATATATATATATATATATATATATATATATATATCTATATATATATATATATATATATATATATATATATATATATATATATATATATATATATATATATATATACATAAATACATAAATATATATATATATATATATATATATATATACATATATATATATATATATATATATATATATATATATATATATATATATATACATAAATACATATATATACATATATATATATATATATATATATGTATATATACATAAATATATATATATATATATATATATATATATATATATATATATATATATATATATATATATATATATATATATATATATATATACATAAATATATATAACACCAAAAAATTTCAGTGAAAAAATCTCAGGAACGCGCCATCTGATTGAACTGAAATTTTTAGGATTTATCTTGAAACATTGTAAAGAAAAAAACTCTAGCGCACCTGAACCGCTAGAAACACTAATGTTCGAAGAACACTAGAAGAATTGTGCAGGTTTTGAGTGCATATTCTACCACACGCGCTGCTTATTACAGCCAAACTGTTTCAAACGCCACGTTTTACTTTGGTCTCAAGAATGCATTTTATAACTCATATGTTGGAAAGGTTTCAGATATTACCACTGCCATAAATTTCAAAGTTTATGAGAGCAAAACACTTGTTAATTATATTCGTTATCAGTTGCTTATTTCACAAAATTTTGAAAGCAGCATCTCATATAACATCAAGGAAGAAAACGCTCAATGCCTACAGCACTGTAACTGAAGTTGGTGTTTGGGGCTGCGATCCGAAAAATTTGTAGAATTTCGGAAACTGAAACATTTGTTATTTATTTTCATTGTGAAAATTTCCGGTATGAATACTAACTATAAGCATTTATTGATACAAAAGTGGCACAACCGACTCGTGCTGGCAACTTTTTGCCAGTATCAAACCCAAAAATATATCACATCTGCTTCACGTTGAAATTAACCTGCCCTGCGAATTTCGTCTCGATCCGATGACTGCATTCGAAGTTATAGGAGTATAAAGAAGTTTAAGGTTACCAGCCGCGAAATTTTTCAAATAATCGAAAACTTAATATGTGTTGTTTATTGTCACTACAATATCATTACCATTTGAAAATTTGACGATAAAACCGCTTAATAAAGATATTGCAAATAAACACAAAACCAACAATAAATAGCTGGCAGCCCTGTCGTGGCTTTTCAACCAAATTCAGCCTGAATAATGTCTACAATAGGTTCCATTAATTATATGAAATTCGTATTGATTTCATGACTGCACTGAAAGTTATAGGGCAAAAAGCTTTATTTTCCTGAGCGAATTTTCACAACCAAAGACACACAAATTACCATAGCTGGCAGCACCAATCGAATTTTCCAACCAAATTTCTACCAAACACGGCTTAAAGTAAGGTTCAGCTACTGTGTCGATTTCATGAAAATCTGGTAACTGAATCAGAATTCATAGGGCAAAAAACAGTTTTTTTTCTTTGTAATTTTTCAAGATGGCACCACTGGCACAGAGTTGCCCACAATTCAAAATCGCTTCTATCAGACTTGGTCCTACTTAAGTTCAATGTATTCTGTAAATTTCATTTGTATATGATCATTGGTTCGTGAGTTCTCGTGAACAGAAATTTTTTATGCTAAAAATATAGGTAAATTGGGAAAGGGTTACCGTTCTTGTCCGACATGAAATTTTCAAACTTTAACTTTGACTGTGTAGATAAAGCTTAGGATTTGTATACAAGTTGGTTTTTAGTGTAAGAAACGAAAACTTTTAAAAGATTCGATGCTTTGAATGTTTTCACTTTCAGTGCCTGCAGTAGCTACAGGGTTGTCAGCACGTTCATAAAAAACTATGCAAGTGTGCGACTTAACAAGATTAACACGTCGTTTAAGTTTCATAATGTTTTAACAATTTAGTAAAAAGTTATCACAATTCAAAAATTTTCCAATTTTCCCAACCTCATTTTAGGCGCCTAGTGCACACATAGGGTTAAAAATTTCAAAATCATTATCATATTCACATTTAAAACACGTTCGAAATTCATTACATAAACTTTATTTTTGGAAAAGTTATTTTTTGACAGAATAATAGGTATATTCAAAATATCACTAAAATGACCACCGGCACCAAAGGGTTAAAGATTATTAACTTTTTGTGAGACCTGGCACTATATAGAAATATGAATTTTTGGCCGAAGTGATTTTAATACTAATGTTCTTCTTCGAACATTAGTAATAAATCTCAAGCGCATCTAAACCGCTAGAAATACTAATGTTCGATGAACAATAGAAGAATCGTGCAGATTTTGAGTGCATATTCTACCACACGTGCTCCAACCTGTTTCGAGTGCAAAACCAGTTTGATCTTAGCGATGCATTAAAAATCATATGGTGGAAAGGACAGGACTACCACTTGCATGAATTTCAAGATTAGGGAAAGCCAAAGACCGCAAAACTTTAAAAGCAGCATAACATAAAATAAACAAAGAAAATGCTTAGTGCTTGCAACACTTTACCAGCACTGCAACTAAAAGTCTCCCACAATTGCCTCATATCAAAATCAAATAACTCTATCGATGTCGGTTTTATCCGATGATTTCGTCGAAAGTTACAGGGATAGAAAGATGTTTGGGATCAAAAACCAAAAGATGTTTGGAGCCGAAAAATTTCTAGAACTTAGAAAATTTAAACAATGGTAACTTATTTTCATTGTAAATGTTCATGATATGAATACTTAATGTAAGCATTTATTGATACGAAAATAGCAAAAAACGCCTTGCGCTGGCAATCCTTCGCTAGCATCAATGACCGTCTAGAAAGAAAACCAGTCACGGCTATGGATTACTTTCCACCTTTCATCCATTGCCCGGGAAGCAATTCTCAAGGTTGCAAATACTTCTACTTGAAAAATAGAAGTATACGCACCTAGAGAGGAAAAGTCTACGTTGCATTCACCGGCTGCATGAAGCCGTCAGCTCCAGATCAAAATCTCTATTCGAGCCGTCCGTGAAGATGACTTCGGTGTAATCGCTCGTGCAGAAATCAGGATGCTCCCAATCATTTCTGCTTAAAAAGATTACTTCGTATCTTCTGGTGAAGTCAGTATGGGGAGTTGAGCATCAGAAGACATCGCTAGAGCTGAAGAGATACCTTGCATCGAACTTCTAATAGAGCTAGTGATGGGTCTCTCAAGAGCTATGTGAGCCAGCTCTTTAAAAGTTAGAGCAAGTCTTTTAAAAGAGCTATGTGAGCCATCATTTAGAACTGCTCTGCAAACTTCACACCTTCACTTTAGTGGCAAGAGCGATATTGTGGAATCACTCGAGCAAATAAAGCTTCTGCATATACACAGGGGAATACTTCCTTAGACTACCGTGTGTAGTTGAACAAAATCTAGGCTATTCTAACGTCGGCACATGTAAATATGTGTACGACTATCATATTGCAGAGAGGAAGGAGTCAGCTCCGTGTGAATGAAGAATGAATGATCGCATGAAGAATGAAAGATGACTTCGGTGTAATCGCTCGTGCAGAAATCAGGATGCTCCCAATCATTTCTGCTTAAAAAGATTACTTCGTATCTTCTGGTGAAGTCAGTATGGGGAGTTGAGCATCAGAAGACATCGCTAGAGCTGAAGATAACCCTTGTATCGAATTTCTAATAGAACTAGTGATGGGTCTCTCAAGAGCTTTGTGAGCCAGCTCTTTAAAAATTAGACAAACTCTTTTAAAAGAGCTATGTGAGCCATCATTTAGAACTGCTCTGCATACTTCACACCTTCACTTTAGTGGCAAGAGCGATATTGCGGAACCACTCAATTAAATAAAGCTTCTGCATATACACACGGGAATACTTCCTTAGACTACCGTGTGTAGTTGAACCATAGACATATAAAGAAGGAATACGCAATCACAATGCATGAACCCGTACGTGAGTGAAGCAATTTTACTACACATGCAATTTTACTACACATGCAATTTTACTCTCTGTAAAACAGCTTTCCCCTCAATGCCGCACGCTCCACCCCTCAGCGCTGTAGACTCTCTATGTAAACATTCATTTCTATCCTCAGAACATAGAGATCTAAGGAAATGAAACAATCGTATACATATACGAAATTTAGTGAAGCAATTTTACTACAAAGGTAAAATTTATAAATAGAACAAATCGAGAGAATTGCTACCTCAGATATTCCCCTAGGTTTCCCCGATACCTGAGCTTTTGTTGTTGCTGAGTTAGTTATTGTCAAATTCGCGTGCACATGGCCAACTATTTTTCTCTATCTATCTCACTCTATCTTTCTGTTTGGCACAGTTAGTTTGTGTCAAATTCGCTTACTACTACTAACACTCAGCCTAGGCAAATTGCTTCACTTCTCACTGCCATTTTCATTTCCTTATATCTCTCTCTTCTGAGTTTCTATCCATCCAATTTACGAGGTAGTTGGGATAGCGGGGAAACTAATACATGGACACAAATTTCCAAATACATCAACTTTTCTGAATGAAATTTGTTGTTGTTTTACCCAAACACATTGCGACCAGAGGTCGAAAATTGCTGATTCAGCCGTGAGCCGCCGAGGAGAGCACACGCAGAAGAGAGTTCAACAAACAGCAATTTTAATTGCTACCAAGCCGATCGTAGAACAAGCTTGCAATTAGCCGAGAACCAGCCGTTATCTACATCACAGATAGATTTTCCATGGTGTGACATCACCGACGGAAAAAAAAACATCGTTCATCGTACATCGTACAAAGCAGTCAGGAGGATTACAGAAACAGCAATTTTTATTGCTACCGCACAGCCGACAATCAGCCAACGGATTAGCGATCAGCGCCGAACATCAGGAGAGCGAAGAGAGGCTACGAAACACCGGAGGATACACGTGGAAGAGGACTTTTTATCCGAAAATAATTAAGGAGCCGTGGCAGCCGACGACGAAACCCTTATAATTATAATTACTTGTTTTATTTTTCTTTGACCTGTTATACTTAATTTCTGACTTCGATTTAGTATTTTAATTACTTAGTCCAAACAGACAAGAGAGAGAATTCATTATCAAAATGAAAGGAAGCGACCACTCGAAGCACGTCTCTGACAACGAGGCCTGTGAATCGGACGTAGACTCGGAGAGTGAGTCAAGTGAGGATGAAGAGGAGGAATCACAAAGAGGTAAAGACAGGACCATATCTGAGCTTACGGCTCAGATAAATCAGATCAATAAACGGATGGAGGAGATCCTGCAACAGCTCAAAGAGAGCCAAAAAGAATCGGCAGAACAGAGGAAACAGAACGCCGAACTCTTCCAACAAAACAAGGAGCTAACGCACCAACTGATGGGGTAAATAGCTCACCGCCAACGACTGTACCTTCAAAACGAAAACGGAAAGAAGAACCGATCAACACCGCAGTAAAACCTTTCGAGAACAAAAGTACACCGATGGAGGCAGAGACATCTGCGGGAGAACAATTTGAGAGAGAGTTCCCCGTCCTGCCAACGCCAAAAAAGCCGACACCTTTCGTCTTGAAAAAACCAACCCCCCTTCAAAGCAGCAAACAAGAGAACAAACTGGATGCTCAAGCCCAAGCAAAAAAGGACACAGCCGCAACAAAATCAACAGTGCCAATAATCATTCGGCAACCAGAAAAATGGACGCAGGTAAACAGAGCAATAAGAGAGCTGAAAATCGAACATGAGACAGCAAAAAGAGTTTACCTTGGAATCCAGGTTATCCCAAAAACCCCGCAGGACCACAGGAAACTAACCAGATTACTGACGGCAGAGAAAATAGAGTTTTACACCTATCTTCTGCCCGAAGAAAAAAATCTTAACATAATCATTAGGGGTCTGCACGGGCTTAAAAAAGAAAACCTTGAAGAGCAAGGCTTCCACCCAATTGAGGTGTTTTTCTTCAAACTAAGAAACGGTCCTTCCAGACTTGTTAAAGTCCTTCTTCCTAGGCAAGAAACGGACATATATAATATTAAGGCAGTATGTCATCTGATATGCAAAGTAGAAGCCCAAAAACCACGTGGCGGACACTCGCAATGGCACAATTGCCAGCAATTTGGCCATGCATCAAACAACTGCCACGCACAAGCCTAATGCGTCAAGTGCGATGGACTCCACTATCACTCAGAATGCACTAAACAAAAAGACGAAAAGGCCAAGTGCGTTAACTGCAGCGGAGAGCTCTCCGCCAGTTATGGAGGATGTCCAAAACATCCAAAAAATCTTAAAAAATCATTTGCACAGGTTGCAAAAGAGCGAACCCCTACCACGGTCCCTGAGGCTAAACCAACCAAATCCACCAGGACCCAAAAACCAACCCCGCCACTACAGCATAGTACTCAGATCCCAAATGCAGAATACATGAACCGTATCTTCTCCAACATGCAGGAACAATTCCAGTTCATGATGAAAAACATGATGGCGAAAATGGTGCAAAGAATGTTTTTTGCATTCCCAGCTTCCAAAAATCCCTCTAAAAAACTTTCACAGTGAATGTCCCCAACCATGTTTCAATCCTCACGTGGAATGCGAATTCCATAAGAAACAAAACAGGGGAACTGATACAATTCCTCTTTGACTGCAAAGTCGACATAGTGCTCATTCAAGAAACATTCCTCAAACCTGGAGATCATCTCCGTTTTCCTAACTATCACTTTTACAGAAATGATAGACTCAATGGCAGAGGAGGTG
>OZ022263.1:108830945-108853445 GCA_963978885.1 Nemotelus pantherinus | reverse complement strand
CTTTATTAAGCGGTTTTATCGTAGAATTTTCAAATGGTAATGATATTGTAGTGACAATAAACAGCAAATATTAAGCTTTCGATCATTTGAAAAAACTCGCTGCAGGTAACCCTAAATTTCTTTATACTCCTATAAATTCGAATGTTATATAACAACGTGAAGCAGATGTGATATATTCTTGGCTTTGATACTGGCGAAAGGCTGCCAGCACGAGTCGGTTGTGCTACTTTTGTATCAATAAATGCTTACAGTTAGTATACATACCGGAAACATTAACAATGAAAATAAATAACCGATGTTACAATTCGCAAAGTTCTGCAAATTTTTCGGATCGCAGCCCCAAGCACCAACTTCAGTTACAGTGCTGCAGGCACTGAGCATTTTCTTCATTGATGTTATATGAGATGCTGCTTTCAAAATTATGTGAAATAAGCAACTCATAACGAATATAATTAACCCGTGTTTTGCTCTCATAAACGTTGAAATTCATGCCAGTGGTAATATCTGAAACCTTCCACCATATGAGTTATAATGCATTCTTTAGACCAAAGTAAAACGTGGCATTTGAAACAGTTTGGCCGTAATAAGCAGCACATGTGGTGGAATATGCACTCAAAACCTGCACGATTCTTCCACTGTTCTTCGAACATTAGTGTTTCTAGCGGTTCAGGTGCGCTAGAGTTTTTTTGATAATTTGCTCATACTTATGTGTTTAACAAGCACATT
The DNA here is from genome assembly GCA_963978885.1 of Nemotelus pantherinus. Taxonomy (NCBI): domain Eukaryota; kingdom Metazoa; phylum Arthropoda; class Insecta; order Diptera; family Stratiomyidae; genus Nemotelus; species Nemotelus pantherinus. Next base: position 108,852,719 of record OZ022263.1, on the reverse strand, counting down.
TTTAAATTCCAATCTTCTTGCTGACTACTTTGGGCAGACGGTCAAATAATAGACTAGAAATAAAGCGTAGTTTCACAAAATTTAAAACATGAAGAGAAGAGATTTTCGTTCAAGATTGAGGAAATCAGTTGCGAATTCAACGTTATATATTTTTAGCGGTTGAAACCTGGGCTGATCAGTGGAGCCCAAAAAGTCGCCAGTAGCCCAAAATTAAATTCCGTCGCCAAATGATAGCCCAATTGGCGAGAAATCGCCCAATCTGGCAACAGTGATGTGCAGTGCAAATAGAATGTGAATAATGAGTACTGTGTGAATAATGGTACTGTGCGAATTATAAGAATGATAAGAAATGGAGGAAAAATATCGCCATCATGTGCGATTATTGATGGCGATATTTTGTGAGCACGCAGTGTGCGTTTTGCGTGGTTACACTTTGCTCTAGTTCACGAGTATTTGCGCCATTTTCGCCGTATGGTGACTATTAGGCGGTGGATTTAAAAGGTAGATTTGTTATTTTGAAGACTAGTCTGAATATTTTGACAATTAGAAAAAGGTCTCATAATGAATAGCAAGTTCAAAGAAACTGTGGACTTATTTAAGATTTTCTATCGATTGTGGTAGTTTTCACTCTTCATTTTTACTAATGTTCGAAGATGAGTAGAACGCGAATATGACTATTTCTCGGGAACGCGCCATCTGATTAAGCTGAAATTTTCAGGATACATTTGTTGACATATCAAATAGATCCAAGTTTCACCAATTGTAAATTATTGTAGTCCTTTGGCGTCAGAGGTCATTTAAGTGATATTTCAGGTATCGTTATAAATCTATCAGCGAATTATGTTGGAAAAAAATTAGTGTGCAAAAGGTATTTCAAACGTGTTTTAAATATAGATATGATAACGTTTTGGGAATTGTTAACACTATATGTGCGCTTAAAGCCTAAATAAGTGCCAAAAATAAGATCCAGAAAATTTGTACAACTTTCAATTACGATACCTTGTAAAGTTGTAGACGCACTTAGGTTTTCATGGACGTGCTGGCAACCCTGCGGCTACGACAAACACTGAAAGTGAAAACCTTCAAATTATCGACCCTCGTCAATATTTTTAAGTTTTTTGGAAAAAAAGGAGCTCATATATAAATATTATGCTTTGTTTCAACAGCCAGAGTAAAACTTTTGAAATTCAATATCGGACAAGAACGGTAACCTTTCCACAATTTACTTATATTTTTAGCATCAGAAACCTGTTTACGGGAACTCAACGATTGGGTGCTGTGGCCACTTTAGTCTCCTGCGAACGAGTGTTTGTAAAAATTGGATACGTGCTGACCGAAGCGAGCATCACAAGTGTTTTTTACTAATGTTCGAAGAACATTAGTATTAAAATCGATTCGGCCAAAAATTCATATTTCCATACATATATATATATATATATATATATATATATATATCATCAAAAAATTTCAGTGAGATAATCTCGGGAACGCGCCATCCGATTGAGCTGAAACTTTCAGGATACATTGGTGTATATGCAGAATAGGTCCAGGTCTCTTTAAATGTCAGTTATTGTTAACCTTTTGGCGCCGGCGGCCATTTAAGTGATATTTTTAATATACCTATTATCTCGTGCACAAATAATTTTCGCAAAAATAAAGTTAATGAAATAAATTTCGAACGTGTTTTACATATGAATCGGATAATGCTTTGGAATTTGTTAACCCTATGTGTGCGCTGGGTGCCTAAAAAGAGGACGGGAAAATTTGAAAATTTTTAAATTGCGATAACTTTTGACAGAGCTATTCATTACGAAATTTTCAGGACATATTGATATTATTTAGTTGTAGATTTGTGAAGCTTTTAATGAGCGTGCTGGCAACCCTGTGGCTAGGGCAGGCACTGAAAGTGAAAACCTCCAAATCATCGTCTCTCTTGAAAAAATGCCGTTTCTTCAAAAAAAAGCCACTCATATGTAAATCTTGTGCTTTGTTTACATAACAAAAAAAAAAAAAGATATGGTATAACGGGCACGCCTGGTAACCCTTGCCCAATTTACCTATATTTTAAGCATCAAAAACTTCTGTTCACGGAAACTCACGATCCGATGAGCAGAATTAATTGAAATTTGCAGAATGTATTGGTCTTAAATAGGACCAGGTCTGATAGAAGTAATTTTGAAATGCGAGCGATTCTGTGCCAGTGGTGCCATCTGGAAAAACCACTAAAAAAGATAACTGTTTTTAGCCCTATAAATTCTGATTGAATCGTTCGATTTTAATGAAACTCACACAATTGCTGGGCCTTACTTTAAGCCACGTTTGGTAGAAATTTGGTCGAAAAATTCGGTTGGAGTTGCCAGCTATGATAATTTTGGTGTCTTCATTTTGAAAAAAAAAAATTTGGAAGTGAAAACATTCAAACCATCGAATATTCAAAAAAATGTCCGTTTCTTACAATAAAACCAATCTGTATATTAATCTTATGTTATATCTACACGTTCAAAATAAAACTTTGGAAATTTCATGTCGGACAAGAACGGTAACCCTCTCCCAGTTAACCTATATTTTTAGCATCAAAAACTTCTGTTCACGGAAACTCACGAACCAATAATCAGATACAACTAAAATTTACAGAATGCATTGGACTTAAGTAAGACCAGATTTGATAGAAGCGATTTTGAATTGTGGGCAAGTCTGTGCCAGTGGTGCCATCTTGAAAAATTACAAAGAAAAAAAACTGCTTTTTGCCCTATGAAATGCTAATAAGTTACCAGATTTTCATGAAATTGACACTATAGCTAAACCTAACTCTAATCTCTGTTTGGTGGAAATTTGGTTGAAAAATTTGATTGGTGCTGCCAGCTATGGTAATTTTTGTGTCTTTGGTTTTGAAAATTCGCTCAGGAAAATAAAACTTTTTGCACTACAGCTTCCAGTGCAGTCATGAAATCAATACGAATTTCATACAATTAATGGAACATATCATAAACATTATTCAGGCCAAATTTGGTTGAAAAGCCACGATAGGGTTGCCAACTATTGTTGGTTTTGTGTTTAATTGCAATATCTTTATTAAGCGGTTTTATCGTAGAATTTTCAAATGGTAATGATATTGTAGTGACAATAAACAGCAAATATTAAGCTTTCGATCATTTGAAAAAACTCGCTGCAGGTAACCCTAAATTTCTTTATACTCCTATAAATTCGAATGTTATATAACAACGTGAAGCAGATGTGATATATTCTTGGCTTTGATACTGGCGAAAGGCTGCCAGCACGAGTCGGTTGTGCTACTTTTGTATCAATAAATGCTTACAGTTAGTATACATACCGGAAACATTAACAATGAAAATAAATAACCGATGTTACAATTCGCAAAGTTCTGCAAATTTTTCGGATCGCAGCCCCAAGCACCAACTTCAGTTACAGTGCTGCAGGCACTGAGCATTTTCTTCATTGATGTTATATGAGATGCTGCTTTCAAAATTATGTGAAATAAGCAACTCATAACGAATATAATTAACCCGTGTTTTGCTCTCATAAACGTTGAAATTCATGCCAGTGGTAATATCTGAAACCTTCCACCATATGAGTTATAATGCATTCTTTAGACCAAAGTAAAACGTGGCATTTGAAACAGTTTGGCCGTAATAAGCAGCACATGTGGTGGAATATGCACTCAAAACCTGCACGATTCTTCCACTGTTCTTCGAACATTAGTGTTTCTAGCGGTTCAGGTGCGCTAGAGTTTTTTTGATAATTTGCTCATACTTATGTGTTTAACAAGCACATTTTTAAATTCCAATCTTCTTGCTGACTACTTTGGGCAGACGGTCAAATAATAGACTAGAAATAAAGCGTAGTTTCACAAAATTTAAAACATGAAGAGAAGAGATTTTCGTTCAAGATTGAGGAAATCAGTTGCGAATTCAACGTTATATATTTTTAGCGGTTGAAACCTGGGCTGATCAGTGGAGCCCAAAAAGTCGCCAGTAGCCCAAAATTAAATTCCGTCGCCAAATGATAGCCCAATTGGCGAGAAATCGCCCAATCTGGCAACAGTGATGTGCAGTGCAAATAGAATGTGAATAATGAGTACTGTGTGAATAATGGTACTGTGCGAATTATAAGAATGATAAGAAATGGAGGAAAAATATCGCCATCATGTGCGATTATTGATGGCGATATTTTGTGAGCACGCAGTGTGCGTTTTGCGTGGTTACACTTTGCTCTAGTTCACGAGTATTTGCGCCATTTTCGCCGTATGGTGACTATTAGGCGGTGGATTTAAAAGGTAGATTTGTTATTTTGAAGACTAGTCTGAATATTTTGACAATTAGAAAAAGGTCTCATAATGAATAGCAAGTTCAAAGAAACTGTGGACTTATTTAAGATTTTCTATCGATTGTGGTAGTTTTCACTCTTCATTTTTACTAATGTTCGAAGATGAGTAGAACGCGAATATGACTATTTCTCGGGAACGCGCCATCTGATTAAGCTGAAATTTTCAGGATACATTTGTTGACATATCAAATAGATCCAAGTTTCACCAATTGTAAATTATTGTAGTCCTTTGGCGTCAGAGGTCATTTAAGTGATATTTCAGGTATCGTTATAAATCTATCAGCGAATTATGTTGGAAAAAAATTAGTGTGCAAAAGGTATTTCAAACGTGTTTTAAATATAGATATGATAACGTTTTGGGAATTGTTAACACTATATGTGCGCTTAAAGCCTAAATAAGTGCCAAAAATAAGATCCAGAAAATTTGTACAACTTTCAATTACGATACCTTGTAAAGTTGTAGACGCACTTAGGTTTTCATGGACGTGCTGGCAACCCTGCGGCTACGACAAACACTGAAAGTGAAAACCTTCAAATTATCGACCCTCGTCAATATTTTTAAGTTTTTTGGAAAAAAAGGAGCTCATATATAAATATTATGCTTTGTTTCAACAGCCAGAGTAAAACTTTTGAAATTCAATATCGGACAAGAACGGTAACCTTTCCACAATTTACTTATATTTTTAGCATCAGAAACCTGTTTACGGGAACTCAACGATTGGGTGCTGTGGCCACTTTAGTCTCCTGCGAACGAGTGTTTGTAAAAATTGGATACGTGCTGACCGAAGCGAGCATCACAAGTGTTTTTTACTAATGTTCGAAGAACATTAGTATTAAAATCGATTCGGCCAAAAATTCATATTTCCATACATATATATATATATATATATATATATATATATATATATATATATATATATCATCAAAAAATTTCAGTGAGATAATCTCGGGAACGCGCCATCCGATTGAGCTGAAACTTTCAGGATACATTGGTGTATATGCAGAATAGGTCCAGGTCTCTTTAAATGTCAGTTATTGTTAACCTTTTGGCGCCGGCGGCCATTTAAGTGATATTTTTAATATACCTATTATCTCGTGCACAAATAATTTTCGCAAAAATAAAGTTAATGAAATAAATTTCGAACGTGTTTTACATATGAATCGGATAATGCTTTGGAATTTGTTAACCCTATGTGTGCGCTGGGTGCCTAAAAAGAGGACGGGAAAATTTGAAAATTTTTAAATTGCGATAACTTTTGACAGAGCTATTCATTACGAAATTTTCAGGACATATTGATATTATTTAGTTGTAGATTTGTGAAGCTTTTAATGAGCGTGCTGGCAACCCTGTGGCTAGGGCAGGCACTGAAAGTGAAAACCTCCAAATCATCGTCTCTCTTGAAAAAATGCCGTTTCTTCAAAAAAAAGCCACTCATATGTAAATCTTGTGCTTTGTTTACATAACAAAAAAAAAAAAAGATATGGTATAACGGGCACGCCTGGTAACCCTTGCCCAATTTACCTATATTTTAAGCATCAAAAACTTCTGTTCACGGAAACTCACGATCCGATGAGCAGAATTAATTGAAATTTGCAGAATGTATTGGTCTTAAATAGGACCAGGTCTGATAGAAGTAATTTTGAAATGCGAGCGATTCTGTGCCAGTGGTGCCATCTTGAAAAACCACTAAAAAAGATAACTGTTTTTAGCCCTATAAATTCTGATTGAATCGTTCGATTTTAATGAAACTCACACAATTGCTGGACCTTACTTTAAGCCACGTTTGGTAGAAATTTGGTCGAAAAATTCGGTTGGAGTTGCCAGCTATGATAATTTTGGTGTCTTCATTTTGAAAAAAAAAAATTTGGAAGTGAAAACATTCAAACCATCGAATATTCAAAAAAATGTCCGTTTCTTACAATAAAACCAATCTGTATATTAATCTTATGTTTTATCTACACGTTCAAAATAAAACTTTGGAAATTTCATGTCGGACAAGAACGGTAACCCTCTCCCAGTTAACCTATATTTTTAGCATCAAAAACTTCTGTTCACGGAAACTCACGAACCAATAATCAGATACAGCTAAAATTTACAGAATGCATTGGACTTAAGTAAGACCAGATTTGATAGAAGCGATTTTGAATTGTGGGCAAGTCTGTGCCAGTGGTGCCATCTTGAAAAATTACAAAGAAAAAAAACTGCTTTTTGCCCTATGAAATGTGAATAAATTACCAGATTTTCATGAAATTGGCACAGTAGCTAAACCTAACTCTAATCTCTGTTTGGTGGAAATTTGGTTGAGAAATTTGATTGGTGCTACCAGCTATGGTAATTTTTGTGTCTTTGGTTTTGAAAATTCGCTCAGGAAAATAAAACTTTTTGCACTATAACTTCCAGTGCAGTCATGAAATCAATACGAATTTCATACAATTAATGGAACATGTCATAAACATTATTCAGGCCAAATTTGGTTGAAAAGCCACGATAGGGTTGCCAGCTATTGTTGGTTTTGTGTTTAATTGCAATATCTTTATTAAGCGGTTTTAGCGTAGAATTTTCAAATGGTAATGATATTGTAGTGACAATAAACAGCAAATATTAAGCTTTCGATTATTTGAAAAAACTCGCTGCAGGTAACTCTAAATTTCTTTATACTCCTTTAACTTCGAATGTAATATAACAACGTGAAGCAGATGTGATATATTCTTGGCTTTGATACTGGCAGAAGGTTGCCAGCACGAGTCGGTTGTGTTACTTTTGTATCAATAAACGCTTACAGTTAGTATTCATACCGGAAACATTTACAATTAAAATAAATAATCAATGTTGCAATTCGCAAAGTTCTGCAAATTTTTCGGATCGCAGCCCCAAACACCAACTTCAGTTACAGTGCTGCAGGCACTGAGCATTTTCTTCATTGATGTTATATGAGATGCTGCTTTCAAAATTATGTGAAATAAGCAACTGATAACGAATATAATTAACCCGTGTTTTGCTCTCATAAACGTTGAAATTCATGCCAGTGGTAATATCTGAAACCTTCCACCATATGAGTTATAATGCATTCTTGAGACCAAAGTAAAACGTGGCATTTGAAACAGTTTGGTCGTAATAAGCAGCACATGTGGTGGAATATGCACTCAAAACCTGCACGATTCTTCTACTGTTCTTCGAACATTAGTGTTTCTAGCGGTTCAGGTGCGCTAGAGTTTTTTTTACATTATATTTTATAAGATACAAAGATTTTCATATATGATTATTGCTAACAACCAACTGATTTGTCATTCAAGGCTTTTTCTGATTTTTAAATATTTGTTCTCGAATTTTCAATTTGACAATCAGGTGAATTTGACCAAACAATTATTAACTTTAATATTTCCTATGACACCTTATGTATCATCAATTAAATTTATTGAATATTAAGATGAGCATGAAGGATTCAGTTTCACTTTTGCAGGCAGCTCTCAGACTGAGACCCTCCACAGGTTCCCAGCCTTAAACAAAGAGTCCTCCTTCCTTCTATGCTTCCTGCTGGCGTCTCGTTTGCACTAGCCAGAATTGTATCCTTCAAGGCTTCGCGCTTATTTTGTGCGGGTTTAGGAGAAGGTATCTTTCCTCCAGGTACCACCGTGGCCGGATTCCCAGCAGACGCTGCATTTACCTTCCTGGATTCTGCCACCTCCGGGAATACAATCCGCTAGCTCGAAAACTCGATGACCATGGGGTCCCCCACAATGGCAACCCGCGATATCTTCCACTGCAACTAGGGCATTAGTCCCGAGATTGAAATGACGAGATAGTCCCGAGATTTCGGGATTTTATGTAAGAACTTTATCAAGGGAATTTAAACAAATATATTGGCTTATTCGTTCACAATTAAACTTTATTTCAAATATATACAGTCAGCGACAAAAGTCATGGCACCTTTAATTGTGTAGAAAAACAATAAGTACCATTCAGTATGGTTTTTAATTTTTAAAAGTAAATTACTCAAAATATAATCTTTATAATAGGAGCTATATTTTCCAATTCACGGGATTTCAATAATGCATTGCGTTTGTCCATGAAGCCTAAAATTTGTTGCGTAGTACACAAATGCCGCGACAAAAATCATGGCACTCAGCGGGTTGCTTTTTCAATAACAGTAATTTCCAGGAACTGTGTAGCCTGTTGGAAGTAAATATCAATTCAGTGGTCTATCTATTTTAGTTTGATTAAGTTTTACGTTGATTTAGTCAATTTTTTAAGTGTTTCGTGATTAAAAAAGATGTCAAGGAAAGAAACAACGTGTAAAGAAAGGAAAATTGTGTTAAATATGAGGAAAGATTGGAAAAATTATGAGGAAATTGGTGAATATATACAAAGGAGTAAGTCAACAGTAAGAAATATTATAAAACGAAAGGAAATAGAAAACAGAGTTCAAAACAAGACAAGAACGGGCCGGACCCAAGTTTAAACTGACAACGATAAACGGATTATAATGCGCAAAGTCAAGGTTAATCCAAAAATATTTGCAAGTGAACTAAGCCAGGCAGCTTCAGTTGAATTTGGAAAGAAAATTTATCCAAGGAGTATTCAAAGAGTCATACGAAGTAATGGACTTAGAAGCCATGTCGTTCGCAAAAAACCGTTCATAAGCAAGGCAAATATAAAAAAACGTCTAGAATTCACCAGAAAATACTTAAATGCACCAGCTGACTTCTGGAACAAGGTAATTTTTTCCGATGAATCAAAATTCAATATTTTTGGAAGTGGTGGTCGCATAAGAGTGTGGCGTCGACAAGGCGAAAGTTTACTGCCGAAACATTTACATCCTACAGTGAAACATGGTGGCGGTGGCGTTATGATATGGGGATGCATGTCTGCAAACGGTGTGGGAAATATGGAGTTTATAGAAAGCACAATGGATCGTTTCGGATATCTAGCTATTTTGAAGAAACATTTGCAAAATAGTGCGGAAAAATTGGGTTTGAGTGGTGATTATTATTTTCAACAAGATAATGATCCCAAGCATACAGCATACATTGTGAAACAATGGATAATCTATAACACTCCTCATATGCTGGCTACGCCTCCTCAGTCACCAGACCTCAATCCAACTGAGAATCTTTAGAGTGAATTGGAAAAAAATTTAAGGAAACATGACATAACATCGAAAGCACATCTGAAGGACATCATACGGCAAGAATGAGCTAATATCAACAATTCATATACGCTAAAATTAGTCCAATCAATGCAAAGGCGCTTGAAAGCGGTAATACAATCCAAAGGATATCCAACTAAATATTAATTTCAATATACTGCAATTAAAAGATACAATTTTCGAATCAAGTGCCATAACTTTTGTCGGGGCAAAAGTATAATTTTTGTATAAACGAAGTTGTTTTGTTTTATTAATTTTGTGAGATTTGATTTGTTTTTATATATTCATAATCTATATTAATGAACATTTATTATTCCCAAAACACAACGGAATAGCTTTAATATTTTAGAAGATATGTACCTGCGAAACGATAAGTGCACTCAGGTGCCATGATTTTTGTCGCTGACTGTATGCATAAAACCGGAAGTTTAGTTCATTATAATATTAAATTTATGCACATACATATGTGCATACGTGCGAGCAAGTAAAACGTTAATCTATAATTGCATCTAATTTAATCTTATGATCTAATTTCTTCCTATCTCTTGTCCAATAATTTCTCTTTATTTGGTCATGATGGTTACTTATAAAATTAGTTAAAAACAAATTGAAATTTAATCAGCATATTTACATATCATTTAAATATCAATTACAAAATAATATTGCTTTTCAATCAAACAAGTGATAAGTAATACTATCGATTGGTCCAAACTGCTGATTCGTTTTGAAAGTATGATCTTAATAAACATAATTGGTCAAGAGTTCCAATATTTAAACTAGACAGATTTTGCTGCACATATATCCAGCTGCTATTTCGGGCTCTACACTTTTTGGTGGGATACTAATCATGTAATCTTACGCCAGTTGTAATAATGGGCCCTGAGCGCCTCCATTTTCATATTACGATATTTCTTTTAGTATTAAATTCTGGGTTGTTCGTTCATGTCTTAATGAGCTTTTCTAATTCTCAAAATGGGTTGAATTTTATCAATCCCGAAATCTCGGAATTCCCGGTAAAAAATTCGGGATCCCGAAAATGTCCAAAATGGGTCGGGATCCTGAGATCCCGAAATCTCGAGATTACATGCCCTAACTGCAACCAGAGTCATTCGCCCAGCATGGGTGGATTTCTAAGCTCTGAGTGCCACTCAGCAGAGGTAAAATCGTTAGGATTCATCGTGATGTGGCTTAGTGTAACATCTCCACTACGACAAGGTGAAACCCGGACATCAAGGTAACCAGGAATACAATATTACATCTAGGTATACTTTCAAGCTTCACACTCGATTCAAACCAATCATCTAAAAGATTTCTTTTATTGAAATCAAAATCGTCGTCGTCGTAAAATCGTGGACTAATTTGATTTTACGACGCCATTCGAAATGTTATTCTAATGTGCACTAAGATTATGCTCTGTTTTCCGGTTTACTATTCGAAACCATTACTGCCCGTTAGGCAATCAAAGTCGTCTAAAAGCTATGAACGCCCTTGACCGCAACCGATTTTACTAGTTGTACACACATTTTCTCTACATACGTAGAATTTGCAATGTTCTTTCATTCGTCTTCTTCTCAAATCCAGCTTGATTTCTTCGTCTCTCCTATATCGCTCACTCTTTTTTCCTCTCCTGTCTCTCATCAAACCGAGTAACATTCGTGATCATTAACGAACAAAAACAAATTCAAAATTTCGATGCATCACTACACACCGAGACCACATCACACCCACAAATATAGTAGAAAATCTATAGTACACTAAAATAGTATTTTATGCAAGTGTATGCATGAAAAATGCAATCCAGATGAAGCCGGATCGCCAAAAGTGTGAATTATCGTCGAAAAACCCAATGAAATTTTAAGAAAGAGTTTGTATGTACGAGTATGTATACTCGCGCGTATGACGAGATGAACACTTTTGGGGGAGCCTCAAAATGTGAGTTAGTGCTGCGGTTTTTCAACACAGAACTTAAATTGAACAAAGAAGAATGAGGAGCCTCCAATGTGACTCCTACACTCAAATAACACGTGACAGATAGCGTTGCCAGCTTACAGCTTTGAATTCGCACTTAAGAACCCTAGGGGAGGTGTAATTCATGTAGAATATGCTAGGGCTGTGGAAACGACGGTGACATCCGCATTTTTTGCCGAAAATGAAGAAATGTGGAATTGAGGAAAATTCTAAAATTCATTGGAAATTGAAAGTTAACCCAACAAAAGCGTCGATGGACATGATGAAAATCGCAAAAAATTGCAATTGCACACGAAATGGATTTTGACGATTTCAGATAAAATGAAAAAAATACCACTCACCATATTCTCCACACTATATTTACAGCTCTTTCGGTGGGGTAGTGTAGCTCACTGTAAATTGTGGAGAGCACTCGCATTTACTTCTCTTTCAATGCTATATGTATATATTTCAAAGTACATACATATGCTCCGAAATTCTTTGTTCTGATGGTATCCAAAATCGGAACATGCAAAATAAAAATTGGGAAGATGATCCTACCTCACTGATATCTTCCCCACGCTTTCACTTCACACATACCAGATGAAGAACTTTGAATCGACTGTAGGAAATACAGTAGATACATTCAAGATTTTATAGAAGTTGGGCTTAGGAGTCATGAATTCGACTAACTAAACCAGACTGCCGGTATAACCACTATAACAATGACAATAGATAAAGTTGACGTGAAGCGTGCGCGCTAGGTTTCATTTTTTGCACCACGTGCTTTTTCGGTAGAAGCTTATAATACACATATGTATGTACAAGTATGTATGTAAGCAATAAAACTGTACAGAATACCTGAACATTTTGAAATACTGAATTTTCAATAGGATAGCGTAAATTATAACTACACTAGACTGTAGTTCCATAGCGAGAAAGAAATTTCTAAAGATTCTAGTTTGTACATGCATACATATATTTGGTGCAAAGTTGTAGTTGTGAGAGAGGGGTTTGTTATCATTGGCGAGTTTTTTCTGGTTGGAATATGAAAGTTGCTGGCATGTGAGGTCCAAATGATTCGCTACATAATAGATTCGGCCCTTGATTTTTATTTTCGCCTTTGATTTCTGCGAAAAAGGAAGAATTCTCTAACCCCAGAGATTTAATCAACATAAATTCTTTTTTTTTATTCCATAAACAAAATCTAATGTAACCCGAAATAAATTGACAGGCTCATGCTCACTTAACCTTTGTCAAATTTATGGCCGCCAAGCTAGGCGATTTCATCTGTTCACTTTGTTGATACTCTGATTGTTGCATGCATATTTTCGCGGTTATACCAGTGCAAATTTGGTGGTGTGGGATTTAAAACCGAAACGGGTTTTATGCATTCGCCATTAACTAGTTTGGTATTGGTTTGGTTTTTTTGCTGTTGCTGTGGAGGGAAATTCTAAAAAGCTCAAGCTGGTGAGTCACGGCCGCCGCGAGACACAAGCGGCAATGCCTTCTATATGTACGGGCCGTAATGCAGAATGATGACGTCAGAGCATCCGACCAAATGTGGCGAAAAACACACGTAGTCTTATGGGACGTCCGCGGGAAAATGTTAATTGTACCGGTTATGCTAAAGTGAGTTTAATGAAAACTAAGTGGTAACATGCGAAACAGTGCTAGTGAACAGCTTAAACACATATTAATGCGGTGCGTGCGGCATAATTAGAAAAATTCGCGACGAAATGTTTATCAGGTGTTGTTAGGTTATGTGATGTTCCGTGTCGATTTACTATCGCGATACAATTGGTCGATACAAAATGAAAGTTATGGCTAAATATTATTATTATAACGCGTCCACGCACAAAAAACTAACGTTTTATTCGTATTTTAGCTAAAAAACCGCATGTGAAATCTCGGTGTGTGTCGGCACTGCCTCGTGGAAATGTAAAATGGTTTGACGCCATGACGTCACATCGACAACGATTACGTAGCCTGACGGCCCGTACTTCTAGAAGGCATTGCAAGCGGGCACGGTAGAATTTAACTAGTTAGTGGACAAATAAGATTTTTCAGATAGTTTGGCTCTCTGAACTTTGTAGCGGGAAAGAGTTGTGATACTGAATATGTATTTTAAAAATGGTTTAGGAAGCATTGAGATATTCGTATAAAAGAAATAAGCAATTATAGGTGTCATCCAGATTTTATATATATATATACACTTGGCAGAAAAAGTCTGCGTATACACTCAACACATCCAACATATCTATAAAAAACATCGTTTTAAGTAATTTATTTCATAATAGTTTTTTTTTCTTTATTTTTATGGCTTTATTACAAACATAAAACAAAACAAAAAAAAAACAAAATGATGATTATTGTACTCCATAAAAATATTAAAATTAAAAAACGAAGACAAATCCTGAATTGTAGCAATAAAAAGTCTGCGTACAAATATTTCTTTTGAAAATAAAACAATTGTTTTTCCTCGTTAATAGCTTGCGGGATATCCTCGTCTCGTTATTACTTCCCACAACCGTTTTTGCATGGAATCTACCAGCTTCTTAGTGAACTCTGGGGTTATTGAATTCCACTCCTGGATCAGGACTTCCTTGAGCATTACCTTCGACGTTATTGTGTGCGCTCGAATCCTTTGTTCCAAGTGATGCCACAAATGCTTTATTGGATTAAGGTCAGGAGATTGGGGCGGTGTACGAAGCTGATTTTGGGCATTATACAGCAACCAGAGTCTTACTACCTCCGCAGTGTGCTTAGGGTCGTTGTCGTGTTGGAAGTAAAAGTTGTCGCTTAAGCCCAAATGCTCTGCACTTTTCTTCAAATTGCGCTTGAGAATATTAAGGTAGTCTATTTTATTCATAATACTTTCAATAAACTCCATTTTTCCTACTCCTCCACTAGCCATACACCCCATATCATAACACCGCCACCACCGTGCTTTACTGTTGGACAGAGATTTTTTACGTCGAAGGCCGCGCCAGTTTTTCTCGATACAATCTTCCGACCTTTGATTCCAAAAATACAAAATTTACTTTCATCTGAGAAAATAACTTGTTTCCAAAATTTTTAGTATGAAACATACTTTTACGGGAGCCTGTTGGAAAAAAACGACATAAAAAAACGACATAAAAAAACGTTATCAGAAAGCGTTCCACGAACATTGGCTGGGTTGGTGTGTGCTTGGTTGCTGTAAATAGCGTGTTCTGGATATGAAAAGGTTTGTCGTGTTTTGTTGCTTGTAGTATAATTAACTTAATACGTTGTGTAAACTTTAAAATAACAAGTGAAAATACTAAAATAAAAACGCTTATCCAGATATCGCGTTTGTATTGTTGTTAAGCTCGTAAAAGTATGTTCCATATTTTTCAAGTTTTAGCCTGGTAAAAATGCACATCCCGAGTAAGCGCGAAGCGCGAGTGAGGGATGGGGGTCCAGGGTCCGGCGAGGCAAGTTTTTTTGGGCTTATTTATGAGTTCCTTAGCAAACGCCAGCCGCTTGAGTCTGTTGACTGTTGTTATAAATGGCTTTCTACGGGCAACGCGTAGAAAGCCATTTATAACAATATTTCCTAAGAATTTTACGAACACCATCATCAGAAATAGACTTGCGGTACTTTGCTTTGATGTCCTTTGCCATATCAGCTGCAGTTAATCTAGGATTAGCCTTTATCGTTCGGAGCAAACTTCGAGTTTCATGAGGGCTCAACTTTGGAGGACGGCCAGATCTGGGTTTTGAAACCAAAACTCCTGTGTTTTTGAAGTTTTTTACGACTCGTTGGACAGTTGAATGACTTTTGCTGACTATTGCACCTATTTCACGATATGACGTACCTTTTTTCCACAAATCCACGATAATTTCCCTTTCCCCAAAGTCAATTTCCTTTCCTTTATTAGACATCTCTTACTTAAAGTTTTTTAGAAATTATTTTTAACGCAAACCTTAGATAAAAACACGTAAATCAGCTTTTCTACACAAATTGTTATACAGTTATTATTGATTTAACTGCAACTCAGTGACTTTGACTTCTCTTTATACGCTTTGTACGCAGACTTTTTATTCCTGGAATTTCAGACTATTTTTGGTTTCCGAATTTTATCGTTGTTTAAGAGTGCAGTAATTCTCATTTTTGTTTTGTTTTATGTTGATAATGAAGTAATGAAAAATAGGGAAAAAAATATTTTCGGAATAATATGTTAGAAACGATGTTTTTTATAGATATGTTTGATGTGTTGAGTGTTTTTCTGCCGAGTATATATATATATATATATATATATATATATATATATATATATATATATATATATATATATATATATATATATATATATGTATATATATATATATATATATATATATATATATATATATATATATACATATGTATATACGAGGGTTGATCAATAAGTAATGATAATTAAATTTAACATAAACCAAGGCGATTAAACTTAAAAGATATATTTATTTTTCAACATTAGTCTCCTTACAAGTTAATACATTTAGTCGAGCTTTTTTCCAAACCCAGGATACCCTTAGAAAAAAAATTATCTTGACTCTCCCAAAATGCCTCAACAACGGCCATAACTTCGTTATCATATTCAAATTTCTTACCCCGAAGGTGTTGTTTGAGCCGAGGAAAGAGGTAGAAGTCACTGAGAGCTAGATCTGGTGAATTGGGCGGGTGTTCAAGCAGTTCGAATAATGTTTCTCTAATTGAATCCATCGCAACTGCAGCCTTGTGAGCTGGTGCATTATCTTGATGAAACAGAACTACGGCTCGCAGTTTGTCGCGTCTTTTTCCCTTCATTGCCTCTCGCAATCTTCTTATTTTGTCTGCGTAGTAAGAGCCTGATATAGGGAGTTTTCCAAATATTCCACCATAATAATTCCTTCAGCGTCCCAAAAAACTGATGCCATAACCTTTCCTGCCGAAGTCGACACTGAAAATCTTCCAGGTCATCGATTGCATTTTGATTTTTGGATCAAAATGGTGGATCTAGGTCTCGTCCATGGGCACGAAACGTGAGAAAAAATTCTTCTGATCTGCCTAGAACTTTTCGAAATTCATCCTTGAAATGTCGACTAATTTCTTCTTATGCTCGTCCGTTAACATTCTTGGTACCCAACGTGCAGAGACCTTCTTCATATGTAAGTTATTGGCAAAGATTTTTCGAACACTACCATATGAGATCCCTGTGACCTCAGCTACATGACTGATTGTCACTCTTCGAATTGCCAACAGGACATCTTCAATTTTTTTTACGTTGTCTTTGTCCAGCTTGAACTCCTTGGCCCAGCGTGCAATGGAGGAATCTGGAAGAGCAGAGTCCATTAATGTTTCCACCATGTCGCCGTGAATGTATCCGGTTGACAGCTTTTTCAGACAGAAGTACTTAATGACAGCTCTAATTTCGTTTTTCTCTATTTTGATGTTCTCTCTTCGACTGTTCGTATTCAAATGAATGTACCTCCCTGGAATCGTGGCCTGTTTATATGTTTTTTTATGCTGACCTAGTGAGTATATGTGGTAGTAAAAAAAGTTTTTTTGGAATTTTATACGAAATGGAAATAACCGATTGTCATAACTTACTGATCAACCCTCGTATATATATATATATATATATATATATATATATATATATATATATATATATATATATATATATATATATATATATATGTATATATATATATATATATATATATATATATATATATATATATATATATATATATATATATATATATACATATCGTCACTGTTAAATCAAACCGGCATATGTGCAAAAATTGAGTTTTTGACTTTTTGGTATCAAAAAATTCCTTATTTTCCCGTCTATTTTTATGTTGCACCAGCATATCGTATAGTCGAATAAAAACCCGTCTAATGGTGCTGTGCCGCTTTGCATTCACGTGGAAATAGCCCAGATGCGAAAACTTTAAAGCGCTCTGGTGAAAAATATGCATTTTGCAGATATGCCGGTTTGATTTCACAGCGGCGATATATATATGTATATATATATATATATATATATGTATATATATATATATATATATATATATATATATATATATATATGTATATATATATATATATATATATATATACATATATATATATATATATATCCAAAAAATTCAGTTACTTTCGGGAACGATTAAGCTGAAACTTTGAGAATACGTTTGTGTATATGAAGAATAGGTGCAGGTTTCATCAAATGTTAATTATCTTTGATCCTTTGGCGCCGGCGGCCATTTTAGTGATATTTTAGATATGCCTATTCTACCGAAAAATAGTTTTCAAAAAAACTAAGTTTGCAGAATGAATTTTGAACGTGTTCTTAAAAATAACGCGATAACTGTTGACAGCGATAACTGTTGACAGCTATTGAATCATTGCGATAACTGTTGACAGCTATTGAATCATTACAAAACTTACAGAGCATATTAATGTTATTAAGTTGTATACTTATATATTAACGGGCTGGCAACTAGAGATGAAGCGTAAATACTGGAACAGGTATATCGAACAGGTAGTTTTTCGGAACAGCCAGTACCTAGAACGAAATTCAAAAATACTAGGTACGAGTATTTTTGTGAACTATACATGTAATCAAGAATTAACCCAATAAATTTCGTCCATTTGATTCATTTCAATCAAACAGTGACGTAATAGTATCCTAATATTAATATGCATTTGTGTTTCATACTATTGCAAGTGCTCTCATGTTCACGAGTATTTCGTACTTCCAGTTTTTCCGGCGGATTTCATTTTGCCGTATCTTAGAAACTAGGCCGCTTTTTCCAGATTTGTATGGAAATTTCGCCCGAAACAACTCAGAAAGGTCCCCAAATTCATGCTAGACAAAAAAAAAGTTTTTGGAAAATATAGTAGTTTTTGCCCAGTCAAAAATTTTTTCACCCTTAAAATATCATTAATATACTCCCTGACCACTTTCAATCATCGAAAGCGCTGTAAAGGCAGCTTTTGCCAAACTATGGCCAAAAAACCCTTTACTCCCCAACAAAACCGAAATTTTTGTATCGGTATTCTTTATCGGTATTTGGGTCGGTATTCTTTCACGGTCAACTGCACTATCACCATTCTAGCCTGGGAACTTTGTGTCTGGTGGGTGGGGGAGGGCATATCATACCGTTTCATTGCATCACTGCAAATTGCATTGACTTGTGTGTATATATGTACATACTTCAAGAAATACTAGCTCGTATTTTGGAACAGGTATTTTTATGTACTCGTACTAGGAATACCTAGTATGTGAAAATTCGAGTACGACCCAACTCTACTGGCAACCCTGTAGCTACGGCAGGCACTGAAAATAAAAGCCATCAAACCATCGACTCTCATGAAATATTTTGGCTGTTAAGAAAAAAAGCAACTCACATACAAACCTTATGCTTTGTCTACACAGTCAAAGTAAAACTTTGGAAATTCCATATTGGACAAGAACGGCAGCCTTTCCCCAATTTACCTATATTTTTAGCATCAAAAACTTCTGCTCACGGGTACTCAGGACCCAATAATCAGATACAGTTAAAATTTACAGAATGTATTGGCCTTAAGTAGAACCAGGTCTTATAGAAGCGATTTTCAAATTTGGACAATTCTGTGCCAGTGGCCATCTTGAAAAATCACAAAGAAAAATAACTACTTTTGGCCCTATAAACTCTGATTCAGTCACCAGATTTTCACAAATTCACACAATAGCTGAATCTTACTCTAAGCAACGTTTGATAGAGATTTGGTTGAAAAATTAGGTTGGAAATTTTGAAAATTCGCTCAGTAAAATAAAGCTCTTTGCTCTATAGATTCCAGTGCAGTCATGGAATCATAACGAAATTCACAGGGCAAAGTAAACCTATTGTACGCAATACTCAGCAGAAATCTAATTGGAAAACCATTTTAGGGTTGCCCGGTATGTTTGGTTTCATATTTTTTATGGCATATCTTTAGTAAGCAATTTTATCATAAATTTTCCAAATCATAGTGATCTTTTAGTGAAAATAAACAACAAATGTTACGAACTAGAAAATTTGAAACTTTTGCGGGTCGTAGCCCTAAATTTCTTTGTATCCCTATAGCTTCCAATGCAATCATCGGATCAATACGAAAGTCGCAGAGTAGATTAACTTCAACGTGAAGCAGATGTGACATATTTTTGGCTTCGGTGCTAGCAAAAGGCTGCCAGCACGAGGCATTTTTGTTATTTTCGTGCCAATAAATGCTTGCATTAAATATTCACATCGCGAACATTTGCAATGAAAATAAGTAAACAATGTTGAGATTTTCTAAGGACTGGACCTTTTTCGGACGGCAAACATTTTTCTATCGCTGTAACTTTAGATGAAGTCATCGAAATTAAATTGGCCTAGGGTATATTATTACTTAGGGGTGTATTGGTCTTAAGTAGAAGAAGTAGCTAGTAGTGGCCTTAAGTAGCTAGTGGTAAAATACACACTCAAAATTTGCACAAATCCTCTACTTTTCTTCGAACATTAGTGCTTCTAGCAGTTCTGCTGCGCTAGGGGTGTTTTGATTTTACTTTGAACTAGTTTTGATGGGAACTAAGCAGATTAGGATGTTGCAAGGGCCTCAGGGAGATAATTTTGAGACTCCCGACTAACAGTGGCTCCTTACAGAATTGAACGTTCTACATATATTTATGGGCTGATCATATGCATAGGTAGTGCGATGATTGTGCTCCTTTGGCAGATTTGCATAATAATTGTGCCTTATCTTGGTCGGCCAGTAAAAATAATTTCACTAGAGAGGTCTTCTATATTTATTGCGCCACTTAAGATGTCAAAAATTAGGCACTTGGTTTATAGCGTTTTTCTAGATGAAAGAGGTACTATAGGACACTCAGTCTGTATTTGTAACATGGAAGATATTGAAAATCACTCGGGTCAGATATTTCTGAAATTGAAAGCTAGAGTCCATATACTGGCAGCATATTCAAATAGAGGCCGCACTAGATTAGCTTATATTGATCTTGCTGTCCAAAACTATGCTGAAGTCTGTGGGAACACCTAATACACAACATAAATACACACACACAATCTACAAACACTTGACACTTGAAACAAACACCAAAATTAACAAACACCAAGTAGACTAAGATAGTTTTCATTGTTGATGCTCGTAGTAGTTAGTTTAGTAAGTATTTTACTCTTGTACATTAAACAATAAATCTATTTTTTACATACATATACATTTGTTTTCATTTATAGGGAAACATCCGGTTCCCCTAAATTGGTAACCCCGACGATGGACTTGCAATGCCTTCGATGGAATTCTTCAATTATGTTTCATCATTCCCATGGTCCAGCCAACAATCATTTTGGACCGATCGGACTTGCTTCATCATCGCGTTCACGCTCATCAAATCATTTAGCTTTGGGTTTGCAGAACGAATCATTATACATATTTCCCAAACATCAACATGGGAATGTACCCACAGTTTGGTGGTCCAAGGCACATGTTAACCCAGAATCCAACGGACTCTGCAATGTTCCAGCAAAATTCTCTTCGCAATCAACAGCAAGCTCTACAAAATGGATCCGCTACAAGCTGCCAACACTCCGACTTCTGCCGTAAATAACAACGCATCTAATCAAGGCACCGGATCTTCGTCGTAAAGTACTCCTATCAGTTCGCCAGGAGCTCGATGAATCACATGATGGATAAGGGAGCAAATCATTCCCTCGATCATCCTGCACCGTTCTACATGACGCGCGGAACACATATTCCGCCAACGTACAAGACACGTGGGACATGTATTCCACCAATGCATCCGTCATCGGACGAAGATACGCAACCTCCAAGTGGTCAAATGGTCCATCAATGAATATGGCAACAATCGTCTTTCGATTCATATGCTGCAAAAGTGGATGAATAGCAATGATAAAAGCCAATCACCAATCAATTACTCGACTGTTAGTTAGGTAAACACCGCAAATTGTAATTTCGAAATTTAATTTTAATCAGACCTTACTCCTAAAAATGTATACAAGAACTCTTATAAAAAGAAAACAAAACACATGGAGAACAGCCCCAATCCAATATTTTATTTGGACAACACATCAAAAATTTACATAACAACTCTATCTAAATTAGTAACACATATGCATAGCTGTGGTAAAAAAAAATAAAAATAAAACCCTAGCGCATCAGAACCGCTAGAAACACTAATGTTCGAAGAACAGTAGACGATTTGCGCAGATTTTGAGTGTGTATTCTACCACTACTTACTTTTCCTACTAAATAATAATAGAATCTAAGCTTATTTTAATTTCGGCGACTTCATGG
>OZ022263.1:108808445-108825945 GCA_963978885.1 Nemotelus pantherinus | reverse complement strand
AGTTCCTTGATCCGCAACTATTGTAACTATGTTGGTTGGGACGCCGTGTAGGCTTATAAAGTGTCTGAGCGATCTAATGATCGCTAGGCTATTATGGGCTTCGAGGTTATACGCTGCGGCGAATTTAGAAAATTTATCAGCTATTGTAAGTATTGACTTGTGATTTATTGTATATACATCGATGTGCAGTATATCGAGTGGTTTGTTAGGTACTTGAGGTATTTGAAACTTGGGTTTTGGGGCCTCTTGTCGTATTTCATGATTTGACAGGTGTCGCAATTGTTAATTATTTAAGTAATTTTATTTTTTAGAATGGGAAAATAGTATTTCCTTTTCAAGTTGGAGTATGTTTCATTAATACCACGGTGATTATTATTTGTGTGATACTCATTAATGATATAGTCTTTCCTCTAGAATTTCCATACAACGAACTAATCTGAACAATTTTGACTGAGAGAAATATGTTGAGTAAGTACTCTGAACAGTTTCGAGAACCTCGTCTGCTGCATGAATAGCGGTTAACTTGTTGGGAGGAACATATCTTTTAAAAAGCTCCGTAACACTGGTCTTGTTAAAATCTTGCATCTTAATTTTACGCCTCTGCTTATTCCTGAAAGGCGCTTCAACCGTCATTTGGGGTCTCCCATTGGTTTTTTTAAGTACCAGCTGTATCAAAAACTCGTTTAAAGGCTTTTCGGATATCGGGATTCTTGTACCTAGGTTTTCTTGAGCAGAATGCACCGTGTTACCCATTGTACTTTGTGTTGAGACGAGACAAGTGGCCTTCGTTAAAGTTGGTTTCAATGTTTTTTGGTTCTAAATAAGGATCCGGTGGTAGCCGAATTCTACTTAGCGCATCGGCATTATTGTTTAGGTTTCCTTTCTTGTATACGATGTCGTAGTCATAATCCTCCAGTTTAAGCCGCCATCTAATAAGTTGAGAGTTCGGGTCCTTTAAGCTTATCATCCAGGTTAGAGGCTTATGGTCGGTTACAATTTTAAATTTTCGGCCAAAAAGATATGGGCGGAAATATTTCGTTGCCCATACGATCGCTAAGAGCTCTTTCTCAATGGCTGAGTAGTTTATTTCCAAATCAGTAAGCGTCCTGCTTGCAAAGCAAACTGGCTTATCGCTTCCTATAAGGCCCTGCAAAAGTACTGCACCCAAAGCGAAATTGCTTGCGTGCGTTGTTAATATGAACGGCTTTCCGAAATCGGGGTGTTGGAGAATAGGGTCATTCATAAGAATATCTTTACAAGTATCAAATGCTTGTATAAACTGGGGGCTGTGAGTGATCTTTCTACCTTTCTTTAGACACTCCGTCAATGGTTTAGTGAGCTTTGCAAAATCTTTCACGAATTTCCGATAGTAGCCGAAGAGTCCGAGAAAGGATTTTACTTCTTTGAGTGTTGCTGGAAGCGGGAACTCCTGAATAGCCCGGATTTTCTCAGGATTGGGCTTTATTCCCTCGGTGGTGATGATATGTCCGAGGAACGATATTTCTTTCCGCAAAAATTCGCATTTATTTAGCTGCACCTTCAGGTTTGTCTCTCTTAGTCTCTGAAATATTTTTTTTAGATTTTCCATGTGCTCTTGCAGGGAGGTGGAATAGATGATTATATCATCCAGGTAAACGAGGCAGATGGTACCTTGCAATTCATCCAATACGCTATCCATAACTCGTTGGAAGGTAGAGGGCGCATTTTTCAGCCCAAAGGGCATTCGAAAGTATTCGAAGTGGCCTCCCTCTACCATGAAGGCTGTTTTTGATATATCTCGTAGACCCATCTCAATTTGGTGGAACCCACTAGCCAATTCGAGAGTGGAAAAATACATGGGCTTACCCAGCTTGTCTAAGATATCATTGATGTTAGAGATTGGATAGCGATCACTTATGGTTTTTTCGTTAAGCTTCCTGAAGTCTATCACTAGCCTCCATTTTTGTTTCCCATCAGGATCTGCCTTCTTAGGCACGATCCAAACAGGCGAACTCCAGGGGGAGTAACTAGGCCGAATGATCCCCTGTGATAACATTTCCGAAATCTGTTTACGAACTTCCTCTTTGTGAATGAAAGGGTACCGCTATGACATCGTGTAGATTGGGATGTCATCCGTTGTTTGGATCTGATGTTTCACTTGATTTGCGAACGATAGATTCTGTCCCTCCCTATAAAAAACGTCCTCGTATTGGTTGCATGTCCGCATTAACTCTCGTTCTTCTTCCTGGTTCAGATGCGAAGTTCTAAGGGAACTTGAAAGGCTGATCGGGTTACCCGAAAGAGGGTTATCTTGGTACGCTACATTGAAGTTATTGATTTGAGTGTGCTGTGCTTTCCACTCCTCTACACTTAATGGTTGTTCAACAAAAAGAGTGCTGTTTATAGCGGTAAGAGTGCTGTCTATGCTGTCTTACCTCAACAACCGCGTACCAATCTTTGGCCGTGTATAGCCCTTCCGAAACGACTACATTTGGATGGATCTTTTTGGTTTTAATGTAGATATCTCCGTCTTGGCTGTCTACTGGTAGCTTGACTATCATTTTAGATCGGCTTGGAATGGAATATTTTTTGGAAGAAAGTGTGGGCTTTCTGTGTAATGGTAGCACCGCGTTGCTTGTGAAGAGTTTCTGGCTTCCAATATCAACTTTTGCCTCTAGGGTGGATAGAGAATCGATCCCTAGCAACCCATCAAAATAACCATGAAATTTAAAAAGTAAAAACCTTGTGTACCCCGGTTGGTTAAATTCCGTGAAATTATTGAGATATATTTCCTTGTTAACATTATAAGTGTTAAGAATAGTGGTGATTGGTATCGGGGGAATTTCTTTAATGCTCGCAGGATTTGCATACTCGGGGCTCAGAAATGACACTGAGGCACCAGTATCTACGAAAAATTTTAGAGGACGGCCAAACGGCGAGCTTATCAAAATATATGGGAGGACATTTCCGTGTTTGTTCAGATATATGTATCCGATAGGCCCGTGGAGGTAGTTGATTGAAAATTTGTATTGTCGTATTCGATGCGGTCCGCTTAATCGGATGTGTTGTGGGCCGTAGAGTTACCCTGCTCAGGATCAGCATATGGTGTTTGAATTTCTTCTGCCGTGAATGGCGGAACACAAGATTTTTGGTTGTACCCCAGAGGGTATGGTGGCATAACCCATGTATTGTCGTCAAAATAATCGGAATTTTGCTCGGATACGTTGAACAATTCCTTGCTAGTGAAATTAGGTGGGCCAGAGGGCTTGAAGTAGTTATTTGGGCGACCAAAGTTATGGCTGAACTGTTTGCTTTGAGGTATAAGGGTTTTAGCATGCCCGGAACTTATATCCATTGGTTCCTGTTTACGCGGGGGTTGATGATTCCGTGGGAGCTGGTTGGAGAACTGCATTGCTGAGGGTTCTCCGAAGTTGTTGGCCTGGAATGCACTTGGGCGTTGAGGTATTTGGTGCGTTGGCATAAGTTTGGTAGGGAAAAAGGGTTGCGTTTGAACCCAAGGGTTCGCTTGGGGGCTAAATTGATTTGGATAGCCGAATGGCTGAGGCGCCTGTACCGGGAGCCTGTAAAAGTTTTGTTGTGGCATCGGTGGTGGTTGTTTCCTCAACATTTGGTTAGGCTGTGTCTTAGCCAGTCTAAGGTCAAGGACTCTTTTATTTGAATCGTTCCTCGTGTAGAGGATATTTAGCTCCTCGACACAGTAAGAGAAGGCTATGGCAAGTGTCTTTGGGCGTCTTGCTCGAATCGTTGATCCAAGGGATTCAGCTAATCCACATAAAAACGAGTTCAGGCACATTTCTGAAAAAAGTTTCCTCTTTGCCGCAACGACATTTAAATCGCGTTCATGTATGTTAACGTGATTATTCAAACTAGAGAGAAGTTCAATGATCTTAGCGTAATATTCTTCGACTGAGTCATTACCCTGTTTCAAATTATGTAAGTCCTTAACCAAGGATGTTTCGTTACGTTTGTCGGCGTAGTGGAGAATCAAGTTCTCCTTGATTGCGTCCCAAACAAGAGGTGTGCCATATTTGTTTAAGATTTATGGCATCGGGGACTCTAAGTGAGTTGAAAATGTCTAAAGTAGAAACGTCGTTTGTACTCGTCATTGTGTGATAAGCGGACCGTTTTCACTAGGTAAACGTTCTAAATTTATCTCACGGGAAAACTATTGGGAAATATACTACCTCCTAATCTACCGGATTCGCCAGACAAATTTGAACGATCACTGTCAATAATTTCACTTATTTCACTGGGTTAAATCAAATTATTTAGCAAATTACCAGTAAATACACTATATCCAAAACTATCTATATTTCCATCAGTTTTGCTGGACAAATTTGAACGATCACTTTCAATAATTTCACTTATTTTACTGATTATACTTAAATTAATTGGTGAATTATCAGATAATGCACTTTCCCTTACTCTATCTGTATTTCTACTGGGAGAACTATTGAAGCGTCGGGTTAGGTAAGGTTTGGGACAGGATAGGAAATGTTTTATGTTAGGACGTGGCATAAATCCATTAAAAATCGATCGACTTACATGAAAATGCAATGTAATAACTGCATTGTTCCTTTGCGCCTTCTTATTATAACAGTATGCTTTTGTTACTGTTTTACAACAGGACGCTGGTCCGATAGAGGCCCCAATTTCCACACTTTTCATATTTCCACTCGCGGGACCGATAATCTGTCGGCAAATTATTTCCTTTTCGGAACAAATTGTCACGATTTCCGAACCGATAATCCGTCAGTTTACCTAACTAAACGTACTTTTTCTGCGCCAGTTATGGTATCTCCTGAACCTGGGGTTAAAAAAACAATTTGATTGCTCTGATTATATGATTTTATTTTTATGATTTTATTGCACAGGCTGAACTTAAAGATAGTTTTACATATATTTATGGGGTTGCTAAATGCAGACTCAGGCCTTGTACCGGCATGTCGATCGTATCTTCCCAGGCGTCTGGTGCCATCGCTTTGTCTGCTAGGTGTTGGTATGCAGAAGGTTTCAGATGTCATCGTCTTGAAGTGTACGCTGTCCGTTAGGTGGAATGTATGCTAAGCACATTCCATAACTCGCGCTGCAGGGGGGCCAGGGGGGTCAGGACACCCCTTCCCCCAGACTCTTGGTTGGCCCGTCCCTGAATAATAGATATTTCCAACAGCAGACACTTAAGTTTTCGCCTCTTAGGTTTTTGTGGTTACAGCAAGAGTTGAGTAGTGCAGTAGTGTAAGCCTATACCATAGCATACACACTACTTATAACATAGAGACTGTGTTATTTGCGGTATTAATTACGATGTTATGGGACTTATTTCGAGAAATGGACGGCACTATTTAATTTCGACAAGTTATACGTTAAGAAAAAGACGAAAAGCGCCTCGCCAATCATGCTTTTTTTATCAAGATTATCTGTTCATTCCTACTAGGCAATATACAGGTAAATCTGAGTATTAAAATGGTAGGCAATAAGGACATTAACGTAGAATACAACTTTCGAAGTCATTTGGAGAATAAAAATGGCATCCCGTCACTTTTATGCTATGTAAGACCTACTTGGTTTACACTCAGGTTAAATATGTGTGAATTTCATTATGATTTGATAGCTGCATCGGAAAAGGCATAGCACTTCAATTTTACCAAGCGTTTTTTCATAGTGACACAACCACCACATGGTTCTTATCATATTCATTAGACTTTTGTCAGACCTGTATCTACTCAAGACCAGTATATCCTATGAATTTTATCCGGTCGCGACAACTTTTGAAAATAATTTTAAAAACAAGATTGCGAACTACTTTTGTGGCAAAACACAAAATGAATCAATAAAAATGATTGCTGAAATAGTTCGCGAGGGCAATACAGGTGAAACAAAAGAATGCGGACTGATATCCATTACGGCAGACGAAGCAAGGGTCCGCAAAAATGAACAATTCTCCGTGGCTGTCAGATTTGCTAAAGAGCTAGCTGTCGAAGAAAGGTTATTAAGCTTTGTAGACTGTTCAGGAGCTAGAAATGCCTCGTATTGAGCAGTTATAATTTTGAGCCTATTAGACAGCTACGGACTTAGCGAATTGCCTGTTCTTGGACAGTCTTATGATGGTGATAGTGTCGTGTCAGGACAAAAAGGTAGTGTACAAATATAAATTAAGATGAAACACCCTACAGCCACATTTGTACACTGTCTAGGTCATAAAATTATCCTTGCTGTGATGGACACATTTTTCACAATCGAAACGTGTGCATCCTTTTTCAATGCCATTGAATCCCTTTACCTACACTTTTCGAAGCCGTCACAACACGAATTGTTGAAGCAGCTTGAAGAGGCAGTTGGTCTAAATACAAGCCATGGAATGAGAAGTTTAAGCTCGACTCGCTAGTGAATGAGATTTCACAATTGCAAATATGTGATCGATGCCTATGGGACCATGAAAGTGCCTTTAGAAAAAGAAATGAATGAGGAAAAATACAACGACTCAGTTTATTCATTGGGGATCTTTCAATCAATCAGTAATCGTAAGTTTGTAGCAAATCTTTTCATCTTTCACTATGTTCTTTTTATAACGAATATGTTAAGCACATATTTCCAAACTAAAAATGCAACTCTTAGGGATGGGATAGATCTTGTGAATGGAACAGTTAAAACACTACTAAGTGAGCGAGAAGACTTATATGTTGTTTGGGAAAAAATGAAATCATTCGCAGAGAAGAACTGTCTGGATCTTACGTTTTTCAGAGGATCGCGAAAACGGAAAACAGCAAAAAGCACTAGTTTCAAAAGTTTTGCTGTTTCATCTAGCCTCGGACACGCAGTTAGGGCTACAAAGATATCCCTGCAAACCAAATGGCTCGAAAAAGAGTAAGTTACAGCACTCTTCATCTTGCCAAATTATTTTGCTTTTTCTAGATTTTCAGGGTAACAAAAGTTTGAAGCAAGAGATCAATTTCTTCCTTCTAAGCTTAATATATTCCAATTTCTTCAAATATATTTTGAAACTAAGCTATCCTCTTCTTCAAGTATAAGTTGAAATATATTTAGCTTCTAAACGAAAAAATAGTCTTATATTTCTAATTATTTCCATTCTATTCTCGTATAATTTATGCAAGCTTTCTTTCTTAGCGGTCATAGATATTTCAGGTGTAGCTCATACTTACCATTCACATTATATGCATGTGGTAGTAGCTCATACGTATTCACATACACGAAGTTTATTTGATAATGCATTATGCATTAGCAAATAACAAAGAATAAATTAACAAATATATAATGTATTAGTAAATTACATAAGTTGTATGAACAGTATGTGTACCGTACGGAAGACACAATCATCGCATGTTTTTAATGCATTTAACGCATAACATTTAATGCATTTTAAAAGTCTCGGGGTTAAAATAACTCGATATTTTATGCCAAAGGTTAAACTAAAAATCATACCATTGCCAAAGTTTTATTAAAGGTTCTGAGGAATAGGATGGTGTTGTTTGAAGTATATTAAAGAGTGATGAGATTATTTCATCATCATAAGTAGGAGTAGTACAACCTGAGTCAATTCCTAGCCTCTATTATCAAGTCTTTCCACCAAATCCATCGCTTTTGCGCAAACAAGGTCTCCCCCGGTGTCGTCTGCTATATCTGCCACAATCACAAACTACTTATAATATTGGGGAAGAGTATCAGTTATTAGCTGTGAATTCATTCGTGTTATGTATCTCCAACTATCCAAAAACTCTTCGTAAGCCACTTACACGAGCTGAGAAAAAACATTAGTCCAGCAGGCATTCAAGACAAGCTATAATTTCCTTGTTTACCCTAAAATGATCTATTCCATCTATGTACGTATTTTGGTTTTTGGCAGACAAAAGAGTAAACTCTAAAGAAGCTCAAACGATGATATTTTATTCGATGACTTACAACTTTACTGGACAATAGACTCATCGATACCTATGCACATATGTATGTATGTTTGAATTAACTCGTCTTTAGTTTAAGTGCTTTCCAGCAAACAATTTGCATGCCACTCAACTGCAATACAAAGGGCTGCCAAACAGATCCCTAAAACGCAAGCACAAAATCAAAGAATCTACTATGTGGTATCTACATTTATCGTCAATAAATACGATATGACCAGCAAAACCAGGATAAAATCTGTCTCGACAGCCACCACATGCCAAACCACAAAATTCGGTTACCCTTCGATGGTACATCAGTTGTTCCAATATTCATCTGTATTACGCTGGACAAAAACACACTCATCTCATACCGCTTTCAGCTCCAAGTTGGTCAGGTCTACCCAAAAATATCTCCCGAATATAGATGCATGCAATCAATTCTTGAACGCAGATCGCGCACATGCACATCCATTGATATATGTGTGTGCATAGAGGCGAATCGAGTGGCGGATCTATAGCTCCACCATGGATACCATAAGTTGGGTTGGTGTGGGTAATGTGACCACCACAGAAATTCGCGAGTTTTTTCGCGACTCTCCACTCAAGTATGTGTTTGTATAGAAAAAGATGCAATATGTCGCTGACTATTTTTGTCTCCCCAAATGTAGATGAAACTGGGGAGCAGTCATACTTGTGTGTACATCTCCACATGTAGGATACTTCTGTGACTGTGTTTAAAATGTAAGCGTTCAATGGCCAGTTAGCTCAAGTAGTGATTGAAATGTGTTCTAGCCGGCAAAAGTTGTGGAGAGTTTTCCAATATCCATTTTGGAGCTTGCGCTTTCTAACATGAAAAGTGTTATTCGTGTTTGGCAGTAGAAAATTGGAATTTGGGACGAAGATGGCGATTTGCTAGCAGTGTCTGAAGAATGCTTTTATTTGTTGCACTTCCAGATAAGTTTCCACCAACTTGCGGAGAGTTATTCATTAATTTTTTTTATATTATTCATCAATTAAGAGCGACGAAGAGACGTCAATTCGATTTACGTGAGTGCTTAGCTTAGAGGCCCACGTTGACGGCTGTCTATGAGAGGTTCGGCGTATTTGTCTGGCTGTGCAACAGAATTAAATGTGGTAGTGAATGGAGGAGCTGAGGATGTACATATATACACGGCATGCCTTTCTGACCTGAAGGATTTTTCTTGCATGCATTTCAGGTCCATTTTTATAGAATCTCTCTTTGAATAAACCAATTTGTTTCAGTACACTTTTTCGGACTTCTAGAAAACATTTTCAGCTAAGTTTAAGAACGAAGGCTGTAAATTTTATTTCATCCATTTTGGAACGCAGTTACTTTCTTTGCTTAACGACAGGTTGCATCGCTAAATCGAGCGGGACATTAGCTCCTGCCTTTTCGAGCTTAGGGCTTAGAGCTGCTGCATTACGTTTTAGGGGAGCCGGAGGCAATCCAAGTCCAGTTTTTAATCGGACGCGAGAAAGCGAGGAGGGCGCTTTGCATTTGTAACTCAAAGGATGGCGCAAAATTCAAATTAGTATTTTGAATGTCAAGTTTGAAAGGGGTATAGACTTTTCAAAATTTCCCTTCCACATATGCAATGCTGAATGTAGATAAATTGTATGCTGGATTAGATGCACATACACAGTACCCAAATTTGTAAAGGCTATTTTGAAAGAAAATTTGCTATAAATTCAAAACATAGCAAACCGTACCAGCATGATAAATACTCCGCCTGGCAAAAAGCACAAACCGACAGCAACGTGAACCATGAAAGAGATGAGACGGAATATAATCGAATGTATAATTTTTTAATGTGCTAAAAACAATGTGCTTTCTGTTACGAAGTGCGGGTCGGTGTGGCATACAGTGAGTGCGCTCAAATCGCCGCGTTTCTGTTGATTGTGTCGAGTGCGATTTTTGTTGCTATATATATTTTTTTGTCGATCCCTCGCCTCATTCAAACCTCTCACTGGGCGCTCCCCACAGTTCTTGTTTTTCACATTTGATGATAGTATAGTGTTCGCGATTCTCTCTGTCTCCAGCTCGAGCTCCGTATACATTCATGGATGTTCATGTACATATGGAGGTAATCGTGTATGCGCTAATGTGCATTCGCGAAAAACTTTTCTGCACTTTTTCCTTTATACCCACTCACTACCGCAATTATAACACGACAACAACGACGACAGCGGAGACGACGGCAACAAGATAATTTCGCGGGATTTTTTAGTTTTTCGACGATGTGTTTTCTTCCTCGACGGACTCAGGCTCTATCTTTTGTTTTTTATCCCAATAACGGTGTGAATAATTCAAATAATATAATTTTCCCAAATCGAATAGAAACAAAATTTTGATAAATTGAAATAAAAACCAGAGATAATAGCAAAAATTCATTCAAATGTGTGGTTGCGGCTGCTGGCTCGTGAAAATCTAGTTGTGGAAGTTTAGTTGTTTTCAGCCATGACGACTGTTTCACAAGGATAAAAACTTGAGGATGCAACTTTTCGAACTCGTTTGCTGTGTTCGTTCAAGAAATTAGTGCATATTTCTGTCGAAATCGTTTTAACCCGGTCGCAAGTGAATTGTCCTGATAATGAAATTATTGATTTCAAATCCGCATCATATCTTCGTCACCAGAAATTTTTGTGAATTGAAATGACCGAAAATCTGAAAAGAAATTGTGAAATCGGTTGAAATCCATCGAATATCCAATCAGTAAAATAAGTGAAATACCTACATATAATGTGAAAACACGTTCGTAATAAATCAGCTTTTGTGCTTGGGGTGATCCCTTTGTAACGAAATCATGGTTTCTAGTCTCTTAGGTTTCGAATCTCAACTGGAAACAAATGATTACTTGGAATGCAAGTAGTATTCATTCGTGGCTGATAAATAAAATAATCGGTCGTAAAAAATAGTTTAAGAACATAACCAAGAAAATTGTATTCAAGAAACGTTTTGAAATGTTTTTTTTTGCAAAAATCTACGGGCCAGTAAAGGGACCGTGTTAACGCAACAAATCACTAAATTATTAATCTTTTTTCACGCGAAATGTCTTTGTGTAGTGAAAAAAAAATTTCACAAAAAAATCGAAAATGTGAAATTTGAACCAGCGAGCTCAAAATAATTTATATTCACTCTAATGGTAAAAAGGTTCGATTTCGGACACTTGATTATGAGTAATAAGTAATTTTATTGTACAATTAAATTTAAAACCAAAGCGTAAAACTTCAGTTAAACTGGGTAGGAATAACTCTTCAAAATACAAATCGATAATTTTGTGACGAATTTTTTTTCATTAGTGCTAATTTGAGTGAATTGTAAAATCTGGATCATTTTATGAATTTATTCAAAACAAAACGAAAGAAAAAATATTTTCGTGCTACCGAGAAAAAACTAAAAATGTGATTGCTGTTGTTGGTTTTGTTAAACCATAAAAATTGGTGAGTGAAGAATTCTTCTGATGTTTCTTTAAAAAATTATGCTTGCCGCCACATTTTCGGTTGAATTTAGTTTCAGGCACATTTTTCTCTTATTTTGGACGAAATTTCACAAAAAATGCAGTATAAAATGGTGGGAAC
The DNA here is from genome assembly GCA_963978885.1 of Nemotelus pantherinus. Classification (NCBI taxonomy): domain Eukaryota; kingdom Metazoa; phylum Arthropoda; class Insecta; order Diptera; family Stratiomyidae; genus Nemotelus; species Nemotelus pantherinus. The sequence continues at coordinate 108,814,450 of OZ022263.1, read as the reverse complement.
ATACTGCGCCCAATGTCGGCTCATATATCGAAATGAGTTTAATATACTGATACCAACATATATGATGTCAGTTCGCTACCTTAAATTATATAATAACGGGGTCATTATAACTTTCTGACGATTTAATGTTTAAGAATTTATTGCAAACCCGAAATTTAATTTTACCAGTCGGACGGAAAATTCATGCAGACCAACTTTTGCGAATGTCAATAGAAACAAGAAAGCCATTTGTAATTTTACTAATTTTATTAGTGCGCAGCGTACGGCTACTGATATCAGGAACTCCTGAAATAATAAAACGTTGTATGAAATAAAACGTTGTATGCCTGATTCTTTTAGAAAATATTTGTAATAACAATATTTTACCGCATCGCCGACGGCGATGTCAAAATCGGCGGACTAGCAAGTAGCAGTAGTAGCCGAAACTAATTGATGATAACGCTATAAACCATGTTTTTTCAGTATGCATTGCGGCTAGTAATTTTGCTTGATTTACTAACTCTGAATACGCCAAATAAATTTTTTGGAATATATTTTAGAATGGGCTTTTGAAAATGATATATATGTTCGTTGCTATATTTTTCCTTGAGCACGCTATAAAAAGAATATTTGATTCGCAGACTATTTGTGATTTGGTCACTCATTTACATGAAGCTGACTGAGTATGTCGCCTTTAGGAGCCCCAATTTCGAACTTTGGCTGGAAAAATCATTAGTATGCATATTTTCGTCGGCGCACCAAGAATCCTTTAGGATTACCTTCAGTGCAGAATGACCATTGGTACGTAATTGAATGGGCACTAAATGCCACCATAAAGCAGTAGCATTTAGTGAGAATAATACCAATCACAGATTCACCAATTCCTTCTTCTTCTGGCTACGAATGACCCGTTTAACTCCAGTAATTAGATAAATTTTGGAATTAAAAACGAATCAAATGAACGGAGATAAGTAAAAAAACTCTAGCGCACCTGAACCGCTAGAAAACTAATTTTCGAAGAAATTGTCTTTGAGTGACCAAAAAATTTGGAAAGACGTATTACACTGTTTTGTAGAATCTTATCAACCATTCCTTATCCAAAGCAACAAAACTCAACTATAACACAAATTATGAAATTGTTCAGTGCTGGTAACACTTTCCGAACGAAGCAGCAATAAGTTTACCAAAACAAGCTCATACTCAGATCAACTTATCCTTTGAATTTCGTTCTCATCGAAAGTTTCAGCGGCTAAACGTTGTTTGAGGCTGCCATCCGAAAAATGTTCAAAACTCGGAAAATTAAAAAATTGATTCCTTATTTTTATTGCAAATGCTTTGCATATGAGAACGTAATTTGAAGCATCTGTTGGTGCAATATCAACGGAAATGGCACATTGCTGGTTAGCCTGTGTCAGCAGCAAAGCAAAATACATACCAAATCTGCTTCACGTTAAGTTAAACCCAACCATTAAATTTCGTTTCGATTGAATCACTGCGCTGGAAGGTATACGGGTGAAAAGAATTTTAGGGTTACTACCCTCAAAACTTTTCAAATTTTTAAAACGTTAATATTTGTAGTTAATTTTCATTGCAGGATCATTCTCAATTGCAAATCTAATGACATAATCGCTCAGTAAAGAAATTCCACAAAATTACAAAAATGGTCATAGCTGGTAGCCCTTTCATGATTTTTGTACGAAATTCCTACGACATTTACTTCACATTAAGGTTTACTGCATGAACTTCGTTTTGATTTCTACACTGGACCGGAAGTTATAGGGAAAAAAGCTTTATTTTACTGAGCAAATTTGCAAGATTTTTGAGACGAAAATCACCACAGCTGCCAGCCCTATACAAATTTTACAACCAACCAAATGTTACATAGAGTAACATCCAAGTACTGTGTAAATTTTGTTAAAATTTGATGGCTTAATCGGAAGTTATAGGCCAAAAAGATGTTTTTTTTCTCAGTAGTTTTTCAAGATGGTACCACTGCCACAGGGTTTCCTGCATTTCAAAATCACTTCTATCAGACCTGGTCCTAGCTAATACCAACATATCCTGTAAATTTTATTATGATCGGATTATCCGGTCGTCAGTTCTCGTGAACAGAACTTTCGAGTGCTGAAAATAGAGGTAATTTGCCGTTCTTGTGCGAATCGGAATTTTGAAAATTTTATCTTGAGATGAAGGACAAAGGATAAAACTTATCAAAGATTTGAAATTTTTGTCAAAAATCAAAAATTTTTCAGGAAGGTCAATGATTTGAAGGATTTTTTTTCAGCAGCCTGCCACAGCTACAGAGTTACCCGCTTTATGCTGAAAATCTATATGTGCCAAATTTTAGACAACATCAATACGCTCTGTAATTTTCACGATGATCCATTGTTTTTCTTACAAGTAATGACAAATCAAAATTTGAAAAAAAAATCCTTGCCTACTTTTAGGCACCCTGCACCCACACACGGCTCAAAATTTCCAAAATTCCCTTAGAACATAATTAGTTTTTGTTCCCGATACTTTTCTTTAACAAAAATTAACACTGCTTGGAAATATAGGAGTTCCTCAAAATTCACTATAACGCTCGCCGCCGCCAAAAGGTTTAGGATATCTGAATTTGAGAAAGTTATGGACCTACCTACTATATATATCTACGTTCTCCGAAAATTTCAGCTCAATCAGATCTTCCACTCCAGAGATTATCTCCCTTAATCATTTTGCTGATATATATATATATATATATATATATATATATATATATATATATATATATATATATATATATATATATATATATATATATATATATATATATATATATATATATATATATAGATATATATATATATATATATATATATATATATATATATATATATATATATATATATATATATATATATATATATACTAGGTGGGGTGAAAAGTAAGCTCCTTGACCACCAGAATGCGCTGCAATCGCCAAAAAGATTATTGTGCCTTATAGTCCATTTATATTTAGGCGGACATGTCAAATTTCAGAGCGACACAGTCATTTGTTTTGTTTTGACAGCCGATTTTTGTTGACGTGTTTGGCATCATGTTGAGTATGGATAAAAGTGATTTTCGTTCTCTCATAAAACATTATTTTTTGAGAGGCAAAACGGCGAAGGAAACAAAAGAAAAGTTGAACAAATATTATGGGGCTAGTGCTCCTTCAGACTACTTCGTGAAATATTGGTTTCGAGAATTTCGTGGTGGCCGAAACTCCACTGCCGATGAAGTCCGCAGTGGCAGGCCCTCCGAAGCGGTTACAGAGGAAAATTCCAAAAAAATACATGAAATGGTGTTGGCCGACCGGAAAGTGAAAGTGCGTGAGCTAGCAGATGCCACAGGGATTAATACTGAGCGCACACGCCATATTTTGGGCGAGATTCTGCAGATGAAAAAATTATCCTGCCGCTGGGTGCCGCGCATGCTGACTCCGGACCAAAAACACGAACGCGAGCGCACTTCGGAAGCGTGTTTGGCCATGCTGAGGCGAAATCGGGTGGACTTTTGGCGTCGATTGGTGACTGGATCCACTATTTCACGCCAGAGAACAGAATGAGTGCCCGGCTATGGACTGAAGCCGGCACGAGTGCTCCGAAGCGGCCAAGGGAGGCTCAATGGGTCGGAAAGGTCATGGCGTCGGTTTTCTGGGATTGTCATCGCATACTCTTCGTGGACTACCTCGAAAAAGGAAAAACAATCAACAGCGAGTATTACTGCACATTATTGGAGCGATTGAAAGCTGAAATCAATGCGAAACGGCCTCACATGAAGCGAAAAAAAATTTTGCTTTTACAAGACAACGCGCCGTCACACAAGAGCATCGCAACAATGGCTAAAATCAACGATTTAGGGCTCGAATTGCTTCCCCATCCACCTTATTCGCCTGACTTGGCTCCCTCGGACTATTATCTGCTCCCAAACCTCAAAAGATGGCTCATCAATAAAAAATTCAGCTCGCGCGAGGAGATCATCGACGCCGCGGAGGAGTATTTTGCAGGCCTCCCGGAAAATTACTTTTCGGACGGGATCAAAAAGTTGGAAAATCGCTGGAATAAGTGTATCGACCTAAAAGGGGACTACGTTGAATAAAATTTAAAAAAAAATTTAAAAAAAACATTTTTTCATTCCCAAGGAGCTTACTTTTCACCCCACCTAGTATATAAAGAAATATGCATTTTCGGCGAAACGAGTTTAATACTATTGTTCTTCGAACATTAGTAAAAAAACTTCCCTCAATAAGTGCATCTCCAGTGGGATTTCACAACACCATGTGAGCTTTTATTATTTTTTCAAATTTGGTCAAATCTTTAAATGAACAGTTCTTGGACTGGTATTAGACGTTCTTAATAAAGAACGAAGAACAGAGGAACGTACTTTTTAAAAAGGTTACCAACACAAATCCAGAGTATTTTCATGAGATAGTGTATTACATTGCTTCATACGTCCTGACGGAAAAATATCACTGTTTTCGAAGCCATAATAGTAAATCAAAGTTCCTCCTGCTACGATACCTATGAAAATTCCAAATGTCACTCTGCTAAAAGAGTTCATCTTCAAAACGTAGGTAAATGTTTGCCAATTATTTCATAGAGCCAAGTTCTTTGCTGATGAAACTATGGGGTTTTTTTTCGGCTGATATTTCTTGCAACAAATATAACTTTCAAACTGCGCTGTCATTTATGACAGTTCTTTCACACTAATGTCCACTCCATAAGATACTCAGGTTGGGTTTAGTTATGTGAAGCATGGGCTGCTTCACACACGATTTGGTACACCTCCGACACATCTTATGCCGCAGACTCAAAATTGTCGTTGGAGTTCGTATAACGAATAATGACTAACGTCACCGGACAATGATCAGTGATATCAATGATCAATGATTCGTCGAAGCCCGAAATGGTCAAAAAGCAACTCGAAGTTGGACCAACAGGATGTAGTTCAACAAAAAAAGTCAACGAATCATATGCCTTTACATATGCCAAACTCAATTCCTGTCCTGAATTTGCAAAAAATTCAAGACTGGAATCGAGTCTCCGCAAAAAAGTGCGTTGTTTCATATTTTAGTCTTCTGAGCCAATCCTTTTATGAATAGATCCTTATGCATTTAAATGATCTCGTTTCTTCGAAAACATTCAAAGCAACTCCAGACTCCAAATAAAACATCTGTATATGATATCAATGGTAATTATTACATTGGCCATTAAATCTGTGCATTCCTGGTCCATTGGTCTTACTCCATAGAAACTATATAAACGTACGGTAAATGTACTAGTCCCCCGACGGTTAGTGCATATTTCAACTTTTGTTCGGTATTATTAATTAGAAGATTAATATTTGGTTTACATGCTAGGTTTTTCAAACATGGGGTTGGTTGTTTTCGCTGAAATTTGATCATATATATATATATATATATATATATATATATATATATATATATATATATATATATATATATATATATATATATATATATATATATATATATATATATATATATATATATATATATATATATATATATATATATATATATATATATATATATATATATATATATATATATATATATATATATATATTATATATATATATATATATATATATATATATATATATATAAATAAATAAATAAATAAATAAATATATATATATATATATATATATATATATATATATATATATATATTTGAGATTAAAAATTAGACGTCTACAAGATGCTTAGTGTATTTATTGAGGTATATTTATTTATACTTAAATTAACAATCAGCATCCGGTCTACAACGCGCAAACCATTTGAAGTCTGAATGTTTATTGTCGTATCGTGTCTGACGTAATTTTTCGCTAGTGAGAGGTGATATTTCTGAACGTAAGTTATTCCTCTTCCGTAGTTAAATTTATCGATTTCTTTGTTCTGCATACATAAAGACTAGTGTGTGTAAAGTTTTCTGCCTTCCAAAGCATATTTTATGAAAATATGATTGGAAATTTTTAAT
>OZ022263.1:108770945-108800945 GCA_963978885.1 Nemotelus pantherinus | reverse complement strand
TTGAAAAATTATTATAGGGTTGCCGGCTATGGCATTTTTTGTCTCCTAAATATTGTAAATTTGCTCAGGAAAATATTGGTTTTGCCTTATAACTTCCGATGCAATAGCGGAATCGAAACGAAATTCACGTGATAAGCGGATCTGGCTGCATTTCTAATTTTGTAGGAAAATCGTTGAAAAATCGTGAAAGGGTTGCCAGCTACGATGCATAATTTATTGACATTTTTTTATGGAGCGATGTTGTCATTAAATTTCCAAGTGGGAATGATTCTGCAATGACAGTTAACAACATATATGTAGGTTTCGAAAATTTGAAAAGTTTTGAGGATGGTTACCATAAAATTCTATTCACTCCTATAACTTCCAGCCCAGCCATTCAATCGAAACGGAATTCACAGGGTGGATTTAACTCAACGTGAAGCAGCTATGGTCCTAACGCATGATTGCCAGCACCAGACAATTTCGTAAATATTGCACCAACAGATGCTTCCATTTTGTATTCATAAGCAAAGCATATACAATTAAATAAGCAACCGATATTTAACCCTCCGTCCGTACACTGGGTCTTTTTGGGAACGCGCTAAAATTCCAAGATAATTATCTCGAAAACCGGTTATGGGAGGGGCCTCGCTCTACTACGTAAAAAAAATTGTTTGGGCTGGGATTTGATTTGTGTGTGTGACGCTTCGATCTGTCAGTTGTTTCCAGGACAGCAGAGTGTGAAATTAGCGAGCGTTCCCTTTTAGACCCAGTGTACGGACGACGCTGGTATTTCGTGACGGTAAGAAAAATTGTATTTTTTAGTTTTTCTGCATTATATTGTTATTTTCGACATATTTCTATGGTCTGTGTTGCATATGCGCACATCGTGAATATGTTTTTGCTTTCTATAAGAAAATGGCAGCTGATCGTGCGGAGAACATAAACTATTTTTTCCGAGAACGGGTGGCTCGCGTCTACGACGAGACTTCTGAGGTTTCTGACAACGAGGAGGCTGAGGAGCACAAGTCTGGCCCAGAGGATGCAGAAGAAGATTTGTATTTCGATAATTCTGATGACGACGCGACGGAGCCCGAGGTTGAGATCTCTCCTGCGAGCAAAAAAACTACAGGACGTCCCCATTCATACATCCGAGGGAAAAATCAATTCAAGTGGTCGAAAAATCCTCCGGAGTCACGTGGCCGTCGCCTTTCTGCACACGCGTACATTCCGACCGATAAGGGTATAGCAAAAAATGTTGCATCACCACTTGAAGCGTGGTCCTCACTCTTTACTTACGAGATGCTCGAAATTATTGTATTACACACCAATGAGGAAATTGACCGCAAGGCCCTTCTTGAGAATAGAGGTAGTTTTGAGAAGCATATTGATTTGGCTGAATTGAAAGCGTTTTTGGGTTTATTGTATTTTGGTGGTTTCCAAAAATGGAACCATTTACATTTGAGTGAAATATGGAGTGAACAATTTGGCAATAAATTATACCGGAGCGTGATGCCTCAAAGAAGGTTTGAATTTTTGTTAGCTGTTTTACGCTTTGACGACAAAAATACGCGAAAAGATCGTTTAGCTGTCCACAAACTAGCTCCCATAAAAGAGCTGTGGGACATGTTTTTGGAGAATTGTCAAAAATACTATTCTCCGTCTACAAATTGTACTATAGACGAGCAGTTGCTGTCATTCCCTGGTCGGTTCCATGCCCGTATGTATATACCAAATAAGCCGGACAAATATGGAATTAAAATCGTCATGTGCAACGATGCACAAACAAATTACATGATTAGTGCTGAGCCATATGTTGGAAACATTGTAACTGACAAACCGGTCCCTACGTATTATGTCAAAAAATTGTCAGAACCAGTCCATGGTAGCGGGAGAAATGTAACTTGTGATAACTGGTTCACATCGATACCTTTAGCTAATGAAATGAAAGAATGCTCTTTGACACTTGTCGGTACCGTTCGAAAGAACAAACCAGAAATTCCACCTTCATTCGTTAGATGCGGTTCTGCGATGACATCGCGTTTTGCTTACTCCGAAAACATGACACTTGTATCTTACTGCCCAAAAAAGTCGTTTTACTGCTGTCTACCTTGCATCGAAATGGTAAAATTGATAACGAAAGTGGCAAACCAGAAATAGTTTTATTTTATAATCAAACAAAAGGAGGCACGGATACATTTGACCAGTTGTGCAAAAATTACACAACTGCTCGAATAACAAGCAGGTGGCCGTTGCGCGTATTTTACAGCATGTTGGTTGCGGGAGGAATTAATGCGTCTATATTATGTTATCTACGTGAAGGCAACGATGGATTGAACCGTCGAGAATTTTTGAAAGCATTGATCTTCGATCTTGTGAAACCATTTTTACAAGAAAGACTTTCGATCCCAACTTTGCGGAATACCCTGCGAAAATCTATCAGGGAAATATTAGGTGATGAAATGTCGAAAAGGAAAAGGTGTTCCGTTTGCCCCTGTTCAAATAACTCAAAAACATGGTTTTGCTGTGCATTATGTCGCGAGGCTGTGTGCGATACTCATCGAACCAATTTTCGTTTGGCTTGTTCCGCGCGAGTTTCTTAGAAGTACTTCTAATTACTAATTTTGTATGTGATGTTACGTGAAAGTATGTTTTCAACTCTTTTACTGATTTTTTGTAGCCAATAAATGGACATGTAACCGAAAAAAGAGTGATTGCATAAATGACCTTATCCTAAAAATACCATATTTTGAGTCGTCCAAATAATTATACTTTCTGGAATCAGTGCATATGCAATATTTTTTTTCTAAAAGGGCATATTTTTGACTATATAATCCTGGAATATTTTTGATCTACAATAAGATTACGTTTAGATATGATTTTTTGAGTAAAAACACATTTTTTCAATATTTCCTGAAATTAAAATTGCTATAAATAAATAAATATGTAAAAAAAACTACCGTAACAATAATTTGATCATAAAATAGAAACATAATTAGATGCTACAGAATGTTTTAGGATTTTTAAAATGCTTTTCTGGGACAAAAAAGAACGCCTGGACTTTTTGGGGTCAGTGTACGGACGGTGTACTTGGAATATAGTATACGAACGGAGGGTTAAATTTTCCGAGTTTTGGAAATTTTTCGGATGGCAACCCCAGGTATAGTTTAATCGCTGAAACATTCGATGATATCCTTGGATGAAAACAAAATTCAAAAGATAGGTTGATTTAGCTCGAGCATGTTATGGTAGACTTATTGCTGCTGATATGATACTACAAAGAAGGGTTTTACGTCTTCATACATTTTGAAGTCACTCAAAGATAATTTCTTCGAAAATCAGTTTCCTAGCGGTTCTGATGCGCTAGATTTTTTTTAAGTATTCGGACGCTCTTGTCCGATAACTGGAAAAATGATATAAGACGGTTCTAGTCTTTGCACATTAAAAATTTCCAATCATATTTTCATAAAATATGCTTTGGAAGGCAGAAAACTTTACACACACTAGTCTTTATGTATGCAGAACAAAGAAATCGATAAATTTAACTACAGAAGGGGAATAACTTACGTTCAGAAATATAACCTCTCACTAGTGAAAAATTACGTCAGACAAATGTTTTGCGCGTTGTAGACCGGATGCTGATTGTTAATTTAAGTATAAATAAATATACCTCAATAAATACACTAAGCATCTTGTAGACGTCTAATTTTTAATCTCAAACTGAAAATGATTGAAGACATCATAATTGCAGAATACCTACCAACTTTTGACGATTTATGTACTCTCGTGATGCTCCTCCGGTAAAAAGTTCCAAGAATCATGAATGACAACTTCCATATCATTCTTGCCAAATCGATCGCAATAGCAACTAACGAACCAGATGGCAAAATTAAGGTATTATTCTTGACCAGTCCGCTCTATGCCTTGAACCTCGTGAAATTTCAGGCAAGTAAGCGTTTACTACACTTATTCAATATTTTACTTATTGTTACTTATTACTAATACAAATATGTCAGCTACTGTTAAAATGATTGTATACTTTTCCAGCAGAGCATTTATTTACCTAATAGTAATAGAACACTGTAGCGTGTAAATCGGTCAAAACAAATCACTTAGTTCGTTGAACCTTTCGAATCAGCATGTAATCTATAGATCAAAATAGCCAGTCAGTCTATACCCACGATTTGGCTTATTAGATCGGTAGGTAGGCACTTTGATTCGAATCGACACATTTTGAACGCGGCACGCACGATACAACCAATATGATCACGAAATTCAAATAAAACTTGATTTTCAAAATAGAATAGATTCTGCCAAACAAAATTGGCAATTTTTTACAATTCACATTGCTGAATATAGTTGACTGGTGTTCTAAAACGAACAATCCTCGCTGTCGTAAATCTAGCATTTTCACCTGAGCGTCCTAAGAGCCGAAACAACACTTATCTGAAATATGGATTACGATTTATGTAGCAAATTACGCGAAGATGTCACAGTGAAAAGTCAAAGCAATTGTCATCAATACTGTATTCATAAAATTACAGTATTTCGATAACAGAAGCATTTGTCTCTATTTGACATTTTGCACTAGCTTATTCAAATTGCATGGAAAATATATTCAAGAAGAAGAAATCCAAACCCATCAAACAGTTAATCTTGAAATTTAAAATTTCTTCAAAATTCATTACCAGAGAAAAAATTCAGTTCCTAGGTCAACCTAAAAAAGGACATGGCTGAACCAGTGCTGTACATGCATCGACATGTGCAATACGTGTACACTAGATGGAAAGTGCGCCAACTCGTGAATTTCCACGGAACAAAGAAGCGTCATGATGAAGAAAAAAATAATGCGAAAGATGTTGATTTCAATCTTCGAATAAAGGGTACATTATGCTCATTTGTCCACCCAACATTAAAAAAATACTGCGGATAAATACCTAGTGTATCACAAAACTCAGGAACTGTTTATAGTTCAGGAACACCATATCACACCAATCCTTCCAGTTCTACAAAGTTTTGAATCGCACCCCCACAACTTTGAGTTTTTTTCTGTCAAAAGCTTTCACATTATTCTTTCAAGACATCTTTCTGTCCTGCTCCTGAAAACTGCAGTGACTATTGTCCTTCTCTCCAACTATGGATACATAGTATCTTCCTCTCATTCCAAGTTTGTAATGCGCTTGCACTTCATCCGAGTGCACCGAAACTTGCGAAAGTTTGTTAATAAATCGACGCTAGGCTGCATTTTTCTCTTTACTGGTATGTACGTACTAAGTACATTATCCATTCAGGGTTAGACTGGTGTGGTGGGACTGTTTGCAAAATTTTCACTTTCACGTGAAAGTTTTCCTTCATACCGATTCTTCGATTACCGTATGCATGTACTTTGCCTTACTTTGGGACAAAACATTACATAGTTTGTTTGCTTTATTTTTGGTATCGGTGGTGTACCATTGTGGTAACGTTGATTAGCAATGTGCAATGGAGGGAAGTGGAGTTTGAAATAAAGGTGATTTATGAGTTTGAATTTGTATCATATGACCAGAATGGTAAATTAGATGCATTTCGTTTGGAGTGGTCTATCAAAGACTTCGTTCTATGACGATAGCCAGATTCATTTTAACAAAATGGTATCTGTCTATGGTATGTTTTTTATGTCTTTTAAATTATATTTAATCACATCTTTATGTTTTTGGATGGTTATAAACCACCGCATATTTATGTAATTGGTTCGCATTCACGCAATTTATGGCAAATTTCAGTAGCACTGATCCATTTGCGATCGCTATTTACCGATGCTGATACCAAAGTTAGGAGAAGACAGTATTACTTCGTAATAATCGCAATTTCCAAAATACAGCTGTGAAATGAACGTAATTATTGAATCATTTATAAAAGTAATTGCTATAGATGCCTGCTTCTTTTCAAGGCCTTTTCGAATGTAAGATACATACATACATATGTATTCTGACACTTTTATGACAGTCAACGTTTAGCATTGAAATCAGATGAAGAGCCAACTATGGTTAATATTAGGTTGTACATTACGTCTTTCTCAAAAGCGTTGCCATTAATTGATTTGTTATTTTTGTGTAAACTAAATCTGATGCTTTTTGTGGCATGGTCTAACCTCCTTTGAGTACTGCTTCGCTACAAAGCGTAAAAGAAATAAAATTAATGCGCGTGCTGCAAAAATAATCCTTTTCATTCGTAGTATTATTTTCAGTAGGCAAATCTTTGTCAACATGGCATCTAATTCCAACCCATTCCAAGTGATATATTCAACATCCGTTCCATGTCCATTATTCCATCTAAGTACACTTCTAATGTCCAACCAGCTAATTACCTTTAAAATTCGTACTGATAATCAACATTTCATACAAAACACCATATTTACTACCGAAGTCCCTGAATTTCTAAGTATCAGATTCTGGACGAAATTCACGAAAAACCACATATGTATGTATTTCTGCCTTCAACCGAAAATCTAATCTACGTGTATCTCATTTCAATATTTTCTCGATTCCCCCTAACCAGTGCGGCCGGCTCCTCTTCTAGTCGTCGTTCATCGTTTGCACACTTTCATACCGCACAATTTTTATCACTCTCCGTCTAATTCCTCCTCTTAGACACTGACCTTCATCATTCCAAAATTTCTTAAAGCTTTTCTGTTACTTGGCGGTGTATGCTCCGTGCACAATAACAACGACGGCAAAATATCTTTTATCAGCTACCCACCCACTACACTGACTTCCTTTCCCCGTGCCAACTACGTTCCCCACCCGAATGGTTTTTGGTATTTTGGTATTCTTATTTGCCAACGATACGGGACACAAAAGCCTGTTGGTAACTCCTCATTAGGTTTGCATGAAAGTTTCTATACACCCGAGTGCCTTGACGATTTCTAAGGAGCAGCACAGCTGCTTTATGTCGAAACAAACAAGAGAATGAAAAATAAAAAATAACAGTTTCGAAAACAAAGAAACTTAGAATGGGGCGCCTAGGAAAACACTGTACCGTGTGTCAACCGTATGTCAATGTGCCCCCTGACATGCAAAACAAGGCAAAATGACGAGATTGCCGAACGAGGTGATTATTTTTGTTCTTTTTCTGTTATTAAAATAACAGGCAGTAAAGAATGTGTAAATTGCGCGATTTTCGTTCCATATGGAAACGTATTCGTAAAGTTGGAGCAAGTCGCAAATATAATACAGAGAAGAGAAAATGCGACACTGGTTCATTGGAATTGTATGTATATGGTTCTTAAATAATAAAAAATTGAAGTTGCATAGAGATGTTTCGGCCATTTTAATTTTGACGCTTTTTAAGTTATTTAAGTAGGGAAACCGTTCTAATATCGTGTATGTACATATATTTAAAACATTTTCATTCGTAGTTAAGCCTAGTGCTCTTTATGAAACTAAATTTAACGTCAAATCTCATCCAAAGTGAGCTTTTCATTCCGTCGAGGAACATCTCGTTCGCTGTTCCGTACTATTCGGGAAACGAAATTGAAAATGCTAATAGTGGGCACTGACATTTCGCAGCTTTTCCAATAGTATGGTTCGCTTTTGGATGAGCAAAATAGGACATCTGTTCATTTCAAAGTGGAAAATCCAATTCAATGTGCTAACTGTTGATATTACGGCAGAAAACGTGGGAACGAAAAGGAATAAGCGTTCTAATTTCAAAAATGTTCATATCTGTGCAAAATTTTGAATCCCGCAACAATATCTAGTATCAATTTATGTATATTTTCTCGCTGCTGATTAAAGGATACTTTCCGTGGCATTTCGTTCCGTTCGAGTATAGTACTAGGCTTTACCCCGAGATATCAACGCGCGCCAACACATAGATTATTTCATTCTCTCATTTCTATTTTATTTCCTCGGACACCCACACATTTCTGATGCATTTGGAACAGAGTGAAGAATTTTACAGCCATGCTGTTTGACTGCAACTCGTAGTTTGACAAGAGTGACAGAGATAGAAATAGTTCTGAAAGCACAGAATTTTAGGTGTATGGCTGTAGAATAGGAATACGGTTGGAAGATTGCAAGACCTGGGGTGATAAATTTGTTTTGGAGAGAATATGTGGTCAATTTTACCCGCAGAAAAGATGACGTAAGAACTGACAGTTAAAAAGTTGTCGATTTGGCGGCCAACGCGATACAGATATTTTAGAAAATCTAGAATGTATACAGAAAAGCCAGATAAATATTGGTTGGTGTTTAAGATTTGAATATAAAATGATGAATTTTTGAAAGGAAGCTAGTTTCTTTGAATTTCGGGATGTGCTACTCATAAAAGCGTGTTAAAAGATGTGTCCGGCAGTGTTGCCAGAAAATTTTCGTTCATGGAGCCCAATTTGACTTTTAAAATAGCCCAACACTTGCCACACAATAGGCCGAGGCCAAAATTATGCCAAAAGTTTTTCTTACTAGATGCGAAATTTTTTTTTTTTTTATCCACTTCACACTTCACATTTTTTTTTATTCCACTTCATATGTTTTGTTTATCTATTTACTCTTATATGGTCGAAAACTATATTAACAATTTCATTTTCTGATATAGTAAACGTGTAAATTGAAGAATCCAGTATTTGTATCATATCTGGTGGTATTTTATAGTCGTTGCAACATATTTTGTTGAAATTCAAGAGAACTAGAATTTGCATCAAAGATGCCGAAAAATTTATTTGCACTTTATTTCAAATTTTAGTCCTTATGTTATATATCATAGTAAAACATATATCGACTATTTTATTAGATGCGGGAAGATATAGTAATAAAAAAACGAGCTCACATATTTCTTTGAAATTTTGTTATCCAGCAGCAGATTTTACTTCATTGGCTTTTGCCGAAATTATTTCCGTGCTCAGTGTTTTTTTTTTTTTTTGATAATTTGCTCATACTTATGAGTTTAACAAGCACACTGAAAGAAAAACTCTTGGTTGGCTCAACTATTTTTAATAGTATTGCAACGATTCATTCAAAATCGTTAAATGAACTACGGAAAATCGTTATTTTTACTATGTTAATATAGTTAATTTAATGGTATAAAAGTAGTTGGCTCTGGTTATGCAAAAAATATCGCAACGTTCATGAAATCAACTGTTTTAATTGTTTTATAACCACGAAAAATAGCTCAAAACTTCAACGTTTCGAATTATCAACAGTTTTTATGGTACTTAAACTACTTTGCAATAGTTAATTTCAACAAACGTAATTCAGTGAGCAACGTCTTTGGAATTATTCTACGCAAAGTAGAATGGTTTCAACATTTGGACGTTTTTCATGCTCGGAATGAAATTTTTTTTTGTTTATCAACCACGCGTCATGGTGCATAAAAGTAATCAACAATTTTCTTATGGTTGTTTTAACTATAGCCCTAGTTGATGCAAAAACAACTAAGGAAAATTGTTGGGTTTTCATACTCCTCATACTCATGCTCCTATTCTATCATAGAAGTTTCATATGATACATGGCAAAATTGTATTCGGTTTGCTGTTCGATATAATTCATATTCATGTTATGCTGTGAAGCCTTTATATTATAGCCCGTTCACACTAGGCTCTAAATCAGGCGATTTCGATCAGCTGATCGCTTTAGAGTTAAATCAAGTTAAATCTACCTGATTACCCATACATTTTTCTCGGCGCCTGACTGAGTTAATCAAGTAGATTTAGAGTTAATCAAGTACAAATCAGGTACTATTGTGAATTTTTCCGGGCTGAATTGTTCTCAGAGCGTGCTTAATTCCATCCGTGAGAGGGAGAGTAGATTTCAACGAAATGTCATTCGAATTTCGTTCAAAAATAGCAAAAATTGATGATGTGTATTGTGATAAGCCAACCTAATCCTCGTACAACAGGATTTAGCAATACAAAAGAAAAAAAATGAATTTGGTTGGTGGCTTGGTTGCATTGACAGCGACATTGTCGCTGCATTGTGATTCACCAAATTCAACTGCGGCATTCACGCCTCCCCTGCCTACATTTCATGCTATGTATATGGTTGGAATACCATTGTTTGTGGTTGCTTACTTTTTTTGCACCACGGACGTTGTTTATCAACCACGCGTCATGGTGCATAAAAGTAATCAACTATTTTTTTATGGTTGTTTTAACTATAGCCCGTAGTTGACGCAAAAACAACTAAGGAAAATTGTTGATTTTACCAAGATTTTTCTTTCAGTGCACATTTTTAAATTCCAATCTTCTTGCTGACTACTTTAGGCAGACGGTCAGATAATAGACTAGAAATAAAGCGTAGGTTCAACCAAAATTTAAAACATGAAGAGAAGAGATTTTCGTTCAAGATTGAGGAAATCAGTTGCGAATTCAACGTTATATATTTTTAGCGGTTGAAACCTGGGCTGGTAAGTGGAGCTCAAAAAGTCGCCAGTAGCCCAAAATTAAGTTCCGTCGCCAAATGCAACGAAAGATAGCCCAATTGGCGAGAAATCGCCCAATCTGGCAACAGTGGTGTCCGGGCTTTGCAAAGGTCACACTTAAATTGTTCAATGCCCACCCTCCACTGTCACGAAATCCAAAACTCTGTTTTCAATCAAACCAAATATTTTCATTTTCAGATTAATTCTGCTTTCAGTAGCTAGGAATTTTGCAATTAGCCGACCGATCGATATTCGAGGGTATTTAGCCTACATCAGTCTTTGGTCAAGAAATTATGATCAAAGACTGTATTGATTTAAGAAGACAAAAACTGGGAGCAAATTTGCTTAATTTATCGATCGTTTCGTTGCTGAGCCACTGCTTACATACACTCCGCAACAAAAAGATACGATACCCTGGAAATATTACCGATAATGTAAAATTCGTTTACCTGTTGATAATTTTTCTACATATTTTGAAAGCCTGGTGCGACTAAAAGACACGACGGAGGAGATAGCGGGTGCGTTAACATTTACTGTTCAAATAGTCAACAGGTTTGCAAGTGGTATCAGTATTTATTCTGTGATTTTTATCTTTGTGCAGTGTTTTAAGTATTAATGTTTCTTTTTATGCTAAAGATATGATTCAAATGAGTCGCGGTAAAATATTCACTGACAGTGAAATACAAACTATTATAAAATTAAGAAGTGAAGCAGGAGATCCCCAAAATTATAGAAAGGAGAAAAGTCTTGGAAGGCCTCGAGCGATAAATGATCGGAACTCACGAACAATTTTAAGAGAAACGCCAAATTAGTTCTGCAGGATCTGCGAGAAAAATAGCATAAAAAGCGGGTGTACACACAAATTTACACAACGTACAACCCGTCGTACAGCACGTGCTACAACACGCGAAGTATATTCAGCGGACAAAAAAAACTATAAAAAAACCGCCGCATACTAAGTGGCACACAGCAAACGGAATGAAGTTTGTACAACAATACCAAAGCATAAGAACTGGACATGGGTAACGCAGCGCTGCGCCGCGCAATTGCGTTGAAGCACTAGCCATGATACAACTGCGCTGATACCGACTGTCGGTATCAGTAGCGCAGTAACGCACTTAGGTATTAGTAGCACAGTAACGCACTTCGGTATCAATGGTGTTGGCGCTGCCGCTTTGCAATGCCAACACCATTTGGCTTGGCGCTATGCTACGGCGCGGCGCGAAGATATGAGTTGAGTATACTTACCTCAAGTCTGTTTGATGCAAAGCAATATACCTACGCGTACGCACGTTTCCACGAGCTTATTTGATTTGCCTTCAAAAAGCTAACACTGCGTTCAAAAAGCTAACGTGAAACTGAAATTCATTCAAATTTTTGTATGAAAGTTTTTCTCGAACGGAAAATCAATAGCATTCCAGCTCATATTTTCTTTTCCGATCGGTTCGACTCAAGCCACTTGAGTTTTACAGGCTGTATGTGTACTTCAAGCAAGAACCGCTAAGTAAACATAATGAAAAGCGATGCGATCGTGGTATCATAGCGTCATGGTATCAGCTCAATGCTGCCAGCGCCGTATGTGAGTCCGACAAACGCAGTGGTATCATAGCGCAATGGTATCAGCGCAGTGCGCTGATACCACTTCTGGCGCCGGTATCAGTGTATCAACGCTTCAAAATTTACTGCGTTACCCATGTCTGATAAGAACTAATAAATAGCATGGAAACAACGGTATTGTGCGATATTTGCCCGATGGAAGAGATTTGCAGAGAATGAAGGATTTACCATCAGCTGGCACCTAAGAAGAACCAAAACCAAAATAAGTTCACTTTGTGATATGCAAAAGTGAGAAAAGCATACTCTCAAACGACAGGTGAGAATGTACATATCCATGTTAGTGTTGACGTGCGTATAATCCCAGCACCGGAAACAAACGAAATTCTCTGTATTGGGTTGCATAAAAGTGTCGGAGATATTCGTTTTACTCGCCAAATGGTATCAAAAGTAATATTCCGCTTACCATTTTAATACTCAGAAAATGTTTTAAGAAAATCAATATTGAATAAAATAGTTTTAAGAAAATAAAATAGTCTCTTTGGCAGAGCACATGTATATTGCCTAGTGGGAATGAGAAACGTATCTGATCGTAGAAGCGTTGCTTGGCGGGGTACTTTGTTTGTGTCTTTTTTCAACTTGGACTTGGATATTACTATCTACTTTTCGCAATCAGTGGGGAAATATTGCAAATTGTATCGCGATTCACGTACTTTCCGAGCTATATATAGTTCTTAAGCTATGGCAATACCTTATACGGAAAAAAGCGATGGGTAAAAGTAATTTTTTTCTGATGAAAATAAAAAGGTTCCTTGAAAGCATGTGGACATTTCTTCAGGGGGCTCTACACGATCAGTTCAGTTGTCCGTTCAGTTTCAGTTGATTTGTTAGTTTAGCTAATTTTCTGCTATGTTACTACACGATACGTTACATATAAGTTCAGATGTCATTTTTGAAAGTGAATCATCACGGGGTTTTGGTAGTGATCATCAAGAAAATCACCTAGTTGCTATTGCGCTATGTTTATCATTAGATAATACTAGAAAAAAGAGCAAAGTGGAGTAGAAAATGGTACCTAAGAAATAATTTATTATCTCATGTAAACATGATCAACTTCACTTTGAACCTTATGATTGGTCTAACTATTTACGGATGAGGGAGAGTGCTTACAAGGAACTACTGCATTTGATAACACCGTTAATACAAAAGCTGAATACTGTAGTAATCAACAAGCCTAGACAAGCAAGCTAGACAAGCCATATCACCTCATGAAAGGCCTAATGCAACTTTCAAATTGTTGGCCACTGGTAATTCATATAAATGACTTAGATTTAGTACTGCAATATCAAATCAAAGTCTAAAGGCGAGCAGTCCATCAGTCCAAATGGCTTGAGGCCAGGCCAAAATCTCACCGTGTGTGGGAGAACTCGGAAGGTCTCATGGACTCAAGGAACCAAATTGGATTTCCAATCAACTCAAAATCCATGGAATCAGGCCATCGGGCCATTTTTTGGCTCGACCGTGTGTGGGGAAGTAGTAGGCCGAGTTTGAAGAATCCAATAAATGGACTAGTCGTATGTGTTGAAGCCTCAGTCCAAACAACGTGGCAGTCTTGCTTCACACGCTGACCTGTGGCAAGCTAATTGACTGTTTCTGTGATTAGCTGATAGTGGTGGCCATGATTTTGTTTTGCTAAGTATCGCAAAATAGAGGTCAGTCTTTCGTGAGGAGTGATAGTTTGCCTCATATTTGTATCCTTCTGTTTGATTAATAAGGTGACCAACTGTAGCAACGTGTTATATGTCGTATCATCCATTCTTAAATAATTTTGTCTATCAGAAGGCTCAAGTGTGAGTTCTTTTACCAAATTTACGTAACTCATTTGTTTTTGTTTGGCAAGCCATCTTCTTTGCCCATTCCTTCTTGGTTTTCGTTTTTGTTTTTATGTAGATGCAAGTTGTAAATGCAAAAAAACTCCTCAATATGCTTCGGATCCATTAATAGATTAAAAATAATTTTTTCTTCAAGTTTATCTCTATTTTTTCTGAATTAATGACAGAAAATGGAATGGACTGACTGGATCGAGGCTCTATCGTAAGTGGCGAGCTAAATTGGACTTAAACCAAACGGACTCAAGCCAAATGGACTCAGGCCGTTTGGACTGTTCGTGAATGGGGGCCTTAAGTATCATAATGCCTGAAACTTGCAAAGCATATTGGTTGATACTCGCTCGATTTGGTTGTTAATGAAGAAACGAAAGAAGTCCATAATACCACAATTTCGGTGTGTATATTTCGTCAGCTCCGGCGAAACTTATATCCGAATGCTTCACTATTTTCCACTCTTGTAAGCAGAGCGCAAACTATACATTTTTTTTAACCATGGAAACGGTTGCTTCTTCATTATATTCTTTATATTTTTCATCCAACACTTGATAACATAAATCTATTTTAATTCTGTTTTGGTACTGAGGGTCACATTGTTTCTATAAGCATGGAAAGCTACGATAAATTTCTATGAATTCACTAATAAAGTCATAATCTTTTCGAGATATTTTCACAAAACGATGTGCTCACAAACTGAGTAAATAGTAAACGAAGTGGAATTGTTTTTGCGGGATGATTAAAATTGAAAAATGTTATTGATATTTTTTTTGCTAAGTGGTTTCGAAAGTATGCACTGATTCTCATCTGACACCAGCTCACAGTGCATACTTGACTAATGTGACCACTTGCAGTTGAAGATCATTAATTTTTATTTACTTTCATTGTGACACATTTGAACATCCTCGACTTATTTCCATCGAAACAATTTATTCATAAAGGTTGATTTGTGATCATGGTTCCCTTCTTGTCTATAAATCCGCATAGGCAACGTATATCGTAGCTTATCAAAGCAGAGAATAGTTGATACGGGAAACTCGATCGTTTTGCGGACTAAGCCTCCGAAAGCAGAATCAAAGTGGAATTGTTTTTGCAGGATGATTAAAATTGAAATTTAATAATAATTTAATATATATTGCAATTAATTGCAATTAATCGTAGTACGCGAACATACCTCATATAATGCAATGAAAAATTTTCAGTTTTCAGTCAAATAAATGGCTACCTTTGCATAGTGATGATCGTGCCTGGGAGGATAATGGGTATGTTTCCTAGCTCAGTTTTGGGTAAATTTGCGCGCCCGCGAAAGAAAAAACATACATTATTAATTCAATAAACATCTATATTTTATATTCTTGTCGCATCATTTTTTCAATAATGTAGATAAATTCTTGGAAGAAAAAACAGAGAATCGGAAAAATGCCAGGGTATCATATATTTTTGTCGCGGAGTGTACTGAAAGAGTAGTGCATCCTACTACTACCACCCAATAGCTCCCTCCATTTAAAGTCGATAATGGTCGTGCAATCAATGAAATGGACGAAATTGAGAGCTTCCAATCCGCGTTCTACTCAATGCATTTCGTGGTCTGGGCACCCACTCAAAACACACACTTTTCTACTTATCTGTCTCCACAATCACAACACATTCAAATGCTGATGCACACATTTAAATGTATTTCCCATTTTTGTGCTGCGCTTATGAATGGCCCCAACGCTACCAGTGCTTCGAAAACCAGTTGGGCGTATGCTTATTTTTCATTGCTTTAGCACTTGCTGCTCTCCCATTCCTTTGATAACATGGCTGTCTGTTCTCCACCTTTGGAGTGAAATTTTTCCCCGACTGTGCTGCACGCTTTCAAATCAATTTGATATAAGCTTTGTGACGTCATGGGTGCTGAAGTGCATTTTTTGTTTTATCTTGTCGCTTTTTGTCCGAACTTGTCTAAGTTGGGTGGCACGGGTCTCTCGGTTATTATTTGTATTCGAAAAAGTATTGCCTCTGTTTATGCAGGTAGTATTGGAGAAAGATCGACTTCGGTGGGTCGTTGTGTTTTAAAGTGATGAAGAGGTTATTTATTTACAACGCAGTGACCACGTTTGCTTGTCGCGAAAATCGAGCAAACGAATTAGCATAATTTAGCATAAATTGTTTAAATGCTAGAATTTACAACAAAATGAGCAATTTGCATGAAAAGAGGCAAGCTTAATAATTTCACTTGTTCACAAGCATATCTTAAATTATGGAAATTTCATATTGAAATCTACTTCGGTTTTCTCCGCTGTGTTTCACCAATCACTGTATTTCTTGTTGAATTGTATCCCAAACACTCTTGCACACCATTAAAACTTCCCCAATCATTTTACACTTCCACATTACCGGCGCGAAATTCTATCCATAGCTCCTATGCACAACTGTGGCTGCCGGTGTGGTTATATCGCATCGAGCGCCATCAGTTACACCACTAAGCGACTTCGAGACACTCGTTTTCTTCCGACTTCGGCATCTACTACTCCATCTCATAGACTTTTTGACGATTATCCTCTTCTATCGCTCGTTTGCTGACGACATCCCATCCGCATGCTCCTCGTCATTTTCGTTTGCCGATCTACGCCGCTGGCCTGGCTCACATTTTTGTGGAGTCCACACGTATCGCGCAATTTTTCTTCTTATTGTGTCACAGCCGTCATTGTCGCGAGTGAAAAAAGACGAGACACCTAACAAGTAATCTACCGCAACAATTTTTTGTACTTTTTTCCGGCGTCTGACGTCGAGTCGGTTTGATTTTGCTTGTAGATTTGATTACTTTGTTCGGTCATAATCCGAGCATGAAGCCCGTCACCTGGGCTGTGTGCCAACTGCAGTGTCCTGAAAATAGCTGGTTGTCAGATTAAATCGCTTCAATCATAAAGCTGACCCCGCGCCCACTTTGTCAGATTAGTTTTCCGGGCTCTCGGCCGGTCGAGAGGAGTCGTGTGGACGACAGTGAAAAAGTGTTGTGGAATGCGATCTGATCAGTTCGAATGCATCGGCGAACGTCAAGAATGGACTACAGCGGGTATTTATCGGGCCATCAGTCAGGAAAGTGTTTTCCCGCAAATGACATTTAATTATCACCGGACTCGTTACCGCGTTTTCGATTTCATTGTTAAATACATATGTTTAGTGAAGAACTCAGCGAAGCACATGCACTTTGCGTAATCTCGTCTCATCACCCGACTCCTGTCCGTCTTGTTGGTTGCAGTGTCTCGCGTGCCCAGTTCACTTATTGGATCTCATGATACAAAAGTGCGGTGCATTTAACTTATGTGCATACCACGCGGCCGACCAGGCCGTGCTCTTCATCAGTTTCGCTTTTGTTTGGCCGTTCGCCCAGACAAGTTAAGTAGTAAATGTCGTGCGTTCCAGTTGAATACAAAGCTACAAAAACGTTTAATTGAAGAACGCTTCACGGACAAGCCGCGTCGTCAATCGAATACAAACAAAACGAAACATTCTCGTAGAGGATAAAGAAAAAACTAAGGCAAGCACATTGTCGAAATGATTGGTGATTGCTTGTTGATGGCGATTCCTAGCAAGCGTGACATTACCGTGTGGTAGCCGACCTCGAACAAAGAAACACGCAATGCACACGCAGAAATCAACCAGAAACGAAGAAGAAATGTTTTCACTTTCAACATTATCGTCTGAGACAACGAAGACAGTGCAGAACGCTCGTCCGGTTCCGTGAGAATCGCGTACAGTTTTTTCCTGTGTTCGTTTAGAACTGTCAAAATTGAGTTTGCAGTGACTTCGAAATGCAATGTGTCGAAGTTGCTTATATATATATCGAAGTGAAGTTTTGTGAGTGACATTTCTTTATGATTGCGATTCGGAAGTCGAATAAGAATAAAAAAAAAGAATTTGTGAGGAGGTAATAAGAATATGTGAAACAAGTTGAATGGACGTATGTAGGATATATTACATTGCGGACATGGCAATGGAAGTTGAAACTGAAGATGAAGGTAGGGGCTCAAAAGTAGAATGACCAGCTGAAGATATGGACTTTATCATAAAGTCAATTTGTTAAAAAAAATATATCATCGGCTAAAAAATACAGTCAAAAAGTAACTGAAATAACAAAAAACTTCATCAAAACATTTCTCAATATTATTTTATTATTATCAAGGAAGGGAAATTATTATCAATCTTTAAAAAATTAGAAAAAAGAACCGAGAACATTAGTAAACAGTTGATATATTTGTCTGAAACTCAAAAAAAAAAAAAAAGAAATAATCTGTTAATTGCAAACCATATGAGCTTCTTCAGAAAGGGAAAACCAGCTGTCTCTTAATAATCCTTGATTAACTAACATCTATACTTCCCTAATACTTTTTCATTAGAACCGTTTCATTGGCTAATGAAAGCTAGAAGAATTTTGCCCGAGATCATTTTTGAAAATTGATTTTACTTAGTGGTTTCGAAGATATACACCATTTGTAATCAGACATCAGCTCCTTGTGCATATCTGGCTGGTTTGACTATGTACTTGATAGATGAGACTTTTACATCTACCGTATCATGAATTTCATGCATATGTTATAGATTTACATATTCTTGAATACACTTCGCATATTCATTGTATAAATCGGGATTTCTGGCGAATTTACGCTCTAACGCCAATAAACTGGCTACTGCAGTATTTCTCAAAGAGCCTAGCATATGCCTATTAGCATCTGGTCTGAATGGAAGACGGGTAACATATTTCCCATTGTCATCTCGATAAGTGTTCTGTAGATAGAAACTTTCACAATATTGTTCTTCCTTTGTTTGTTGTCGTATTGTCTCAATCTCCTCCAATTCCCAAAATTTCCTAAGTTGCTTATTCAAGTCATCATGCTGAATTATTTCAATTTTGAAACTATGAAAATTCACTTTTGGTTGTGAGTTCACTCCTCCAGAGACATTCCATCCTAAACTTGTCCTTTTGACTATTGGTCCCAACGCAAGCCTGTGAATATCACCGGTTATCACTTGAGCATAGACGTCAGCTCCGAGTATCAAATAAATTTTTCCAGTCTTGTCAAAGTTAGGATCAGCTAAATCAAAACCTTTTGATTGAGAGTATAATTCTGAAGTGACATTCCACGTAGGTAATGAGTTAGTTAAGTGACTCAATATGTATGCATCAGTGCTCAAAGATTGTTTATTGCGTAATACTAAATTCAAACGTACCCTTTGGTTGGTGTGATATTTGCTTTCCCGATACCACTTACACTTGTGTTTGTGCGTTTCCTATGCAGATTAAGTTGCCGCATTGCATTTTCACTTATGAATGATGCCTGGGAACTCTGGTCCAATAGTGCTCGAAGATTTTCACAACCATTAGCGGTTTGAATGCTAACTAAAGCTGTAGCCAAGAGGACTTGTTTCGTTGTAATAGCGCTTAGTGTTTGTACATCCATTTCATTTTGAGATAAGCTGGGTAGCGAATTATGTGTAGATTCAAATTCTACAGCACTAACACTAAGCGGATTAGGAACTACTACGTTTGTCTGTTTATGCAAAAGAGTGTGATGTAATTTTTGACATTTCACACATCGATTACTAGGACAACGCATCATAATGTGACCGTTTGTCAAACAATTAATGCAGAGTTTGTGTCGTTTCACGATTTCAAACTTAGCCTCGTGATTCATCTGGCTAAAAACAGGACATTGTCGGATATGATGCTCTGCTTGGCTAATGTCACAAGATTGAGTGGTTTGACTCATATAAATTTGTACACTCTGAGGATGATGGGTATTTGTGATTCGAGAAATTTTTATTCGTTCTACTCCTGCAGCTTCTAATGCTCCAAGTCTACGTTGCATGAAGTCTGATAATTCATTAAGAGAGGGAAGATTAGCCCTGTGTACATGTTCTTGTTCCCACAATTGCTTTGTCGATTGAGGTAATCTTTGAGTTACAACAAATACCTCCATAGCATGCCATAGATTTTCAACATTCATACTCTCAATTGCTTGTACGCATTCCATGGTTGTATCTAGTAGATACTTTATAGACGAAGACAACTCTTGAGCACTGGATAGCGAAAACAAGCGTTTAAATTGCGTATTTAACAAGATTAAGTTGTCGTATCTGTCATTTAAAACACGCCAAGCAATATCATAGTTTGCTTCAGTAATATCGTATTGGCGAAGCAGCCCTTCAGCTTCACCGTCAAACTACACTTTAGATAATGTAATTTTTGTACCTTGGACAAGTTTGATCTGTTGTGAATAAGGGAGGTAAATAGGTTCCGAAACGATATCCACGAATCATAATTCCCGTGAAACTTGGGTATGAAAATACGAGGTAATTTTATTTCTTCAAAATGCGACTCCGTTTTTTGTGGTTTGGCTTCTATAAGCTTCTTTTCTTCTGCCTTAGTGGTTTTTTCTGCGTGTGATTCAGCTGCTAGTCCATTGGTGGTAATTTGATCTGCTTCTCGATGACCAATTTCCCGTTGCTCGATTTCCCGTTTTTCGATTGCCCAATGCTTAGCGACAGCTTCTTTTAATAGTTCATCTACTTCCGATTCAAATTCCAAATGTTGCTCATCAAATTGCAGGTAAATTTCATTTGCAAAGGAATCCACATTGAATTCAGATTCTTCGCCTTTTAGTAACGAAAGAATCTGTTTATGGTTTTTTTTAAATGTTCTATAAAGAGCTTCCCACAGTATGAAACCGTTTTACGGTTTAACGGAGCCTTTTTAAAATTAAGGCGCAGCCTACATAACTGTTGCATGGACAGCTCTGTTGCAAAAATAAATTTTCCATTGCAGTTATTAAAAATTAACAACAAGTCAAACTGCCTTTTCTGAACTTTTAACGCAAGTTTTTATTTGCACTTAATAGTTTTCACTAATTGACACTGTAATCTTTGATCTTTTAAAACAAACGCCCTTAGCAAAATAAGCAATTTGTGATAGGTATTTAACCCGAAATTCAAGTTTCAAACAAAGAAATCAGCTCAAGCGACTCTTAATTCAATTTAATTATTGTGATGATATTGCCCACTTAATTTGATTCAAGTGATAGATAAGGTAATGATAAACGAATGAATAATATAGGATATTTTGGATATAATGACTTATATAAGGAACAAGAACATAGGATAAAAAAGGAAATGGGCTTACCCCGGTTTACTGCCTTCAAATTGTACGATATTTTTCCCGATTAACCGTATCGCGACGCGAAATATATTATATATCTATTATTTTTCACTGGCATTAATTGACTTGTCTATTTTTGTAAAATCACTTAACTACTAACTTTCAAATTGATCCGGTTCGAAGGACCAACATGTTTCGTATAAACCTGTTTTCACAATAAAAAACTTACTAAGTCTTTTGTACAAAGTTTATTCAACTTGTTCAATGCGATTCAAACTATTTAGGATGATTAATTCAAAAATACCACGATTTAACAAAAGCGAATAAGCTACTATTTGTTTAATACAATTTTTAACTATTTAGAGTGTTTAATCCAAACTATAAAAATTTAACAAAGCGAATTTGCAATCAGCAACGAATATAACCAATATCTCACGAAAAACTAACTAAAAACCGTAAACCTTCAATTTATTTGAATTCAAAAGTATCGGTACTCATCACCGCAAACTCTAAAACAAAGGTATTTTAAAAATATCGGTGTTTTTAAACCGCAAATATCAAACAATGTAAAATCTAGTACAAATAATTTCAATTTGAGTGCCACTGTTTGGCTGAATTTGTTGCTGACCAGCTGCTGACATCACTCGCTTTCAGAATATCCAATGTCATAAAGACAAATTCGTCGCCGATTCCCAAACAACACTTGTGGCATAATAACAGCTCACGTGAGTTGAAGTTTATTTAAGTTGATGAAGATTATTAAAACTGGTTAAAACTACGATTTCAATTAGAAAATACATACACAAACACATATTTGCGTCACTCAATGTGCATATATGCACTTATAATGCATATTTTGATTAATCAGTACTTATTTCGCCATATACGACATTCAAAAATATACGTTACATGTTAAACGTGCTGTCACGTGAGTTCTAAAATCTAAATTTGCTGATTATCGGGAACGTGAGCTCACGTGACAGCACATGAGTCCGGGTGACGTGACGTGCCAGCAATGTGCTTCTAAGCACACAAAATGGTACTGCAGATCTATGTCACGTGAGGTCAGCTGATGTGATGTCACGTGAGCTCACGTGATGGGACAGCAGTGTAATTCCGGCCATAGCTTCCTTTGGCCAATGACAAACACAGCGGTTCTTGCGAGGCGTTTCCCGAGAGGAAAACCGAGTCGGTATATAGTCCGGGGAAATCTAACATGGTGCTTCGGAAAAATTAGGGGAAAGCTGCATTTTGGTGTGAACCTTGGTACTGGCGTGTTGAACAAAATGTCAAAAGTCCCCATCGATCCGAGTGCTGCGTCTTTCCTAAATATCTCAGAAACGGTTACGTCTTCAGAAAAACAATGTATGACGCCATTTGTAGCTTAGCAAATTTCCAACAAAAAAGATTATATAGCTTTTTCCTGTAATCATAACCGTTTTTGAGATATATTGATTTAAACATTTGTTACTAACAGCATCCTTTTTGTCACGGCATGTTAATATTATCCGATTTTGATTACGACTTGGCATGTTTGTGAGTTTGTTTTTCTATATTTAAGAAGCGCATAGAAAAAACATATAAATAAACTTATCTACCAGACTCCAGGGTAGGTGGAAAAGTGTGCGCCGAAAAGTTCCCCCCTCCCCCTTTGCCATAAAACGGTATCCCTGAGCATCCATCCCAAATCTTCAGAAATGAGCTCGTTGCCTACTCTTTGCCCACTGTTAAACAAGGTAGCATCACTTTTTATCCTATTTATTGCCTATTCTTGACATCGCACGACTAGCCCTACATCCACACCCTTCCCACACCCTACCCACCCCCGCAAACGAAATACCCCGAAATAATCGGTTTTTAGTTTATTTTTCCATACCGTCTTATTCCATGAACGATCAGAGCAAGGTCACGTAATTTCAGGTGCAAATTGGTTTCGAGACGTGTCATATCCCTTTGGCGTTATGCAGCCATCACAGGATTGGTAAAAAAACTGATTATTCGGGGATAATCTGCATCGGATTGAGCGCCTATAATGTCAGGAATGAGCGTTGACAGAATTATGCCATGATATTATCTTGCTTTTTCATGCTCCTAGGCCCATGATATGTTACAAAACCTATTTTCACCTGCAATTTGGTTGTTTTATCCTGCTCTTTCGTGGAATATCCCATAAACGATGCCGCAATACAGTTTTTTTCGGAGAAGAGAGTTGCGAAAAGATGTCCCTACAAGTTTTATGGCAAAGAGGAGCGGGGGGTGGTGGTAACTTTTCGGAGTACACTTTTCCACCTACCCTGGAGTCTGATAGATAAGTTTGTATACATGTTTTTTTTTTATGCGCCTCTTAAACATAGAAAAACAAACTCACAAACATGCCAAGTCGTAATCAAAGTCGGATAATATCAACATGCCGATGGGAATGAGGGTGCTGTTAGTCACAAATGTTTAGATCAATATATCTCAAAAACGGTTATGGTTACAGGAAAAAGCTATCAAATCTTTTTTGTTGGAAATTTGCTAAGCTACAAACTCGTCATACATTGTTTTTCTGAATACGTGACCGTTACTGAGATATTTAGGAAAGGTCACTTTTAGTGACCTTTGACCCCGTATAAAAAGTGACGCAGCACTCGGATCAATGGGGACTTTTGACATTTTGTTCACCACGCCAGTACTAAGGTTCACACCAAAATGCAGCTTTCCCCTAATTTTTCCGAAGTTTCGCCTTTTTTGTGTCGGATTTCACTGGGCTAATAGTCGTGCATTAGTTTAGCATTGTGATGACACACACCGCGGTGCGAACCGCCTCTCGGTTTCGGAACCGAGTCGGTAGACGAAAGAAATGACCATCCGACTCGGTTTTCGAGCCTTTTTCGTTTTGTTCATTGCTGCGTAGTCCTATCGAGTTGAAATTTTCTGGATGTATTGATGAATGCATGGGATAGGGGAAGGAAAATCTGATAAGAAAATTGAATTTTGAAGAATGGTTAGGATACAGTATTGGAAAATGAAACATTTGTGGGCACTTGGTTTCTAAAAGTAGGCAATTACAGATTTTCAAAGAAAATTAGTATTCGAATCACTTT
Organism: Nemotelus pantherinus; assembly: GCA_963978885.1. Taxonomy (NCBI): domain Eukaryota; kingdom Metazoa; phylum Arthropoda; class Insecta; order Diptera; family Stratiomyidae; genus Nemotelus; species Nemotelus pantherinus. The sequence continues at coordinate 108,776,910 of OZ022263.1, read as the reverse complement.
GCCCAAATTTCATATGCATATATATACTTACATATATATGTATATATATGTATATACATATGTATGTATGCACGACTATTTTTTCACAAGCATCTATATGATACTCCGACGTAATTTGACCTGAAACTGAACCGACTCGATAAACGCTTCTGAAAAACGCTGTGTGTGGCAGCCGACGCGCCAAACCGAAGCGTTAAACGCTTCGGTGAAACCGAACTGTCTGTCATTGTTTTTCCGAGTTGAAAGTGAAAAATTGTTTACGCGAATTTCAATTCATTATTTTGGTGTACGAAAAAGGGTAACGGCGATCTCGCTGCCGAGTTTAAACAGCATTGAAAACCACCAAAATAATTTAAAGATACTGCATTGGAAGCATTGCTTGATCAAATCACCATTTCAATAATTTTGTAAGAAAAAAAACCCTCATGTTAGCCGGGGCGATTCGGATGCATCGAATCAGAAGCATTATTAGATGTAATCAGTGGCCGCAACAAGAAGATCAGCATTCCAAAAATGACGGCCAAAAATAAGAACGATAAATAGGAAAAGTTAATTCATAAATTTATCAAAAGATGGTTGAAATCGGGGGTAAAAGAATTAGGATTTCTTTTGGTTAATCTTTTTAACAAACTCATTATTCTTCGGATAACTAGTACCTATTCTGCCCTAAGTTTGGCAGAATTGGCATTTTATCTGAATTTTTTTTCATTTTATGCTAGTGTTACAATCAATGCAACACAATATTTGTTGCCATGCTTTGTCGGTGGAACGAATTACAATCAATGCAACACAACATTTACTCTCATCTGTCACTGGCTATATTAACGAAATTGTTGTTTGATAATATGGATACTTTAAAGTCTCGGAAAGTGATATCAGTGAGTATTTTATCCTTTAAAGGCTGCAGAGTATGTTGCAAAGCAAAAATGAGACAAAAAAAACAAATTCTGATTTCCATTTGCATATGACATTTCCCATATCCCGGACGTTCATAGGAACTGGTGGAATTGAATATTTTCAAAAATTTTGTTGCCATGCTAAGTTCGAGGTATGAGCAAATTTTACTGCGCAACAAAGTTGTGTTGCATCATTGCAACTGCTCTCATACGTTCTTATGGGTTCAAACTCGTTTTGTTGTGCAACAAAGTTGTGTTGCATTGATTGTAACTGCAGCTTTAATGTTTAAACCGGATTATACTCTATTATATAATTCTACTAAATATGAAAAACCTACCTCTTCTGCAAGGATGTTATGCCGAGCCTACATGCATGCCGAACGTTTCGCCAAGACATTCGTCGAAATATTTGGCAAAATATGGTAATTATATCGTATAAAACAAAAGTAAGTGTAGGTCAGAAGACGACCAGCAGGAAAAAAACAATAGGTATATTGAATTATTCGGTTAAAATCTTCGTAGTAGTGCGGACGAAAATGGTGAGCTGTAGTGTATATTTCGTAGAGTAGTAGTCACGGTAGTTTATAAACTTTGAGTAGTGCCTTGTGCTAAGTTTCTGAACTGATGAGGGTCTGTGCTTGTCACAGATGTTCAGTTGGCGGGATAGTCTGTCTCGACGTCCCTTCTTGTGACATACCAGTTGGATGAGTGTGCGTGTGAGCTTAGCAAGCATAGTGACCCATTTTGCCAAATTCGGAATTTCGTTGATAATTCTTTCAGAAAATTGAAGCGAATTCAGAAAAAAACTTTCGGATTCTCAAACATATTCGTTACGATTTCTTTAAGAACAGTATATGGAAAACGTTACAAAAACGCCGAAAGTGCTCAAACTTCCCCTCTTTAGCTCTTGAAAAGCTTTTTTCAGGATTCATTCCGAATTCTTTGGGAGTTCCTTGTGAATTCTTTGCCAATTCTTTACGAATCCTTTAAGAATTTTTCGCAGTTTTTCAGTAGTTCTTGGAGAATGCTTTTAATACTTTTTAAACATATTCATATATCATATATTCAATGAAATACTTATTATTTTTAATAACAATACTAATTCTTTTTGTTTTTTCTTTCATTTCATTTAATTTATAATAAGTAACACAATTTTTCATCCGATTGTTAAGCTTGACTCTGCGGCTGTAAAAAAACCGTTTTTTTAAAAACCTTCGAGCTCGTTCCGTCTTTTTGAAGGAAATCTTCGCACAGCAACTTCTGAAAGTTACAAGAGAATAAAAAATTTTAGTAACATTTCGAACCTTTAAAATAGACACTGTTAACACCTCAAACAACACAATTTCAAAAAACTTTGTAGGCACGTGCACTTATGTATGAAAAACAGTTACACGACTAAAGTACTGTTTTAATACATAATCTACTAAACGAAAGATTAAAGGCATTAGGTTTGGCATTTGTTGTAAATTCCAACGTATTTCACAACAAACTCTTAAGAATTTCTCTATCACTGATTCGTTTGCACTTTGTTTAGAATTTGTTGGATCTCAGTGAAATATTTGCAACGAATTCCGATTAGTTTTAAATTTGTTTCTTCCAAGTTTTAATCACAAAAACAATCAAATGTTTCTCATAAAATAATGAATAGTTACACCCCAGTCAATGGTCTTATTTAATTCAAGAGCTTTTTATATTTCTATCTCTTGCGCTCACTTTCGGATTAGTCGTAACCAATTTTGGATTCCGAATTTAGCACGCTGGGGAGTAGCGTAGGCGACGCGTTGGTCATGTCCTGTGATTAGGATCCCGTGTACGTCACGAGACTTTCGAGGATCTGTGTCTGTCACAGATGGGCAGACTGTGTTTGGCATAGTCTCGTTGACTGGCGTGCGAGTCTGTCCCGAAGTTCTTCATCGTAGTAAACCGGTTGCTTATATGACGCTAAGATATAGATGTTTTTGTGGAGTTAGCTGCAGCCACAGGGTGTGTGACTCACGTGTTATCTCAATGTTTTACAGATTGACGTTCGAGTGGGGGAAGAAGTGACCCGCCGTGGAACAACTTGGAACAACACACGCTATGTACATAGTACCCTGAGCTATGCAGTATGGCTCCCTGCGCCATAATTACATAGCGTAGAAATTATGGCCCCACACGCTATATTACATAGTGCCACGAGCCATGTAATATGGCTCATGGCACTCCAATTATAACTCGCAGCCATACTGTGTGAGGGGACGTATAAATGTCAGCAAGTGACATTTGAGTATTGCTTCTTGAGTATGGGAGAGACAATGGTCTTTGATGTCATCTATCCCTCGGGAATTTCGTCGATAGAACTCCATCACCTAACATCAACTGCTCTACCTCCAGATGCTCAGAAATGAGAAGGTTCATGGCCTTTTGTTGGATTCGAACTGGATCATCTTCAGATGCACTGAAAAAACACAGTGCCAGACAGCATAATTTATAGATTTCTGGCGCCATGTGCATAGTCGATATCGGTCGATTTGTGATAAAATATAGCGCCACACGCCATAATACATAGGAGCAGACGCTATGCTTATAGCCCCCCACGCCATGTACTATAGTCCTCCACGCCATGCAGATGGAATGCTCCTATGTATTTTTCGCCATGTATTATGGCGTGTGGTGCTATATTTTATCACAATCTCGAAATCGACTGTGTACATGGTGCCAGAAGTCTATAAACTATGGCGTCTGGAGCTATGTGTTTTTTCAGTGTTTTTGGAGTTAAATAAATAGATAATTTTTTGGCAAACATTTTCCAAATTTTGGTCTAAATCTCGAGAAAAAAATGTGTAAATATGTTATTTATGATCTATCTGAGACACTAATGTACAAAAATAAAATAAAATCATCTATCTGAGACACTAATATACAAAAACAACACTTAGATTTTACATTAAAGATAGTTATTTATACACGTACAAGTATTTCTACTGGCAACTCCCTTGCATAATGAAAACTCAACTATGGGTTTGCCTAGCAGCGTGGCTGTTCACTCGTAAGCACCGTCGTGCACTTGTGCTGCAAGCTACTTCCACTTGTACAGCGCGCATTGACGTCACGCAGCGAGCGGCGTTATGGTATCATTTCTCCTGAAATTCATGAAGGCAGGCATGCCTTTGGCTGATTTAAAATAGTACTACATCTTGCACATACTGTTCTAGCTGAGAGCAGTTGGTCGTAGTGTATCGATACGAAATTCATTTGAAGGTGTGCGTAAGGTAAAGGCATTGAGGCTGGAGTATAAAGGTTAAGTGCGCAGATATTCATATGGTGTAGGTAGTTAGAATTTGCTCTGTTCAGAAATTTGCTACCCATCCGACCTTTTTTTCAAATCCATTTGTCTCGATAACCAAGGCCAACCAAATTTCGAGTGACCCCGAAGTAAGACGAGCATAGAAGGGACGCTCATAAAACAGGCCAACGACCGCAAGCAAGCCATCTACATTCTCGGCAAAACATGAGGAGCGTCGACGAGGGAACGTTTATCTTCTCGGCGCGGCATGTCTCGTCAAGAGTAATCTCGGCCTTAAAATTCGTAGTGTAAAATGATCTATCTACAAAACGCAATCATACTTAGCAAAAACGCCCTACCTACATGCCTGTAAAAAAATTTCATGTGACCTCTACAAAAACAGTTGCACGAAGTGTAGAGTTATGAATAATAATACTCGTATATGGCAGTGATTATTTTCTTCACTTCTTGCTATCTATTGCGTATTTTAAGCAACCCATGACAGACGCGTGGTATGCATTTTGCACTTAGATTTGGAAGAAAATATTGTTAAAAAGATATTATTTTGCTTTGTTTCCCACTCTTTTTTAATAAAGAATAAGTAATTTCTCTCGGAAACTTACTTGTCCAATAATAGTTAAAATTTTTCTTTTACGAAGTGATTGCATAAGTATTATATTTGCAGACTTACACTTCGTCAATATTATATTTGCTATCAATATACAAAGCGAGCTCTTATTTCAATTACAGCATAAGCCAGTTATGCTGTAATTGAAATTTCCTTGTGCAGACAGGGCATTTTTGTTAAGTAAAGCTATTATTATTTCTCTACATTTCTTACTAAAAACAACCCTAACTTCCTACAATTTTTTAGAAAATTGTTTAGATAAACTTCCGAAAAGCTATTGATTTGTGATCATAATTCCCTTCTTGAATTGATTCCAGGCATACGGTACTGCAAATTACATAAAAAAATATATGACTATAAATGAAAAATTACTAGCTTTTGGTCAATTCGTATGCCAAAAGAAAGGTAAATACGGACACAATAAAACTGTAGCTGAGAATTCGTGGTTCGAGAACTGCCATACGTCCCCAGCAACTTGTATGATGGTAACGATTTAACGTGAAAGCTTCAGATATACCTATGGGCCCTATTCTGAGAGTCACCTCACGTGTCGAATGAAGTGACTCTCTTGATCTAGTATTCTGAGAGTCACGCCAAGCAACTTCATCTCACCTCAAGTGACATTTTCGATCTGTCGGCTATTCCGAGAGTCGCATGAAGTGACGAGATTCACGTGAGGTGAGATTTTCAGTCACTCGATAATATCAAGTGACTGCAAAGAGAAGTGTGGTCGAAATTGACATTTTGATAAAACGAAGAAAGATTTTGACGAAGTTTGGGTCATGAATTATGGAAAAAAAGTAATTAAATTTTTCATTGAGTATAATTATTTATTTTAATTTCAATAATGCGGCTAAACTCGACTACGTGTTCTCCATAAACCCAAAACCTAAATCATGACAGCGAACACATAAAAACCACTTTTAATATTCATCATTACATTTTCATAGTCCTTACATTTTTAATCTTGTATAACAAATTTTAGTATACCTGTTCCACTTGTGAATTCCTTCCTCCTTTTTAATTTCAGTAATCAGTAGCTTATCCCTGGGAATTCCCTGTTTGCGTTAGATTTTCTTGACGTCCATTTGATTTTTAATTTTTTTAAAATTTATTTTACTCCCTTCAAAGTATGCCGCGAATCAAAGTTAGCTGGACGTCTAACTGCATGAAAAA